>LR749948.1:0-150551 GCA_902729485.2 Mus minutoides | reverse complement strand
TACTTGGAGAAAGAGTCTAGAAAGCCCCCTAACAAGACAGACGGAGTCAGCAGTGGCCACTCGAGCCCTGTAAGCTTAGCTAGCGCTCAGAAGCTGAATCAGAAGATCTGCTCTGAGGGTAAGCACAGCATGGGGTGAATAGTAAAAACCTATCTTAAAAGACAGCCACCTTTGGCCTACACACACACATACACACACACACACACACACACACACACACACACTCGCGCGCGCGCACACACACCACAAAACCAAAAGCTAAGAACCCTAGCACAGGAGGAGAGACCCTGTAGGTCTTAGCCCTGTAGGTGAGCTCTGGGTTCAGTGACAAACCCTGATTCAAAAATAAAAAATTGATTAGGTGGAGAGTAACTAAAGAAGACAGCCACCTTTGGCCTACACACACACATACACACACACACACACATACACACACCACAAAACCAAAAGCTAAGAAGGAAAAACATTTCCGACCACATCAGACTTGAAATTGAAAACTGTACAAAAACATCAATGTCAGAGAGAGAAGTTTGCAAGAAAAATGCCTAATCAGTGGGGACTTAATGGGCCACTTTAGCCGTGCAAGAAGAAGTGTTGATATTCTATGTCGGCTATTTTATAATCACCAGAGTACTTAGCTTCATGTAAGCCATCTCGTGCTCATTTAGAAATAAGGGTAATTTTATTCATTGGAAAGAATGCTCCAATTTATAGCATCGTAATTGCTCGAGGTTATACATTTTGATAGGGAAAGCTCGTGTTTGGCAGAGGTCGGGGGATGACCAGATGGGGGACTCAAATATAATGAAAAAGAGCTCAGGGTCAGTATGACATTTGGGGGCTGTTTCAACCAAACATGGCTGGGTCATGCTGTGGTAATAAACACCTGTCTTAATTTATTTTTAAAACACTGAACCAGAATACCATAGAGTGGGTTAATTAGTAATAAACACAGACCTCTTTGACTGATAGTTTTAGAATTCAGGATCAAGGGCCTACGGAGGACCTGCACTTCATCGTCCCATGACAGAGAGATGAAAGGCAAAAGACAGAAAGTGTGAAAAGGAGAGAGAGAGAGAGAGAGAGAGAGAGAGAGAGAGAGAGAGAGAGAGTGCTGACAGAGAGGGCATTAGTCATCCTTGAGAGGAGACTCCTTGTGACATAAACACTTTCCATTGAGTAGTAGGCTTCTGAATATGAGGTGTGTCCCATAGACATATGTGTTCCCAGCAGGTGATACCGATTTGGAAAGTAATGGAGGTGGAACCTCCCTGAAATGTTGGGGGTGGGGCCTGAGGTTTACCCCTGACCTCACTTTCTGGATGCATTCTTTTTTCTCCACATGGACACAGTATGACCAGCCACCTCCTGCTTCTGTTGCCACACCCTCCCACCATAACAGAATACATTGCTTCAAAAATGTAAGGCAAAATAAACCCTGCCTTAAGTTGCTTTCTGTTGGGTATTTGGTCATAGGCGCGCGCGCGCACACACACACACACACACACACACACACACACACACACACACACACACACAGTGATAACAATTCCCAGTGCATTGTTGTGGGTGAGCGCCTGGAAGCCATAGCACCTGCAGACAACTGAAGCGTGCGTGGTGTTAGGGAGCCTAAGAAAACTGTGGGTCTAGAATTCTAATGTTTGAGCTAGAGATCGATCCTCCTTGATCACTGGACACCACGGGTTTTGATAAGATTTCCCAGGTGTCTTAGTTAGGGTCTCTGTGGCTGTGACGAAAGCACCAGGACCAAACAGCAAGTTGGGAAGGAAAGGGTTTATTCAGTTTACACTTCCACATTGCTGCTTATCACCAAAGGAAGTCAGGACAGAAACTCGAACAGGGCAAGATCTTGGAGGCAGGGGCTGATGCAGAAGCCATGGAGAAGTGCAGCTTACTGGCTTGCTTCACACAGCTTGCCCAGCCTGCTTTCTTATAGCACCCAAGATCACCTCCAGCCCAGGGATGGCACCGCCCACAATGGGCTAGGCCCTACCCCATTGATCGCTAATTAAGAAAATGCCTTAAGTTGAATCTCATGGAGGAATTACCTCAAGTGAGGTTCCTTCCTCACTAATGACTTTAATTTGTGTCAAGTTGGCACACAAAACCAGCCATTACATGGGGTAAGAGAAAATACTACTATTCATTAGGTGTTAGAGAGCTAGAGACAGAGCCGTACCCAGAACGTGGTCTTCTGATTCCGGGTACCATCTTGCTGGCCCTCAGCCTACAGTGGTAATGTACCAAAACGCCACTCATTTAAACATCCCTCACTAGATATGTAGACACTGGATCCCAAAAGCCAGCTCCAGATTTCAAATTAGTTTGTGTTGGACTGTCATAGACCTGGAGGAGGCCTGTGGAGCAGAGGTTAGACCCAGGTCAATTAGATAGAGAACATAGGTGCTAGACTCTGAAGTAACAACCTCCTGGCAGCTCAGAAATGTGTAAAGTGGAATGGGGGGAGGGGAACAGAGTCATCCAGCACCAGAACATGTAGCAAACAGGAGTAGAGAGATGGCTCAATCGATAAAGTGGTTTCTTGACAAGCTCAAGAACCTGGATTCAGATCTACAGCACCTATGTAAAAAGCCAGCTCTACAACAGTATCAGTCTGTAAACCTAGCTCCTGAGGATGGAGACCAGCAGAGTGGTGAGCAACTGGGTTAGTGAAAGTCCCTGTCTAAAAAAAAAAAATTAAGTGGAGGATAATAGAGAGTGACACAGGTGTTAGCTACTGGCCTTCACACCTGCATGCACGCGCGCTCACACACAGAGCACTTTGCTATGAATGTTGTATGGAGGTATTGAAGAACTGGGCCATCGGTCCTGGTGCCCCCTTGTCTCTTAGAGTTAGCTATTACCTCAAGCTGCCACCTGGGCCTCTTGCTGATGTTTGAACTAGCCAATCATGTGAAACTGCGCCAACCCCTCACCCCATTTGCTATATAAGCCTCTAGTTCTCGAGCCTCGTGGTCGACTCTTCTACCTCTTGCATGGGGTGGGTGTCAGCCCGCGGAGCTCCGTGAATAAACCTCCCTCATGTATATTACATCAAGATGGTCTCTCGTGATTCCTTGGGTGCGTGAACTCCTGAGACTCGAGTGGGGTCTTCTTCGTGGACCTTACAGTATCTTTACCATTGTCTTGGAAAATCTTTATTGCAGCAAATGTCCTGTTCTTGTGCCCCTAGCAGCCGTTGGTACCCTTCTTTGTGCTTCATCTGGAGACTTGAGGCTTCCTGATCTACATGAAAAGGAACTGCTCAGGCATCTGGATGGCTGTCTCAGCGAGGCACGCATGGCAGAGGAAGGCCGATGCTGTGGAAACAAAGCGGGGGGGGGGGGGGGGGGGAGCTGTGGACCCCTCTCCTCCCGGTTGCTTTTCCGAGCTGTTCCAGAGGACTCGGTTTGGTTGCTTTTATCCCTTCCGCTTCCTCTGACCTTGAGCGTCCCATTTCCCAGTCAAATAGCTAATGATCTGTTTTTAAAATGATGATGGGAAACCGTCTCCTACCCGGAGGGATGCTAGAGGTGACGCTTTGGCGAACATAAGTCATCACTGATAGGTCTCTAAGACCTAGACTTTGGAGTGTTGAATCTTTCTGAATCAGAGTTCTGCCCTTTAGATTGCCCTGCTGGGCACTGCGCTGTGAAGACTTTTCGGGTGAATAGAACTTGAAGGAAAATAGATCTCTGAGGATGACTTAAATGTACCTACCTCCCTTGGTGGGGCCCCTACCGCCCCAGGTAATGGCCAGGCTAGTTTCCATCATGGGGAAATATGGTGACCGCTGTCAGTTCCGCCTTATTAGCTCCTAGAATGTTCTCTCTCTCCTCTGTTATATGTATAGGCTGGGACACAACTCACCCAGAAGGGTCCTGGGTATTTCTGTGGTCCCAAAGGGCATACAGCGGTCTGCCCAGGGCTGTTATCCTCTATCATTACAGTGCAGTCTGAATGAGGATTGTGGCTAGCTGACAGAGCAGTGAGATCAGGTGATATGTGCTTGAACCAGAAGAGAGTGAGAGAAGGCAGGATAGACATCCTCCACAGAAACTCCTCTGCTGTGTGTGTGAAAGAAGAAAAATAGCTCAACCCACCAACGAGGGCCTAGTTACCTCTAGATTCCCCGAGGTCACCCTTTGGTTGAAAGATCACAGGGTAAAACAGAGTCTCCAGTGTGCCTCTGGGTGGTGTTTGGGAAAGAGGAGAGATTTGAAAGCAGACCAACTTGGGTTTGAAGCCTACTTCTCTTTCTGATTTGCTGTGTTATTCTGGTTATATTACACAGCCTTTCTGGGCTACCATCTTCTCCTTTGTAAGCATAAGATCTGACTTTTTGGGAGGCCCAAAGTGGGAGGTGCTGAGCTAAGTGGTTTGCAAGCTCTACCAGAGTATACTTTTTCACAACAAATTTCAAGGTTTAGTCAAATATCTCTCCACCTTTCATCATTCTGAGCAAAATACCCCTGTATCAGGGAAGAGCGCTAGGAAGAGAAGACATAGTCCAGAATGGACATCTCTCTGAGCCCAGTTAGAATGAGGGTGTGGACATTCCCAGCATCAATGGAAAAGGTCATGCTGACCTTGGCAAAAGCAGGGTGAACTACACCTACACAGCAGTCACTCACTGTTCATGCTCCTGGCACACTGACTCCTGGCCATGCTAACTAAACTGAGAGTCTCTTAAGGATGGAGACTTGTTCTTATCTCTGAATCTTCAAGACCTTCTGTATTACCTGGAATGTGTCCGGCACTCCAGGAAAGTAACCGGACAGATGAATAAAGGAGTAGCTTCATTGGCACACTTGGTGAGCAATGTTTGAGGCCTCGGCTGTCTCTATAATTCTGGTCCTCGGCTCAGCATCCATGTGGCTCTGGACAAGTCATTTCCTTCCACTGGTCCCTGGTTTCCTGTTCTGTAGAGTGATGGCATTTGAGTGGGTGGTGTTTATGGATTTTCAAAGAGTGCTAATTTTTGTTTTATTAGTTCCCTGAGAATCTCACACGATGTATTTCTATTAACTATATGCTCTCCCCCCCAACTACTCTCAGATCCACCCCCTTCCCTATCCACCAAGCTGTGTGTCCTGTTTGTTTTTAACTCACCAAGTCCAGTTTGTGCTGCCCATGATCTCTGGAGTGTGTGACCATCCACTTCAGCACGATCAACCTCCCATGACCCACATCCTTATAGAGAACTGACTTTCCCTCTCCCAGCAGGTACAAATTGCCAACAGCTTCTCAAATAGGGATGGGACTTAGTGTCCAACTCCACTATCCATGCTGATAATCTGTCCAGCTTCAATATGTGCAGGTCTTGTGTTTGTGGTCACAACCAAAATGAATCCAAATGTGCATCTGTCTTGTTATCTCTGGAAAACACAGTTTCCTTGTAGTCAGCCACCACCTCCACCTCTCAGTCTTTCTGCCCTCTCTATCTTCTTCAATGCTCCCTGGGCCTTGGGGGATAGAGTGTAATACAGATGTCCCATTTAGGGGTGATCATTCTACAAATCTTCATTCTCTGCACCTTAACAGTTGTTGGTCTATGTGTTGATTGCTATCTGCTACAAATAAAGCTCTTTTTGTGAGGGTTGAGAGGTGCACTTATCTATGGGTAGAATGATGAGTCACTAGGAGTCAATGTAATTTCATGTTCATTTAGCAGAATAACGGTGTCAAGTTCTCTCCTAGAGCCTATGACTTGTCTAGTCTCAGAGCCTTGGTTTCATCTTGTGGAGCGGGTTTTAAATCCATCAGAGAGTGGTTGGTTACTCCCCTGGTATTCATGCCACTATTGCACAACAGGCGTGCCAAGCCTGTTGTTAATGTAGTTCACACAATTCACAGCTAAGGCTCATGATCACTTTCCTTCCTGCAGGAGCATGAATAGCACCTTCCAGCACTGTGAGAGCTAGCGAATGGGGATAAACTGTCCAAGTCAGCACCAGCTTTATGTCTCCAGGTTCTAGGACTTGAGCTGTAAAATCTTCTGCAATAGGGACTTACCACCAAATTCTGGAGGGTACCTAATAGTGACAGCAATATCCTATAATGTTTGAGGGTCTATAGAAGTCCCACTAGCCAATAATTCTAAAAGAAGTAAGCCCATTTCTGGCACTGGGGTCTTTTTTTGTTAGCCTATGGTATCTAGTTAGGAGAATTGTTGCTCCATTATCAGACAACATCACATAAAGTCTTTTATTGTATGTCTATGTATAGATTTTAGGTAGCTTCTACAGTACTAGGTTTCCATATGACTTTTTCAAAAGACCTTTAGTTTTAGTCCACAAATAAAATATCCAGAGAGTGGCAATTTTTGATATCCTCGAGTGTTGGTGAGCATACGTAGTCCTATGGCTTTGGATTTCTTCTTCTTCGATCCAATGTAGGTTTGGTAAGAGCAGGTGGAAAGGTCACAGAAGATGCATCTATCCAGTGGTAATGCCACAGTGTGGACCAGCCAGTGCTGACTTAGTATACAGCCCTGTGTACAGCCCTGCTCAGAAATGTGAGCACTCAAGGATGAGATGCATGCTCAGCTGTGGGTCTGTCTCAAGAGAGACTCAATCATGTTCTGTTCTCACAGATAAAAATGGTAGCAAGCATCTGGCTTCAGGTAGGACTTTAGTCCTAGAAGAAATGGTGTTTGAAAGGACCTGGAAAATGGGTTGCATTTGAGCAAGGGAGTTTGAGGTAGGCATGGTTTAAGGCCATGTCTAAATACAGGCTAAAAAAGCATTTGTTGCTCTTATAGAGAATCTAGGGTCAGTTCCCAGCACCCACATGTCATTTAATAACTGACTCCAAACTCCAATTCCAGAGGATGCTATGCCTTCTTTTGGTCTCCAGATGTGCTGAACATACTGTACAGACAGATATGCAGACAAAAACTCTTACACATAAAATATGAATAAATAATTTTTTAAGGAAGAAAGTTCATGCCTGGGAATAGCTTTACTGAACATAGCTTACAGGGACAATGCTGGGCACCACTGGGTAAAGCCCCAAATAACAGAATTAAGGAGCTTGTTAGAGCAGCTGGCAGGGAGATGCTGAAAATTTGTAAGCAAAGAAGTAACCACAGAGTGACCTTTGGACAGTCCCTTTTAGCATCCTGGGTAGACTTATTTGCAGGAAAGAAAATGGCAGTAGAAATTAGGGTCAGTGAGATGGCTCCATTGGGGGAAGCCTTGCCATACAGCATGAGGACCTGGGCTTCATCCTCAGCACCCATGTAATAATCCTAGTGTAGCTGTGTATACCTATAACCCAGTGCTGGGAGGCAAAGGCGGAAGGGATCTCTGAGCCTGGCGAGCCGGCCAGTCTGGCCAAATCAGTGGGTTCCAGGCTTAGTGAGAGACCCTATGTCCACAAAGAACATAGAAAACAACTGCAGAAGACACTCAACGTCTACTACCTCTGGGCTCCACATGGACAGGCACACATGTGTACATATGCACCTACACACATGAACATGTATGACCACGAGGTCATGTCACAAAAGTCTAGGTTAAAAAAAAATGAGAAGGCATTTAACTGGGGTGATATTAGCAGTAAGGAGCTAGACACAAACCCAGAGGTATCACAGGAGTGAATCCCCAGTGATACGGTGCATTACTGCACAGAGTTCCAGAGAGGCCTCTCTCCTGCCCCTAGGACGGTGGTCTTAGCTGGCTGCCCACTTGGCTGATGGGAAGACTCGTGCATGCAGTAGAGGCTAGTGAGGGAGGAATGCAGAAGACAAGTGCATCATGGGACATGGAGACTGTCAAGTGCTGGCCCTATACATCATAGTCAAACAAGGTTGGATCCCATGCTTAGTCAGTGCATACCTACTGCGTGCAAGCCCTGCCAGAAGTGCTTCCACTGCCCTGGCGCATGGAACCATCCTAGCGTGCCTGTGAGCCAGGCATTGCTGCTCTTCCAGCCATAGGAGATTGTGTATCTATGATCCTGCCATTCCAGTCTGTTTACCAGACGATGCTCTTTTCATCCGAGCAAGTCAAACTCCTGCCTCGTTTTTTTGAGCCTTTTCGTGGAAACAAACAAATCACTGTCATTTCTAATGTTGTAGCTCGGTTTGATGTTCTCTGATCAGTTGTCCAGACCCGCTCTGCAAGCCAACTTCTGCGTATCACTGTTCTGCTCCCAGTTCAGGGTGTGTGCGTGTGTGTGTGTGTGTGTGTGTGTGTGTGTGTGTGTGTGTGTGTAAGGGTGGGGGTGCTCCATTTGCTCGAATTCTTAGCTCTACCTGCTGCCTCACTGAATTCCTGTAGACTATTTCCTTCATTCATTGCACCAATAAGACCAGGAAGGTAGGTGTTACTGGACATGCAATGGGAATCTGGGCTGCTTTCCCTTACAGTTAAGGGAAGGGGAAGATGGATTCCAGAGTGATGAAAGAGGTGGGGCCAGCACTTCTTAATTTCGCCAGCTAAGGTTCTTGACTCTTCAGGACCCCCACAGCACTTGGTCAGAACTGACTTCTGAAACATGTCTATGTCCATGAGGTATTCCCCCATCTAGACTATGTGCTTCCCCTGAGCATCGAGGAGAGGGAGGGAGGGAGGGAGGGGTGACAGTACAGATGCACCCATTATGTGTCAGGCCACATGCTGGCCATTGGCTTGTTCATTTAATCCCTGAAACATCCTGGCAAGGGAAGGAGTTATCCTCCTAGTTTTCCAAATGAAGAAATTGAAGATGAGAATGGTTGAGGAGTTCGGGAGTGTTTTTATACAAAGGCCACTATAAGTTACAATATTTAATGATTACTATCGAGCATTTTGCCTAAGGTCTTATGGCCTGCCATTTGTAGTCTACTTTGCATACAGCTGGTGTCATGGCTGCCTCATCTCTCACAGTGTCACAGCACTCATGGTAGAAATGAGGCAAGTGTGACACCAGTGTGAAGTCCTTTATGGCTTCCTTGGTATCCTTGACCTTATTCACACTGGGTTCCCACACAGTGCTCCTAATTGCTCATTTAGCCCCCAACAAGTAATTATTGAGAGACTGGCTGATCGGGTGAATGCAGAGGTGGATTTCAACTTAAAAACTAACCTGCAGAAGAATAAGATAAGTCTTTAGTTGAAAAGGTAAATCTCATTGTTCTCTCTGTCTCTGTCTCTCTTTCTCTCTCTCTCTGTCTGTCTCTCTGTCTCTCTCTCTTTCTCTGTGTGTGTGTGTGTTGCTGTTGCTGAGAATAAAACCCAGCTCATGAATACTAGGTGAGCGCCTTCCCATTTTTTTTTGTTTTGTTTTGTTTTTGTTGGTTTTTTTTTTCGAGACAGGGTTTCTCTGTATAGCCCTGGCTGTCCTGGAACTCACTTTGTAGACCAGGCTGGCCTTGAACTCAGAAATCTGCCTGCCTCTGCCTCCCAAGTGCTGGGATTAAAGGCATGCACCACCACCGCCCGGCAAGCGCCTTACCATTAGGCCACATCTCTAGCCCCTCCTCTCCTACATATTATGTTCTTGCTCCTCCTTTCCAAACATGGCTGAGGATTATAGCAGCAGAACCTAACAGAGACATCTTTGCCATTCTCCCTACCACATCTTTGCCATTCTCCCTACCACTAGGGTTCTTAAGTAAGTGAGAAGATATTTGACCAGAATGACCTGGTAATTCAGGAATTTAGGAAAAAAAAAACATACACACACACACAAATGCACACAGAGAGAGGCATGCACACATGCACACACGTATATACACTCACACATGTATACAAGTATACACACACACACACACACACACACACACACACACCTACCCCTACATCAGCCAGCTGCTTAGAAGCCACTGACCGAGACTAAGCCATTGGATGCATGGCTGTCTCTGACCTCAGTTCTTTTTTCAGAAGTATTGAGACTTTTGGGTTGGGCTGAGTCTAAAACCATTGCCATGGTGAATCCTTTAAAATTTGAGTGTGACACAGAAAGATGACAGACACCAGAGCCACTGAGAGTGCTCAGGACTAAGATCCTGAGAGAACCAGGGTTGGAGGATGAACCTCTGGTGCAGACTTTCTGGAACAGGAAACACCTAGCCAGGAACTCTGGAAATTTTACATAAGGCCCTCTGAAGGCCTTGCCTTGGAAGAACCCCAGGGCAGCTCCTAAAACAAGTAATTCTTGCCAGGTGGGTTCTAATTCCCAAAGGCTCAGATGCCAGAAGGTACCTGGTCCCTGAGCAAGCCCCTGCACAAGAGGAGAAAGGGACCCCCCCATACTCCACCCCAGTGTGTGTGTGTGTGTGTGTGTGTGTGTGTGTGTGTGTGTGTGTGTAGTTATGCATGATGCAGGTAGTTTTGAAGACAGAGCGCTTTGTGAGACCTTTGTCCCCCAGTGGCACCTTCATTTCTGATCCTTGGGCCAATAAAGAATTGGGTCAGTGGCTAAAGAAGTCCTGCGACATGCATTTATGCCCCCCCGCCCCCCCCCCCGTTACTCTGGCTGGGCATCAGTGGGGTGGCAGGAAAGAGAAACTGCAGGCAAAGACTAGGACACCAGCAATTGGTCGGGACCCCAGAAAGCCCTTGAGGTCCGTGTCAGCTGTGAGTATGCAGCCAGGCAAGCTGTGTCCCATGGACTCAGAGGGAACACCTTTGGTCTTTGCCTGTCGAAGATTGTTTCCATCTGATGTCCCTTGAAAGAGATGGGGGACCCCCTGAGGTAGAGAGATGCCCAGGGTAATGAGCTTTGTGCAGAAATGCTCTTTGGAACAAGTATCATCTAAGCATGTCTCATTCACCCCAAGTCTCATTAGGCGGCCAACCAGCCTGCATAGACTGGTTTGGTGTGAACTGGCCACCCGCCATCATGAACTGATTGCATCTGTGCCCATCAATGGCAGACTCTGTTCATACTTACCAGGACTCTTCAGGAGACTGAGGGAGAGAGAACAAGCGAAGGACTCTCCTTGGGAGAAGAGACTGTGAGCAACAGGAACATTTCACATTAGATGGCCAGCCCTTCTATCAGCAAGAGTCCCCTGCGGAGCCAGCTTTGGGGATAGACACATAGTTTGGTGGGAGAGCGCTTGCCTGCTAGCATTCACGGGTTGGTGGATTCCAGCATCAGAGCCAAAAGAAAAGAGGAGAATCGAAAAAGGAGGGAGGGAAGGGAAGGAGAGAGGAGAGGGGTGGGGAGGAAGAAAGCCAGCTTGGACCCAGCAGGTTGGTTAATGGGAACTGAAGGATCTTGGTGATGTTATGATTGTCATTACACAACTCTGCTCTAAGGTCTCCAGCCCTTTCCGGGAGAAGCAACGTGGTGTGTCTAAAGGTGCAGCTAGGAAATAAAAATCCTGGTTTAGGGCTGGAGAGGTGGCTAAGCAGTTAAGAGCACTGGCTACTCTTCCAAAGGACCAGAGTTTGGTTTCCAGCACCCACATGATGGCTCATGACCATCTGTAACTGCAGTTTTAGGGGATCCCTCTTCTGGCCCATTCAGGCACCAAGCATACACATGGTGCATGAACATGCATGCAGGTCAGACACCCATAAACATAAAATAAAAATAAATAACTCTAAAACAAGTTAATCCTAGTTCAAACTTCAGCTCTATGATATACTAGTTGGAAACGTCCTCTTGCTTTCCCTGGTCTTTGGGGAGCAATGGGGCATTTTTCTACATTCCATTGTCCTGCTGAGGAAAGCTCTGGCTTCCAGTTAGTAAGCAATATTTATTGAATGCCTACTGTGTTCGGGCACTGACCTGAGTCATGGGATCACAGTCTTACTTGAAGAACAATTCTGGAAATATCCCTCCCACCCCCTCAGGAAGGAGATAATTAATCAGGCACACGATAGAATGCTTTGGTACAGGTACATACATTAAGAATATACAGGGGGAAGCACAGGGTGGAGTTACAACTCTGCCTTGGATGGGGGCTAGTCTTTCAGAAGAGACAGCTTGTGAGCTAGGACTTTAACAGAGTGGAGGGGATCGGTCCTGTGCAGCGATAAGGATTCATGTATGCAGATGTCCTGCAGTAGAAATAAGATAGATAAGAAGAAAGGGTTAGTGTGTCTAGGCAAATAGAAAGAGAGACAAAAGGCCTGGTGTATAGTAGGTGCTTTGTAAGCATTAGTCCTTATCTAAGCTCCTGCAGAAAGGCACACACTGCAGCTGATTCCACTGGAGACAGTCAAACCCAACCCTACTCAGACACAGACCCTTAACCCCCCTTGTGGCCGTAGACAGTAGACAGTAGACAGTGATGGGCTTGTGATGGAATCTGGAGATCCATCAAATCTGCAATAATCCAACTCCTCTAAGCCTGGACTTCTGTTTCAAAGGAAGATGTTTCCTGTCGTGGCGTTGCGTTCAATCTGAGCACACTATCTTGAGGGACTCTTTCCCCAGCCCTGAGCAACACTTGCAGCTCAGCCCACAGGAGATCTCAAGGCCTGCTTAGAGCCTGTCAGCCCCTCTATACCCACACCCTATCCCAGCCATCTACCCGGGAAGGAAAAATTATCAGAGGGGCGGGCGGGCACGCTGCTCTTTGTCCCTCTCAGCATCGGAGCCTGAATAAGAAGGAGGGGAGGGTCAGCGGGAGGGGAAAAGAGAAAAAAGAGCTGTCTTATCCAGAGGATGCATGTGCTGAGATTCTGAGATCAACCTGAAGGCTGTGGTAGGAGTCAAATTTCATTTGTGAAGAAAGCCACACATCATGGGTTTGGACTCTCCCATCCTTGAGGCTCAGTTGTTTGATTGATTGATTGATTGATTGTATTGGGGGTGATGATCCTCAACCAGGACTGTTTGGAAGAGCATAGAAAATTGTTTTGCAGACCTTAAAGCTCTTTCAAAATGTTCTTTTTCTTGAAATGTGCTAAATAGGGTTGTCAGTTCCGGGCACCTAAGAAGAGCAGCAGGCGCCACCCTTCACAGAGAATATCCCTTGGGGCTGAGCATTTGTGTATGTGTAAGAAACAGCCTTATCCAGTTCCCACACACCTAGGAGGTGCATGCTATCTCTAGCCTCAATTTGTAGGCGAGGAACTCAAGGAAATGAAGTCAGTCCTCCAAGTCACGGGGCTAGAAAGCAGGGTGACCCCAGAGCCTCACTTCTTATGCACCTGGTGAGAAACAGTGGTCCTCACTTCATAATAAGAGCACCAGAGACTCAAAGTAGCAAAAGTACAGCCATTTATCATATAAAGGTACCCCCATAGTGAGGGCGGGGGAGGTGAGAATCAGGAAGGAACAATCTAACATGTTATCTAGCCTTTTTCTTTTCTTCTATGGCTTGCATTTGTCTTTTTTCTCAGCCAAAAAAAAAAAAAAATGTAGGTTCCCCTCTGCCTTTTTACACCCTGTTTATTTTTGCTTGTCAGACATTTAACTGCCCTAGCAGGTATTTTTTAAATTTCTAGTTAGAGTGGGAGGAGCTAGCTTAACTGAGTTTGGGTTGGAGGAGTGATTAGACCATCAGGCATTAAAGGTGTGTGAGGAACGGCTAGTGATATTGGCTCATTTGTAACTAGACCTGGATTGAGATGGAAACCAAGTATCATATGTTAGTTCTAACACACCCTACCTCTCTGCTTGGATATCACGGTTGAGAGGTTTGGGAGTGAGAGGTTGCCCACTGGCTCAGTAGTGGGCAACATCAAAGACACTGTACTGGCTGGTTTTGTGTGTCAACTTGACACAAGCTGGAGTTATCACTGAGAAAGGAGCCTCCCTTTAAGAATTGCCTCCATGAGACCCAGCTATGTAAGGCATTTTCTCAATTAGTGATCAAGGGTGGGAAGGTGCCATCTCTGGGCTTGGACTCTATAAGACGACAAGCTGAGCAAGCCAGGGGGAAGCAAGCCAATAAGTAACATCCCTCCATGGCTTCTGCATCAGCTCCTCCTGCTTCCTGAACTGTATGAATTCCGCTCCTAACATCCTTTGGTGATGAATAGCCATGTGGAAGTATAAGCTGAATAAACCTTTTCCTCCCCAACCTGCTTATTGGTCATGATGTTTTGTGCAGGAATAGAAACCCTGACTAAGACAGACACCTTTGTTAAAACTGCAGCCCTCCACAGAGGGAACAGAGCTTGACTAGGTAGGTAATACAGTGGAACACAACCCTAGACAAGTAATTAGGAGAAATGGAATTTAAAAACCATTTCTGACCTCCGACATTTGACCTCTGTGGATCTCAGTTTCACCATCTAGAAAACAAAGAGGAAAGATTTACCTAGAAAAGTGTCCTACGTTGCTAGGAATCGCTGTGATAAAGACCATGACCAAAGTCAGTCCTTGGAGAGGAAAAGGTTTCTTTGGCTTACACCTTACTGTCTATCATGAAGGGGAGAGAGTGCAGAAACTTCAGGCAGGAGGAGCCTGGAGACAGAAACTGAAGCAGAGACATTGGAGGAACACTGCTTGCTTTTTTTTTTTTTTTTTGAGACAGGGTTTCTCTGTGTAGCCCTGGCTGTCCTGGAACTCACTCTGTAGACCAGGCTGGCCTCGAACTCAGAAATCCGCCTGCCTCTGCCTCCCGAGTGCTGGGATTAAAGGCGTGCGCCACCACGCCCGGCTCACTGCTCACTTTACTTTATCTCCATTGCTTGCTTACTTTGTTTTCTTGTTTGTTTGTTTGTTTGTTTCATCTCTCCCCTTTTTTTTTCTTGGATATTTTCTTTATTTACATTTCAAATGTTATCCCCTTTCCCAGCCCCCCCCCACCTTCGGGAAACCCCCTACCCCATCCCCCCTCCTCCTGCTTCTATGAGGGTGTTCATCCACCCACCCACCCTCTGACACCTCCACGCCCTCGATTCCCTTACATTGGGGCATCTTCATAGGCCCAAGGACCTCTCCTCCCATTGATGCATGACAAGGCCATCCTCTGCTGCATATGCAGTTGGAGCCATAAGTACTCCTTTGTTGATGGCTTAGTCCCTGGGAGCTCCGGGGGTGGGGGTGGGGGGTCTGGTTGGTTGATATTGCTGTTCTTCTAATATTGTTGTTCTTCCTATGGGGTTGCAAACCCCTTCAACTCCTTCAATCTTTTCTCTAACTCCTCTATTGAGGACCCCACACTCAGTCCAATGGCTGGCTGCAAGCATCCACCTCTGTATTTGTAAGACTCTAGCAGGGCCTCTCAGGAGACAGCCATATCAGGCTCCTTTCAGCATGCACTTCTTGGCATCCACAATAGTGTCTGGGTTTGGTAACTATATATGGGATGAATCCACAGGTGAGACAGTCTCTGGATGGCCTTTCCTTCAGTCTCTGCTTCACACTTTGTCTTCATATTTCCTCCTGTGCGTATTTTGTTCTCCTTCTAAGAAGGACCGAAGCACCCACTCTTTGGCTTGCCTTCTTCTTGAGTGTATGTGGTCTGTGAATTGTATTTTGGTTATTTAGAGCTTTTGGGCTAATATCCACTATCGGTGAGTGCATACGATGTGTGTTCTTTTTGCAATTGGGTTATCTCAAATAAGATGATATTTTCTAGTTCTCTCCATTTGCCTAAGAATTTTATGAATGCATTGTTTTTAATAGCTGAATAGAACTCCATTGTGTAAATGTACCACATTTTCTGTATCCATTCCTCTGTTGAAGAATATATGGGTTCTTTCCAGCTCCTGGTTATTATAAATAAGACTTCTATGAACATAGTGGAGCATGTGTCCTTATTACATGTTGGAGCATCTTCTGAGGAACTGCCAAATTGATTTCCAGAGTGATTGTACCATCTTACAATACCACCAGCAACAAAGGAGTGTTCCTCTTTCTCCACATCCTCACCAGCATCTGCTGTCACCCGAGTTTTTGATCTTAGCCATTCTGACTGGTGTGAGGTGGAATCTCAGGGTTGCTTTGATTTGCATTTCTCTGATGACTAAGGATGTTGAACATTTCTTTAGGTGCTTCTCAGCCATTCGATATTAGAGTTTCTTTTATGAATGTGGGTGCCGTTGTATTTGAAGCATGTATGTTCAGAATAGAGAGTTCATTTTGGTAGATTTTTCCTTGGCCCAGTATGAAGTGTCATTCCTTATCCTTTTTTATAACTTTTTAATGAAAGTCGATTGTATTCAATATTAGAATGGCTTCTCCAGTTTGTTTCTTGGGACCATTTGCTTGGAAAATTGTTTTCCAGCCTTTTACTCTGATGTAGTGTCTGTCTTTGTCACTGAGGTGCATTTCCTGTATGTAGCAAAATGTTGGGTCCTGTTTACATATGCAGTCTGTTAGTCTATGTCTTTTTATTGGGGAATTGAGTCCATTGATGTTAAGAGATATTAAGGAAAAGCGATTTTTACTTCCTGTTATTTTTGTTGTTAGAGGTCGAATTATGTTTGTGTGGCTATCTTCTTTTATGTTTGTTGAAAGATTACTTTCTTGCTTTTTCTAGGGTGTAGTTTCCCACCTTGTGATGGTGCTTTCCATTTATTATTCTGTGTAGGGCTGGATTTGTGGGAAGAGATTGTGTAAATTCGGTTTTGTTATAGAACATCTTGTTCTCTCCATCTATGGTAATTGAGAGTTTTGTTGGGTATAGTAGTCTAGGCTGGCATTTATGTTCACTTAGGGTCTGTATGACATCTGCCCAGGATCTTCTAGCATTCATAGTCTCTGGTGAGAAGTCTGATGTAATTCTGATAATTCTGCCTTTATATATTACTTGACCTTTTTCCCTTACTGCTTTTAATATTCTTTCTTTGTCTAATGCATTTAGTTGTTTGCTTATTATGTGACAGGAGGAATTTCTTTTCTGGTCCAGTCTATTTGGAGTTCTGTAGGCTTCTTGTATGTTTATGGGCATCTCTTTCTTTAGGTTAAGGAAGTTTTCTTCTATAATTGTGTTGATTTTTGTGTTGAAGATATTTACTGGCCCTTAAAGTTGGAAATCTTTGCTCTCTTTTATACCTATTATCCTTAGATTTGGCCTTCTCATTGTGTCCTGGATTTCCTGGATGTTTTGGGTTAGGAGCTTTTTGCTTTTTACTTTTTGCATTTTCTTTGACTGTTGTGTCAATGTTTTCTTTGCCCCTGAGATTCTCTCTTCTATCTCTTGTATTCTGTTGGTGGTGTTTGCATCTATGACTCCTGAATCTCTTTCCTAAGTTTTCTAACTCTAGGGTTGTCTCCCTTTATGATTTCTTTACTGTTTCTATTTCCATTTTTAGATCTTGGATGGTTTTGTTCATTTCCTTCACCTGTTTGATTGTGTTTTCCTGTAATTCTTTAAGGGATTTTTGTGTTTCTTTTTTAAGGGCTCTACCTGTTTACCTGTTTTCTCCTGTATTTCTTTAGGGAGTTGTTTATATCCTTCTTGAAGTCCTATATAATTGTCCTGAGAAGTGATTTTAGATCCAAGTCTTGCCTTTCTGGTGTGATGGTGTATCCAGGACTTGCTATAGTGGGAGAATTGGGTTCTGATGATGCCAATAACCTTGGTTTCTGTTGCTTATGTTCTTATGCTTGCCTCCCACCATCTGATTATCTCTAGTGCTACTTGCCCTCATTATATCTGACTTGATCCTGTCCTTCCTGTAATCCTGGTTGTGTCAGAACTCCTCACAGTCCAGCTGTCTCTGTGATCCTGTGACTCTGAGGTCCTGTTATCCTGAGATTCTGGGTGTGTCAGAGTTCCTGAGAGTCAAGCTGCCTCTGGGACCCTGAGAACCTGGTGTGACCAAGCACCTGGAATCCTGTGATCCTTGGTGTGTTACAACACCTGGGATTTGAGCCTCATCTGGGTACTGTGGGACTGGCTGCAGTTTGTGCCCAAGGTAAACCAGTGCAGACAGGAAGGAACCTGAGCCACTGGTCAGGCAGGGTTCTCGAGTCCCTGGATCCTACTGGACCCAGTAACTCCCGGGGATGTTGGAACAGATGTTGTGTCTTACTCACCCCTGATCCTGATGCTAGAGCACCTGGGAGTGGAGCCTCCTGTGGGTGCTGTGGGACTGGCTACAGAGATTTTGCCCAAGGTGTACTTTCTTATCTAGTGCAGTACCTCCTGCTCAGGACAAACACCACCCAAAGTGGGCTGGACCCTTTCTCATCAGTCATAAATCAAGAAAATGCACCACAGACTTGCCTATAGGCCAGTCTGGTGGAGATAATCCTTCAGTCAAGGTTCCTTCTTCCCAGGTGACTATTTGCTTATGCTGTTTATAAAAAAAAAAAAACCCAAACAGCAAACTCAAAACCAGCCAGCCCAGTGTCTTTCATCCTTTTAGACTATAGTACTTCAGGCAGAGTGAAAGGACCCCCATGTCACCTGCCCACCCACCTGCTCCTAGTGTCTAATAGGATAAGGCCCAGAGAGAGTAGGAAAGTGCTGTGGGCCAACAGGTTCAGGAAGGCTGGAGAAGGATTGCTTTAGGAGCGGGAAATGGTTGATGCATTGTGGCCCAGCACTGCTTGCCTGCCTCAACTCCCAGCCATTGAAAAATTGCAAGCCCAGATTACTGTTAAGTAAACAGCCCACAGCAAGCTACGTTAGTAATGATGAAGCTAGACTAAAGGTAATTTATAATTACATAGCAAAAGTAGTAGCAATGAAAAAAAAAAAAAGAAAAACCAACTCAAAAGGGCGTGGATACATTCTCTTGGTTATCACACACATCTCATGAGTAAGTCTAGCGCTACCTCAGGATCATGTACACTGGAAGCGTAACAGTGCTCTGTGTGTGTGTGTGTGTGTGTGTGTGTGTGTGTGTGTGTGAGCATGTGCATTGCTTGGTCTTAAGATTTTGTTTAGATTTGGTTTCTTCTTCTCATTACTGTGACAGAGCAACTTAAGAGATGCCTGCTTCACCCACAACTTAGAGGTTGTTCCACACCACAGCAGAACAAGTTAGTAGCCAGAATGCCTCCCTCTGTGGCACCAGGAAACACTACTTGGTGGGCAAGAAAACAGAGCTTGGGACAGAATGGACATAACAAGAAGTGCCCCCAGCATCTCATTTCTGCCAGCTTGGTTTCCTCATCCCAAAAGTTCCAAAATAGTCCTAACGTTGGCATTAGACTCTTGGACTAAAACTCAAATTAAAGTCTTAGGAAACTCCAACAATACACTCTTTTTTAAAAAAACAGATTTATTATTTTATGTGTATGTTTTTGCACTATATACACATGCCTGGTGCTGTTGGAAGTCAGAAGAGGGCATTGGATTCCCTGGGACTGTAGTTACAGATAGCTGTGAGCTACCACTGGAGTGCTGGGACTTGAACCCATGTCCCCTGTAAAAGTAATAAATGTTCTTAATGCCTGAGCCAACTCTCTAGCCCCCAGTACATTTATTTTTATGTAAGAACACCAATGGGTCTTGACTTCACACCTCAATTAATAAGACCTGACCTTTATAGGAGGCTATCCATGAATTCAAGCTTCACCAAGCCTTCCGTAAGTGTGAGCTCCTGGAACCCTTAAAACGTAGAATTATACAAATGAGATACAGGGAAACTGAAGAGCTTTTCTGGATCGCTTTGCCAATAAGTGATAGCATTGAAATTTGAACCTAGGGCAGGCTGCCTCTAAAGCAGTTCATAGGCCTCAGAGAGGGAGTCCCAGGAACCAGTGAAAATAGATCCCTTTGGCAATGCTAATTAACTGATGCCCCCCAAATCAAAGCTGGAGTTGTTTGAGGTCATCTAAATTCTATTTCTTCCTACAGTCCTAGTTCTTGCTTAACCTTGCACCCAGCACTCACCTGAAAGGGCAAAGAGAAAATGTGCATCACTAGATTTGCTCAGAGCCACAGGTCAGCCCCGTCCCTCATAGCAAACACTTATTCAGCTCCAAGGACCCAACCCATTCAAGCTCTGGGCAAGCCAGGTTACCTTGAGAACAAGTTGCAGAAGGATGCCTTCAGGTTGAGTAGAAAGTAAAGGACTGTGATGTACTGATTGATAAGGACTAGAGGCAGACACACACTCAGGACCAAGAGGACCAGGAGTCAGATTGCTTGGGATGAGATGTAGTCTCCATCATTGAGCACCAAGTCAGTTAACTTGTCTGAGTCTCATCTGTACAATGACATCATCCCAGGTATGAATGAGAGGCTGAGAGGACTGAGAAAGGAATGGGGTTCAGAGCACAGTAGACAGGACAAGACAGGAAGTTGGCCATGCTCCTTAAACACCAGGGGACCTACATTGGACAGTGAGCCCCTCCTAGTCACATGCATTCTCCCTTACACAATACCAAAGAGTAAATCAGCAGGCTGCTGGGGCACCCTTTCCCTGTTCCCCCATCTTTTCACGAGCTGCTGTTCAGAGTATAGCTTCTTTTTCTCAGGAGGTGATTGCTGAATTCATTCATTCATTCATCCATCCACCCATTCATTCAACAACTCTGGACACAAGCTATATGCTAGGCATTGTCAAAGCACCTGGTGTGAACCATGAACAAAACAGGTGATGAAAATCTGATCTTGGAAGATGGACAGCAAATCAGCAGGTGAGAAGCGGGGGCGGTAAGATACCAGGGGGGAAATGCAATTGGAGAAATGTCAAACAGGTGTGCTGCGAGGTGTTCTCATTCCACACAGTTGAGACTGGAGTCATCCCTAAAACCTGGAACTCGGGAAGGGAGGAAGCAGGCTGTGCCAGGCCTGAGGGCAGAGCATTCCAGGCAGAAGAAACAGCAGCAGAAAGCCCGAGACCCGGCATGCTCAGAGGGCAGGTCAGGGTGACCAGGGAATAGGCAGTGTCAAGTTCAGAGTGGGTTCTATTATGTGGGCCCAGACAGGCCAAGTGAGCACCTGCCATTGACACAAGGAAAATGGTACCCAGAAGGCCATCTCGGGGAGCTGCTCCAGCAGCTGATTTGACTGAAAGCATGGGCAAGGGCAGAGGCAGGACACCTCCCCCTCCTCAAGTGAGAACAGCTTGGAATCTGGATGCTCTGTGATCCAGTGGGATTCACTGGGGCTGGGGGAATGGGGTTGATGGGAAGTGGGTGCCAAAGGCAACTCAGGAAATGTGCAACCTAAGAAGCTACAAAGGCATGGTTTGCATCTTATAAGCCATCTACTGATGTAGGAAGGCCATGTACAGAGAAGAAAGAAGAGGCAGGGGGAGGCTCTGGTATTTTGTGTGTGTGTGTGTGTGTGTGTGTGTGTGTGTGTGTGTAGGGGAGATGGCTCAGTGGCTAGAGAACTTCCTATACAACTGTGAGGACTTGAGTTGAGATCCCTAGTACTGTACACTGTAGCATGTGCCTATAATACCACTGTCCCTACAGGAACAATGAAGGTGGCATCTGGAGAATCCCTGGAAGCTTGAGAGCCAGGAACTTCAAACAAGATACCCTGTCTCAAGTGAGATAAAAGACAAGGGCCAACAACCAAGGTTATGTACCCCATACACACATTTCACACACGCGCGCATACACACACACACTCACACATGCCATATATATATATATATATATATATATATATATATATATATATATATATATATATATCTCCAAAGCCAAGTACTGGAGTCTTTAAAGGCTGCCAAGTAATTCTAGCATATCACCAAGTTTTAGAAAGCCAAGTCCTAATTTCACAAATGTATAGACCTGTAAGACCTAACACGGCTGGGCAACTTCCCTAATGTCTCTCGGCCGGTCTGTGAAAAGCCAGGATTCAAACCCTGGATCTGTCTCCAAATCCTGAGATCTTCCAGGACCATAAATTGGGAACTAAGGAACACATGCCCACAGTGTTCTATTCCACATTATTTGTCTTTTTAAGATTTATTTCATGTATGTGGGTGTTTCCCATACACGCATGACTGTGTACCACATACATGCAGTACTCAGTGAGACCTGAAGAGGGCATCAGAATCCCTAGAACAAAAGTTAAAGACTTGTGAGTGTTGGGAATTGAACCTGGGTCCTTTGGAAGAGCAGCCAGTGCTCTTAACTGCGGAGGCATCTCTCCTACTGCCTGTGCTGTTATTTTTAAATCATACTTAGTGGCTCATTAACTTTTTTTTTCTGAAAATGTTTATGGGAACAGGAAGGGCCACAGCAACTGACATTATAAGTGTTAGGAGAATCTGATGAATGGCAGATGCAAAGTCATTTGGAATAGAGAAGGGGGCTTCAGTACTCAGATCTGTAGTTCACTTTGCTTTCTCACACACAGTGATAAGATATTACAGACCGAGCCCACATATCTTTGCCCTGGAGCCCAGCAGTCCTGACCCATCCGTCTGACATTTGCTGTGGCTTAGTTTAATCACTGACCAGCATTTCTTGAGTACCCAATAAGAGCCAGGCTTGGGGACAGGCACTGGCTTCTCAGTGGTTACCTGTCTTTCACAGGGAAGTCTCTCAGGCCTTGCTCTATGGCTCTGAGTATTGGCTGAAAGTCCCAGGATTCCAGCTGGATCTAGGATCCTCACAGGTGGTGTTTGGAGACACCATCGCCAACCGCTCGGCACAGCAGGCAGAGGTGAAAGACAGCCAGGAGGCTAGCGGTCTGGTCCCTGGTGTCCTCTAAAGCAATTGGAGATGCAAATAAGCCACACAGTAATTCCACATAAGTTTCAACTTTTCTTCCAGATTCACAACCCACCTGTTATGAAATTAAAGAGGATCTATTTTTTAATTAATGTGACAGTAATTAGCAGAAAGTTCAGATGTTTAGAGTGAAGCCTACACAAGAGGAGATGAGCACTGAATAAAGAGTGTAATTTTACTTCACCAAAAGCTCCGAGGGTGCATGGGATTCTGCAGTGTGCCTTCCTGACTCCATGGTTACCTGCAGCTGTGTTTGGGACTGACTCCCAAGATGCCTGTCTTAGTCTTCAAACCAAAGAGAGCCTTGGGTCTGATAGGCTTCTGTTTGAAGCCCACATAGCCGTCAGTCAGGCTGTGTGGCCTGGAGAAAGTTTCTTAACTTCCCTGAGCCCTGACTTCTCTAAAAAGAAAATAACACCTTCCTCTCCAAGCTTGGTCACTAGACCGTGGAGTAAACATGGACTTGCTGGCCGGATCCAACACCTTTGTTGAGTCACTTTAATTCCTAGATAAAGTGAGGTTCTTTGTGCATCCTGGTACTTGCCCTACTAAGCTTGCCACAGCTGGAATGACCTGGAGCCTCCCTGAACCTCTGTAAAGCAAAGATGATGCAGGTGTCTGCCACACAGGACCAACGTGAGGGTCATGCTGTGGGAGTCTATGATTTAAGGAAAGTCTCCAGGTAGATGACAGTAAAAACTGAACCCTAACTCTGAGTGGTTCCTATCACTCTTGTGAGGCAAAAGGCTCTGAAGACAGGACGGTGTCTCACTACGCAGTTCTCATGCGCAGAAATAGTTAGATATCCTAGATATGAACTCAGGGCTGTGTCAGCCCTGACTCCAGAACCATTATGCTAGAGATGAGAACACTACAATAGCCTCCAAAGGTCATATGGGAGTCACTGGGGTGCATAAAATCGACAGTGATGTCATCACTTTGATTAAAGAAAGAGCTTCTTATTCATCAATAAACCCTGGACCAAGTGACAGCCACTAGCAAGGACGCTTTAACTCCTGAGCATATTCCACAAAGATAAAGAACAGCCTTTCCTGGGGGATTTGGGCATTTTCCCAGAAGCATGCGATCCAATATGCGATCCGGTCCATTCTGGAATATTCTGTGATTCTCCGTCAGTTCTCTGAACAGCCAGAAAGGCAGTGTGCCAAAGAAATACACACCTGTGCTGGGCAGGTGGTGGGAGGGCTCTGTTGTCATGAAAGGAAATAAAATTCATTTTTCTTCAATTGCCGTCACTTCTCAGTAATTACCTGGATGCTAATGCCTTCCATGAAGGTTCCTCTAAGCCATCACTGAACTTTAATAAGGGTGTGTGTGTGTGTGTGTGTGTGTGTGTGTGTGTGTGTGTGTGTGTGTGTAGTTACAGCCAAACAAGAAGGCTATCTGGAGCTGAGATGTCAGGGAAGTTGGGTGCTCACTGTCAATGTCCTCAACGTGAGGGAGAAGTTCATTAATAGTTGAGAGCTGTCACGGCTTCCTCAAAATTAATGAGTATCTAAACGCATTAAAGCAATTACCTTAAAATAATTAGCAAGCACTCGGTTCATTGTTGGGAACCTCTCAGATTATCTGGAAATGCAAAAGGGCCCCAGGAAATGTTATGAGAAGAGCCAGGCTGGCATCCTCTCCTTCAACAATGGCGCTTTCAGAAGCAGGTGGGAAGATGGAGAGAAGCTCCAAAGAAAGGGGAGGGGGAAGACACAGCGCAGAGTGAAATATGTGCCAACTTTCATACTCACTATTAATCAAATCGATAATTAATTAAAGCAACAATAAGGCCCCATATTTTACCTAGAAAATTGGCAAAGGGCTTTTTGTTTTGTTTTTGCTGAGCTGGAGGAGAAAGACACCGATACAATGGATATATGGAAGTTCCTGCTCCTCATAGGTAATATATACTAAGCGCCTACTATATAGGTGGCACAGCGCTAGGAGCAGGGTGACATCAGTGCACATACAATTCGTCCATATTCAAGGGCAACTGCAAGCCGGCTGCCACCTCAATTATGGCTCACCTCCAGAAAGGAGTAGTTTGTAACAGCTGGGTGAAGGTTGTGTTTTTTAGCAACTGAATAATGGCATAGGGAAGTGGTCACATTCTCATGCTAATTGGAAAAGGTGGGATAGTAGCTTGTCAAAAACCAGTCCTCCTTGAGATCCACAAGGAGGGGTGCTCTGAGACACCCCCATCCCTCCCACCCCATCTGAAGATATCAACGCCTGCAGGGGCTCAAGAGCCTTGCCTAGAATTCTGAAATGATAACATATTTGCAGAGGATCCAAGCATCTTCTCCCATATGTTTTAAATAGTCTCTAGAGTCTCTGTAACACCCTCATGAATGTACATGTTATGTAAATAGGTGTTCTGCTATACTGTTTAAGGAAAAACAACAATAAAAAACTGCATGTGTTCAGTACAGGTGAAATTGTTTTCTAATATTTTTTTGATCTGCAGTTGGTTAAATTTGTGGATATGGAACCCACAGATGTGGGGGACTGACTCTGTGTGGTTCTGTATGTGCTCAGAAAAAAATATATATAGTTAGAGAAGTACTAAAGCATTCCGATTATTGCTCTGTGCTGGGAATATAGTGAGCTTTTATTTTCTCCCGTTGTTTCTGTATTTTTCTGATTCTCTACAAAACAAAATAGCAATCTAAAACTGAGATGTCAGGGAAACGCTTTCAACTTTTTATTTTATTGCTTATTATTATTTTTATAATAAAATGCTGTTAGCTAATATTGCCTGAGAGCTGAGAGGGACATTCATCTGAATGCTTTTAAGCTTAGCCATTTAATCCCCACAATAAAGCAATAAAGGAGGTACCGGTGGGTCATGCAGTGTATAAATGAGAAACGTGAACCATGGAGAGCATCAGTAAGAGGCATAGAATATCGGGGTGGGACTGGAGTTCGAGCCCATGCAGATGAACCTCTGACCGTAGGACCTTAATCACCATGCATACAGTCCACTCCAATATTATGGGGTGCATAAGACCAAACAAGGTCACGAAAGCCAAATGACCTTGATGTGAGCCCTAATTTTGCTGCTTCCTGTGTGACTTTGAGCACTTGCTTTCTCCTCACTGAGCCTCAACTGTCTATGAAATGGGCTTTAATAATCACTGCCCTGGCTAATACGGGGAGTGTGTGACATGTGTCTGTGGTTCTTTTGAACACTATGATGCATATAAACTTAATGTCTAATCAACTCCCTGCCAGCCTGAGGGCCTAAGAAATGATACAGCAGACGTAAGGCGCCTTGTTAACTTGCGCCCCCTGATTTACCGATCAGCTATGCTCACTTTTCTTGTCCTAAGTGGAAAGCCTTGTTCTACTCCCATCTGTCCCTCTCCAGGCTTTTCTTCCTCTCCTGTTCAGTAGGCACCATAGCTTCTTGACATCCAAAGTTGCCCCTGGACTGGGCTCCCTGAGATTCTAAGTAGACACCTTGCAGTCTACGAGAAAGTCAGTACCCAAATGGGCAGCTGTAACCTGGAGAGGGAAACCCACAAGTCTGAGGTGGATTCAGGTCCAGGGACTCACAAAAGTGAGCACTTAAGAGAGGTGGTTAGAAGTTAGGGGTTCGGCTCAGGTATTAGGGTGCTTGTTCCGATGCACAAAGCTTTAGGCTCATCCCCAGCACCCACACACCCGTCGTCCTAGCGTTCAGGACATGGAAGCAAGAGAATCAGAAGCTGAAGGTCATCCCGGCTTAGAGCGAGTTTGACACCAGCCTGGGATGCATGAAACCCAGTCTCAAACAAACACGCAGGAGCAATGACGAATATGCGTACTGTGCTCAATAAATCTTAGCCCCCTTCCCTCCTCTGCCTGCCAGCTAAGTTGGCACTGGCCCCAAATTTCACAGTAGTGTGAGGTCATTTTTGCTCATTAGAAAAATCATTAGCAGATCCTCCCTCAATTAAAACCTACGGTAGAAACATCAAGAAAGACTGCTTTGCCTGCTCGGTGCTGCCACGGCGGCTGTTTCCCTGGGACAAACCTGCTGTGTCTCATTAACTGGGAAAAACTGACAGGGAGTTGAAACTTGTCGAGAAAGTTGCTTGAGGATGCTTGAAGCTTTGGCCCAAGTAGGTGTATGTGTGCGTGTTAGTGAAGTTGTAGCTGCCGTTACTTGACACAACGCTCGTCCTCCTGCCTTTCCAGATTTAAGCAAGGATGAACTTGCATGGGAACAGTGAGATGTGTTTCTGTCTTCGGTAAATTGAAATGTGCAGTTACTAATCCACCTCCAATGTTGCTTCTGCTTGCTTCCCTCTCCTCTTGCTTTTAAATCTCTCTCTCTCTCTTTCTGTATCTCTCTCTTTTTCATAACTGCCTCTTTTTTTCCTGTATATCCTAAAGCATTTGAGTTTTCTCAGTTTTTCTGCAACAATCAAAGAAACCCTCCCCCCACCCACCGTTTCCCTTCAATGGGTTCTGGTTAGTGTAGCCTCTCCTAGGTTGGGATATTACCAATCCTTGTTTCAAACATAGAACAGAAACAATAAAGTGAGTTTTGGGGAATGGGGAGAGCGGTTCTTCCAAAGGTGTCAAGAAGCGAAACAAAAAGCTGGGCGTGGTGGCGCACGCCTTTAATCCCAGCACTTGGGAGGCAGAGGCAGGCGGATTTCTGAGTTCGAGGCCAGCCTGGTCTACAGTATGAGTTCCGGGACAGCCAGGGCTATACAGAGAAACCCTGTCTCAAAAAACAACAACAAATAAATAAATAAAGAGGCAAAACAAAGCAGATGCAACTGAAAGCAGAGTGGCCCGGTTGGTTTGTGGCCTCAGTTGACATCAGCATGGGAGGCTGCTCCAGGTTGAGTTCATGGGAGATGGTCCCCCACACTGTCAACAGGGACTGAACTCATAAAAGCTCCCAAGAAGGCAGCTTCAGTTCTGTTTCTCATGGAGGAGTCTAAGTCCTTCTAGATGCTTCCTCCTTCCCTCCTTCCTGTGCAGACCTCAGCTACTCTTCAGAGTCGAAACAGAAGTCACGGTACAGGAGATCAGGACATGGGTGTGCCGTAGTTTTGTTAGCAGGAATGTCTTCCTCAAGGTCCAGGGGTGTGTGTTCTGGCCCCCGGCATCCTCACTTGCTTCACCTGCACTGGGCGTTCTTAACCAATAGCCAGTTCTGGCTGTTCGGCTCTGCGCCAGCTAGGAGCCTGCTGTAGGAGAACTGTGAGCTGAATGTCACCTGTGCAGGGCCTAGATGTCCTCCTGAACCCAAAAGCTCTGAAGGCAATATGAAGGCAGTGGTCTCCAAACCCCACCTCGGCCACCTTGACTGTTGAGGGCCACCTCTCTATCTCCTCCAGTTTCCTCATCTGAAGTAGGAGCAAATGAATGGAGGGTATTAGGTAGGTAAAGGTGATGCTTTCAAAGCATCAAACCCAGAATCTAGCCAAAGATTTCCTCATTCATTCATTCATTCATTCATTCATTCTAGCCATGCAAATGGTACATCTACCTCTTTCCTCGCCCAAGTGACTTCCCGGGATTTGTCACTGGCTCCAAGGAGGAGGTCTGGAGTTGAGCTCCCTGTACCCATTTCTGTCATGAAATGCAGCACTTGCCCAAGGCTATTGAAGAATGTTCTTTGAGACTAAATTAGAATCTGCTCAAGTGACTAAGAATGCTGAGAGGCCACTTTACATCAACAGTGTGGTTCCTCTGGAAAGCTTCCGCCTCCGCTTCCTGTGGGTGTCTACCAGCTCTGCCTCTGAGCTGGCAGTGGCAGGTGGGCAAAGGGCTCTGTGGGGGCATGGCTTCAACCACGCTGGGGCCCGATTCCTGGAAATCAATTTTTTTTCAACAGAAAATCAAGGGAGAAGGCTGGCAAAATGGCTCAGTCAACAGTGCCTGCAACACAAACAGAAGGATCTCAGTTCAATCCCCAGCACCAATGTAAAAAAAAAAACTGTAACCTTAGTGTGATGGGGACCCAGACAAGTGGGTCCCCAGAGCTCAGTAGCTAAGCAGGCTTGCCAATCTGTAAGTGCTGGCTTCAGTGAGAAACCCTGTCTCAAAGATAAAGTAGAGGGTAATAGAGGAAGACAACATCGTCGTCGTCATCATCATCATCATCATCATCATCATCATCATCATTTTTAAAAAGAAAACCAAGGACAAAACCTCCTATTGGTGTGTGAATTGTAGAAGCTTGATGTGTTTAACATATCTAACCTACTGGACATGCAAACTTAGCACAGCCTACATTAATGATAAGCAGAACACTTCCAATTGCCTACAGTTTATCAAATCATCTAGCACAAAGCCTACACTACAGTAAAGTATGGGGTAGTTCATACAATGCATTGAACACAGGCAATACAGGTAACTGTAGCACGTTGTTAACCTTCATGATCATATCCTAGCGAGAACTCAGACTGGGCTGCCGCCACCAGCTTCACCAGATAGCGCTGCGTTGTGTACTATTAGCCTAGAAAAAGGTGAGAACTCAGGATCTGAGGTGCTTCTCTCCCTAGCTGCTTATCACCGTTGCAAAGTCAGGGGCCATCTGGATTTAGTACTTGTGAGAAGGGAATGGTCAGCATGTAAGAGCCACTGCTCTGGGCCCGTCACTCAACTGCCATGCCATCAACTCCTCCCGACGACGCATCCTGAGTTAAGGAGTAGCCTCCATTCTTATAAATGGAGAAAATGAGATTGGAAGGATTTAAGTAGAGATCACTAAATCTAAGAAGTAACTACTGCTTTTCTAGGGTTGAGGAAGGAGAGAAAAGTGGCCTAGCCAGTGTGGAGTCATGAGATGCTGCAGGGCATGTGCTGAGAAAATGATACAGGCAGGAAGGTGGTTGCTCAGGATACAGACGGGGACGCAGAGGAGGAGAGGCAGAGAGAGGGTAACTGGTTCTGCCGTGGTGCTGGAGGGAACAAAAAAAAAAAAACTCAAGATGCTAAGGATGCAGACTGGAGCTACAAAAATGGTGGATGATGGTCCTGTCTCCAGTCTCCCTTCAAGACCAGCCCAACATTCCAGTCTCCTACAAGACATTGACTCACAATGTGGCTTGCGAAGTTCTCGGGGAAAGAAACTGAAAAGCTGTGGGCTTGGAGCTGAGGCAGTACATGTAAGTGGGAACTCTGGATATCCTGTAAGAAGGCAGTCTGTGTACATAGAATGAATCCATTCCTCTTTTATGTCTCACGAGACACCATTAATTATTCTCTCTTCCTATCGCCAACCCGTGTGAGCTTCTTGACTTATACATGAAAAGGGATGAGAAAACACCTATGCCCTGGAGTTCCGAAAGCACCCCACTCACGGTCTCAGAATCATGAACAGTGAAACTGCAACCCCACAAACTCAAGCTTACTAGCTGTAAAAGGTGGAATTCACATCTCCCTTATAGTAGTCCTGGTTAACAATGGAGAAGAAGCAATCATGGAGGGTCCTCTGTGTCTGGTTGGCTCCGCTGCAGAATTTTCAGGGGTGAATCTGTCAAGAGGATCGGAGCGCCCATCCACATCCTCGAGTTGCCACTTAGTCCCTACACCGATGTACACACATCAGTGTGACTGGCTCAGCTCACTAGCTCCCATGAGGCTGAGTCAGCTCATACCTCCTCTGTGGTCAAGCCCTGCCCTGCTTCAGGCAGCTTTTGTGTGGTCCACTGGTTGCCTGAGAGCCACACGTTGTTCAGGGATGTATCCCCACAATTTCTTTCTATAATCCACACAGTTGAGGCTTAAATTAAAACTTTTGTTCTTAACAGAAAACAAATTGTAGCTGGCTTGAGCAAGGGGGGAAAAGTTAGTAAAAGTCTGTGAAGGGCTCTCAGGGTCCAAGAGCTGTTGAGCCTTCTGAAGAGTTGAAGTGTGTCATGGGGATGCAAAAAAGACATTGGACGTGGTTTTGCTGTTTTTGACTTCCTCTTCCTCCTTCTCTTCCTCCTCATCCTCTTTCCTCCTCCCTCCTCCTCTTCTTCCGATCTCCATTTATTCTAGCCCTCTTCTGCCCTTACTGTACAAGGGCAAGATAGAGACAGTAATGTGTCTGATGTGAGCCAAAAAGTACTGAGCTATTGCAAATCCATTCTGGAAAGGGTCCGTGAAGAAAACTTGTTGTTCCAGTTGGGTGTCCACCCTGGGGCAGTCACCTGAAGCAAGAGGGCAGGTTGTGTGAAGACAGTTCCTAGAAAATGGGAGCAGTTTCTGGGAAGAGAGAGCAGCTTGTGGGGGCCATCTCATTACAGGCCTCCTGTGTGTTTTAGCTGAATGATGTGCCGCAGCCTTCCCCTGGTGATGGCAATGACCTGTGGCTACTTTTGTAATATTAAGGCACAATGTATCCAACTGTTGTTAGACATTTTCTTTTTTTAAGATCTCCTCAATTTTATTTTGAAGTCAGCAAATTGGACTTCTGAATTTTAATTGGAGCACTTCTGTTTTTTACTAGCTATATTGCATGTTTGATTTTTACAAATGTCTTCACAAACATCTCTAAAATATACTTCATGCGGCAAAAATAGTACTGCCTTTGGACACTATTGCGATCTTGCAGTGAAGATAGCCATCAATTGGCATGTATTCTAAATCTTGGTGTCCCAATTTTTTTAAAAGAAGCATTATTAATCTTTTCATACAATACGTTTGATTATGTTTTTCCTGCCCCCCAGCTCTCCCAGCTCTCCTTGACCTCTCACCCACCCAGCTTGATGTTCCATCTCTTCCTCTCTGCCTCTTTTTCAAAATAAACAAGAAAAATCATTTTTAAAAAATCAAAAACAAAATGACAAAAGAGAAAATCAATAACAAAAATATGTGTGTGCGCGCACAAACACACAGACACACACACACACACACACACACATACACACACACAATGGAGTCCTCTTTGCCGACTACTCCTGGGAATGGGGCCTGCCCTAAGAGTATGGCAGGTACGTGAGTGACACTCACTGGAGACTGATTCTCTCCCAGCCTGTATCAGTTGCAAATGGCTTCTTGGTCAGGGATAGATAGAGCTTTGTGTCCACTTCCCTTCCTCAGTGCCTGGATTTTTTCCTGGTTTGAATGTGTGCACTGCTGTCACAAGCTCTGTGAGTTCCTATGTGTATCCGCTCTGCTGGGTTTGGGAGATGCTATCTCTTTGAAGTCATCCACCATCAGAGGCTCTTACAACCTTTCTACCTCTTCCCTGACCCTTCAGGAGGGGTTTGATGAAGACATCCCATTTAAGCCTGAATGCTCTAAGGTCTCTCGATCTCAACACATTGTCTAGTTGTGGGTCTCAGTTAATTCCCATGTACTGCAAGAGAAACAGTTCTCTGGTGAGAGCTGAGCAGAGCACGGCTCTATTAGCAGTATGTTATTTGGAGTAGTTTTATTGCTATGTTTTTTTAGAAAACAGCCGGGCATGGTGGCACACGCCTTTAATCCCAGCACTCAGGAGGCAGAGGCAGGCGGATTTCTGAGTTCGAGGCCAGCCTGGTCTACAAAGTGAGCTCCAGGACAGCCAGGGCTACACAGAGAAACCCTGTCTCAAAAACCAAAAAAAAAAAAAAAAAGAAAAGAAAATAGTAATAGGTTTTCCCAAAACCCATGACCTAGTGAGTCCCAGATTCTGGATCTCTTTAGCAGTATCAAGTATGGGTTCCATCTCATAGAGTTGGCCTTCAATTCAATCAAAAAGTAGTTTGCTGGACATTTCTTTGTGCATAAATTTTCTCCACAATTAAGCTAAGTTCTTTTAATATATGTCCCCAGGTATGGAAGACAAACTTTGAATTTAAGAGCTTTCTAAAAAAAAAAATATTATCCAAACATTAGTACTGAGTTTACTACTGTTGCTATGGGAACATCTTATTGGTTGCTAGGAAATTGTTAAAAGATTGAGCATATCAATGTAGACTAAGAAAATGCTGTGGTGACCAGTGGTCTACAGATAATTTTTCACCTGCTCTGTGACCTTGGACTAGTTCTTCAGTAGTTCTGGCCATTCTTTGTACTCCCCTAGATGGGGATAATCATAGTATTTCTAACTGAATTATATTGAGAATAAGGTGACACGTGTGTAAAGAAAACTAATTATTGCAATTTTGGCACGAACAAGCCTTCAATAAACTGCAGGTTTAAAAGTATACTTCAAGCATATTTAAAGCATATAGTGACTCCCTTTTATCACGAGATTAATAGTGTTCAAAATGGTTATTTCTTAGTCATGTAGAATGATGGCCTTGACCCAGTTCCAGCTTGTAGCTGCTCTTAAATAAATCCATCAAAAAATGTCTAGAATTCAATATATTGGCATTTCACCTGCTTGGTCACCATCCAGGAAGAAGAAAGGGTGTATGTGAACAGCCAGTGCTCTGCAGCCTCAATCAGTACCACCAGGTCGTAAGCTGGAGCCTTCAAAGGTGCAGAAAATAGGCAAAACGAAACATTTCTGCCAAGAAAAGCTCATTGTACTCCATTCTCTTCTCATCCCATCCCCGAGCCTTTGGTGAGCCTGTTGAGTTCTATGTGGAAAAAGATGAAGTACCAGGACACTCTGGGATTCAAAAAGACACCGGGTCTGTTGGTCAGCATCATGGACAGCGATAAACACACATAGCTTGAGACTGCTCTGGCAACATCAGGGGCTCCAGTTCACCATCTATCTATAAGACACTCATAGGTGGTCTCCATACCAGGAAACATTGTTACACATCTCAAATAGTTATTGTTAGTACTTTAAGATGTAGGACCAAGAGTATGTTTTCCCAGTGAGACACAAAGGAAGTGGTCAGTTCTTCCTGAGTAGGGGCTGTGATCATCAACATGAGTTTGGGGAAGTGGAGTCATGTGATCTGGGGGAGGCGCTGTATGATGTGGGCAAAGAAGCTCCTGTTCAAAGACCCCCAGCCTCTCTTGATCTCCCTTCTCCCTGTTCTCTCCAGAGAAACATCCTGCTCTGCATCTCTGATGACTTCTGCCTGGGCATACATTGACCTACCATAGTCCAAATTCCTGGGGCAAGAGTTTAATCCTTATGAAAGGATACAGCTAGCCTTTGAAGGTAGAGAATGGATCTATAAACGTTCAGAGGAAGCTGGGCGATAAGAGTGAATTCATCTCAGCATGCTGGCTCTTAGCTCTCTCCGTCTGAGTCTCTTTTAGAACAACCGAATCCTCTAGGTAGATATGTTGCCTCTAGATACCATGGAGCTTGTAGTTAATGAGATGGGTGTTCCAGAACTCTGAGCATGGTCTCAGCCTACTTTTGGGTCCTCCCTTTATCGCATTGGTTTCTCCATTCCCAAGGGAATTCTGCCTTGCTATTTACTTAGTCATTGACTCATTTTTATTAATTAAGTTAGTTCTCTGATAATTTCAGACATTTGCATGGCCCATTCTGGTTTCTGTCTCCCCACCACCCTCTCTTACCTCCCTTTCCCATTTACTAACCTGCCACCATCTGTCTATTTGACAGACTCATGACCTTTGTTTTGTTTTTACAAATCCTTCAGTTTAAACCGGGCCACATCTCTGTGAATGTTGCATTGGAACTATCATTGGAGCCCGGTGGGATCACCAATGGATTCATAACTAAAGGCAATGGCTTCTCCTTTCCTTGAATATAAGAGCAACAGGTTAGCAGTGTGGGGCAGAGCCCTGAGCTCATCCTCTCTGCCCGTGCCTGGCTGTTTATGGATTCATGTATGTGGATCCAGTGTGGTCGTCTGCAGTTGTTGCGAGCTCCTGACTGCACGGATCCAGTGTGGTCATCTGCAGTTGTTGCGAGCTCCTGACTGCACGGATCCAGTGTGGTCATCTGCAGTTGTTGCGAGCTCCTGACTGCACTGTGTGCCTGTGTCTTATCTCAGTGGTTGTATTCCGCAGCCCTTCTCTTTCTCTTCCAGCTCTCACATTCTCTGTCTGCCCCTCTGCAATGTTTCTGGAACCGTGGTGCTATGAATAACTTGTTTTATGTCACTTATTCTCAGCGCCTAATCCACTGCAAGGAGAGAGATTTAAGACTGGAAATGGTTAACTGTATATGGATATAAATCATATAGTAAGAAGGCAGTTCAATGCTATGTTTATTTATCTAAATAACAGACTTAAGTCCCCCACCTCCCATGGCCTATGATGTTCCTTGCCGTGGGCTTTTAATTTACAATTTTAAATTTATAGTGCCAGTTATAGGCTCTTTTCTGTGGAGTCAGCCCAAATTCAATAAATATGTAGTTGGTTACCCCTGTGGGCACATTTTTCCTGGAAGGTGGGTATCATGGTTCACAACAAGGTAACCCACTGATGTTCACATCTAGATATAAGGCAAGCACTATACATGAGGATATGTACATACTCTGTATGAGGGAGAGGCCATGCTGTGGGGATCTTAGGGGGAGCAGGGGGAATTGACCCTGCTCAGATAGACCAATGTAAGAGATAGATACTTGTCAGATTATCTTATCCCCACAAATATATGCCATGGAAGTTTATAAACATACAGACTTTGATTTTGTGATATATTGATGTCTTTGTTTATACTACAGACATTTCTCTAGGTTTCCAGGACCCATGAACACCCTGTATAGTTACAGGCCATGTCAAGAAAGTTCCAGGTCAGTAAGGATGGAGGCTTAGTGCGAGTGAGAGATTTGCCCATTGAAGCATGGTTAACTAAGAAGAGCTGGGAGAAGCCTAGCTCCTTGCTGCCCTGTAGCTCTTGCCCCCAGGCTCTGAATATAAATTAATGAACAAAAGTAGATACTCATGTAGTGGGAATTACATCCTCTGGGAGCCACAGTGTGCTGCCAAGATCCCCTTCTCTTGGTCTGGGAGCCAGATGCCTCTCTGTCCCTTGTCCTCAGAGAGGCCTGACTCCCACCCAAAGTGTTCGAGCCAAATCTGCAGTTATATCTCTGGTACCAACCTTTCTCTAGAGCTCAGCTTAAATCACGGGTGTTTGCTCTGCTCTGGAAGGAACGGGGGCCGCTGAGTGAGCATTTAGCAGGACTTTTTATGGTGCTTTTTTTGTGTCAGGAAAACCTACCCCTCCTTCCTCTCTCCAGTTTTCTCCCTGAGCAGGATATAAATTTTTTTAACTATCTTTACTTAAAAGCCAACAACCTATGAAAGAAAGCTGGTTGCCTTCTGGTTTGATTTTTTTTTCTTTGCTTACAAAGCAAAGGGCAGAGCCCCTACAATAATAAGAACCTTATAGATGAGAGAAAGAAACATACTAGGTAATGTCTGGGACAAAGGCCACAGTGGTTTTTGTCCTTGGGGAGAGAATCCTAAGTCTGATCAAAGAGATAGATTTTCCCAGACAATATAGTATTTTAGTTGGTCTTCTCCCTGTTGTGACAAAAAGACCTTTCAAAGCAATTTTGGCTTACACTTTAAGGTAGCATCTATTATGATGGGGAAACCATGGTGGCAGAGATGTGAGGGAGTTGGCCACACTACATCTGTGGTCAGGAAGCAAGAAGAGATGACTGCTGATGTTCAGCTCACTCTTAACCGTCACCTGTACTAATGGGTAGTCCACAGTAAAGTCCTAGTGTGAGTCATCATCTAATGGAGGAGGTGCCATCACCCAACCCTCTAGGGATCCAGTCTGATGGAAGAGGAACACCCTTGACTCAAAGAGGAGGAGTCTCCATCTGGTGAGAGCTACAACTTTGTCGTGGGTCAGATGCAGTCCAGGGTGAGAGATGGGTGGCCACCATTCTCTGCAGAAGAAAAGATCCTACTTGAAGCTGTTGTCAAGAGCACCATAAAGACCTGAGACAAGAGAACTCTGCAGGCAGCCACTAGGCTACTATAGTCAAGCTTTCCCACCCATAGCTATGGCAAAGCTATCACTAATCCAACCATGATGTGTTCTGGCTCTTTCTCGTGGCCATGGGAACCCCATGATAAGCCAGCCCAGTATGCACCTAATAATGACTGCGTCATAGAAGAGGTAATTAAACTTCATTAGCCCTGAACAGGGAGCAATGGGCTTCCTTTGTGACAGACAGATCCTGGGCTCTGGGGGATTCAAAGTAAATTTTTTCAGCTATGTTGAGGCTCTGTAAATCAGGTCTTCACCACAGCAGGTCTCAGAACCCCAGCGTGCAGAGACCCAGCTTTTCTTGAGCCTGCACAACGCAGGAGACACTTTCCTTATGAGAGCTTATTTCCTACCCGCCCATTCCAGAGACGTGAATGAAGACTTGGAGGGTAGGCAATTTATCTAGAATCACAGATATCAGTAACAGAGAGCATTGGTACTCTACCAGTCAATCTCAAAGCTCTTATTTTCTCTATGATAGCATGATGGCTTTCTCACTGGCTTGAAAACTGTCTGAGAGAAAGGAGAGAGAGAGAGAGAGAGAGAGAGAGAGAGAGAGACTCAGATACAGGATACTGAATGACTTCTTAGAGCATGCTCAATGAGCCTGAGAACCTAAAGGAGATGTGATCTTCCAAGATGAGGGTGTGGGGCGCAATAACACAAATCCATAATGTGTTTACTTCATTATCCCCAAGAATCACATAACAGGCCCACTTATAGCATGAGTGGCTGACCTCATCACAAAGCCTGTGCCAGACCTGGGGAGATGTATTTTTTCCATCACCCAAAATTGCCCCCTAAAAGATGTTTGAAGGTAACCATCTTTCTAACGTATTGTCCTGCCCAAATACATGTGAATGGCTTGTCTCATCTGATCTTCTCTATAGCAATGTAAATAGATAAGATTAGCCAATTTTAAGGATGATTCATTTTCCAGGTGGTGAAGGGCCTCCATAGGACCTGGCATTAGGATAGGCAGGGCTGACACAGCAGCCTCATCTCTGTGTGGGAGATACAGGCATCCTTCTATTCATACAGCCTATGGATAAATATTTGGAAATGGGAACTTAAGGTCAGAGCCTATCTGTGGGTGATCTACAAGAAGAAGCCACATTAGATACCAAAGGGGAATTTGGGCAATGTAAGTGACAAGCTAGAATGAAGCAAGACTGAGGACCAGTGGCCATATTGGGAGGCAGTGGAGATGTGTCCCTGGTCATCACTGAAAAGAAAAGACTATGCAGACCCTGTGTCCAAAACAATGCTGTGAAGGACAGCCATCAGTTAATTGTTGGATGAGCAAAAAGAAGATCCCATTTAACAACTCATGACCTAGAGCATCAAAGACAGAATATACTCAAAAGACAAATAAGAATCACGTAAGTATCAGAAAGAAGAGGGGTCTGGGGAAGTGACTTGAGCATCTCCATTGTCACTCTAGTGGTGGAGAGCACAGGCAGAGAGGGTGTGTGTGTGTGTGTGTGTGTGTGTGTGTGTGTGTGTGTGTAAAGAACAGATAAGCAAGTAAATGCATTTTACCAACAAGGGCCAAGTCAAGGATGAGTAATGTCGTTGGAAATCTGGTGTGATGGTTAGTTTTAATTGTTAACTTGACAGCATATAGAATCATCTGGGAAAGGAGTCTCTGTAAGGGACTATATCCCTTAGGTGGGCCTGTGGGCATGTCTAAGAGAGAATTATCTTGATTACATTAGATGATATGGAAAGACCCACCCACTGTGGGTGGAACCATTCCCTAGGCAGGGTATTCTGAACTATGTAAGAAGTATAAAAGTAGAGAAATGGACATGAGCATTGGTGTGTATTCATTAACTCATTGCTCTGTGCTCCTGACTGTGGATGTGATGTGACTAGCTGCTTCAAGTTCTTGCCACGTTGACTCCTCTCCCATGATGCCTTTAACCTAGATCGAATAGCCAAATAAACCGTTTCTCCTTTGAGTTACTTTTCTCGGGGTATTTTATCACAGCAACAGCAAACAAAACTAAGACATCCCTGGAACCCAAAGGATGAAAGAAAGCAAGAGCATTGAGGAGATCCTTGCAGCTAAGGGTCACACGTCGTTAGCACTTAGAGGAGACTCGGGGGTTGAAGAACCCAACTCTTCTCACTTCACAGTAAAATAAAGCCTGAATAGAGGAAGCAGCCTGGGGGCTGGAACCCAAGACTCTTGATCCTGGGTCAGCACTCCTTCCAACCCAACACTAGCCTACCTCACACAACCTCTACCACCCTGATGCAATAGAATCTGACCCTGGGCTTGTAGACAGAGAAGGCAGCCAATTAAAGTATGTAACTTTTCAAATGTCAGTTCAGGACAGTGTATTAACATAATTCCCAGATGGTGGCATTAGCATTCATGATCTCTCGCACTGCCTGGCAAAACTTGCTGATGTTTCTAAAAACTGAAAATGCTATTACTACCTGAGTAGGCAGAGAGATGCCCCAGGAAGTGACGGAAGAGGTGGAGTGTGAGGGGTTTGGCATTATAAGCTAAAGGCAGCAGGGCAAAGGCAAATACACGTCTTGTTTTATTCTTCATGGAGAACTGGTCAAACTCTTGGTTAATAAGAAACCTCCTGGTTGCAGTGTCCAGAGCTGAGAAAATTCCTACTACACACAAGGGGCTGATTCAAGCTCTGCTCTTAAATTGATGGGTGATGTCAAGAAATTTTTTTTTTTACTCTGTAGTCCTCGGCTCTCCTTATATGTCAAATAAGCGTTTGGGGTTAGATGGTCACCAGGTCTCTGGAACCTCCGCTGCTGACGTCTATTTGTATAGCACGTTGTGGTCCCTTTAAGACACTAGTAAGCCTCTCAGGTGGTGACTCAGAAAAAGGCCACTCAGCAAGTGCTGACCCCTTGGCCCATCCCCCCACCTTGCTTCTGTCAAGCCCTGTGTGTCCAAAGCTTGGCTCTGACTCACGAGCCTCCGTCTTGGCTTCTTTCAACCAGAACTGTGGCTCTTCTGAAAAATCCGCCACCTGCCAGGGCCTTCACGACTCTCCCTGTTCATTGCCACCGTCCTGCACTGACCACAGCCCTCAGTCCTCCAAGGCCACATCTCCATGCAGGGACTTAGCCACAGCCTCAGAAATCCTAGTTGCTTTTAGGCTTTATGCTTGGTTGGCTAGTTAGATGGTTTTCTCTTTATTGAGACAGAGCCTTGTGTATCTCAGGCTGGTGTCCAACCTGATTATTTCCCCAAAGATGACCTTGAACTCCTGATCCCCAAGCCTCTACCTCATGCATACTATCTTTATATCACATCTATGTGATCTTTATCACATCTAAGCTATGTGATGGTAGGGTTCAGACTCAGGGATTGGTGTATGCTGAACTATAACTTAGCTACAATCCAGCCCAGAAATCCCAATTGAAACAGACCTTTCACATTATCCAGTGGGGATGGGCCCCACTGCCCATCCACAGCAGTAATTCAAATACCTTGGCTTTGAGGCCAAAAGGAAAAGGGAATTGTTAAAATTAGAAAAATGGCTTATGGCTAATCCATGGAGGGATTTCACACTTTATCCTTCTTCTTGGTGCTACCTAAAGACAGGACTATAAAAATCAAGATCTAGCTCTGGTAGATGTGGGGACCAAGTTAGGCAGCTGATGTCAACAGCGTGTCCCCTCGGCACACTCATTTCCAAACAGTTGTGAGGGTGTCTGTTGCCCACAGGCATGCTGTGCACTCTGGGTACCAGACCTCCACCCACACTAAGCAGGAGCAATCAGGCAAGTGTCTAGCCTCCCTCCATCCTGCATGTGTTATGTCTCAGAGGTCTCCTGCAGGACTAAACCCCAGGCATGCAGAACAGGAACTGGTTCCCTTCCCTACCTCATTTATCACCTCCTATGGCTTCTTTGACTCACCTCCTAAATATACCACTGCCCATAAAACCTAACCGCTGGGTAAATCCAATCTGAGATAGAGGGGTAAACTCTTTTCCCTCAGCCCCTCAAATTTAAAATGCACATCAGTGAATTAAAGGGTCGGAGAAGTACTATAAGAATTTTTACACTTTACATGAGGCTCCAGCCCTAGCTGACAAGTTGTTGGTAATTGATGGCTGATTTTCTTGGAGGTGTGGTTGCTGGTAGGCTGCCAGTGTTGCCCTGTGTAGCCCTATGCCTGTGTGCACACAGGTACCATTAACTGGACTTAGTGGGCTCAAAAGGGAAAAGAGACCATGAAGGCGGTAAGGGGAAGTACTGGAGATTATACAAAAAGAAGGCACAAAGGTAGGTAGGGGAACGGGGAATAAATTTGGACTGGATATGATTAAGATACAGTGCATATGGATATGGAATTGTCAAAGTATTTTTAAATTTCTAACCAAAAAAGGAACTTTCTTAAACCTCGTTTAGTCTAGCATATTCTAACCAATTTGGCCAGCAGAATCATTTTATCTCAAACATCTCAGGCAAATAGTATTTTCTGGAAGACACTTTGGGAAATGCTATGCAAGCAATGAGGCAGAGGCAAATCATAGCTTGCCTTTGACAAGTGCAAGGAGGGCTGGGGAGATGGCTCCGTGGATGAAGTGCTTGCTGCATGAGTGTGTGGACCTGTGTATAGAACACCAGGGTGCAGCTAAATGCCAGGCAGGAAGCCAAGCTCTGGGACCCCAGGGGCAGAATGAGGACGAGACAGCTGGATCTTGAGGACCAGTGGCTTGCTAATCTAACTAAACACCAGCTCAGTGAGAGACCCTGTCTCAAAAAAAGAAGAAGAGGAAGAGGAAGAGGAGGAGGAAGGGGAGGAGGAGGAAGAGGAAGACAGAGAAGGGCTGGAAGGGCTGGGAAGGTAGCTCAGCAATTAAAAGCTCTAAGTGATGTTTCAGAGAACCCTGGTTCAAGTTGCAGCCTCCACATGGCATCTTATAATTATGGTAACTCCAGTCTCAGGGGATCCAATGTTGTCCTCTTCTGGCCAAACACACATGCATTAAAGCACCCATATACACATAAAATAAATAAATGGAAATTATATATATGCATACATACATACATACATGCATACATGCATACATACATACATACATACACAAGCAGTAGAAAAGACATCTACAGCTGACCTCCTCTGGCTTCTACTTACATATGCATGGGGATACACACAGGCACTCTCACACGCATACACTTGATCTGAGCACATGTGTACATTGATATCCAGAGATTTGTACACAGCCATATTGAAGCATCCATGCACACACCTGCATTCATGTAACAGTCAGTTCATGTCTATGTTCTCTTCAAGACTTCTGGACTACATAACCCACAAAGGTAAGGGCTGAAACCCTCCTTCACCCCAAGAACCCCAGGGGCCAAATACAGTACATAACATATGCCTGGAGTATATCGTGAGTCAATGTAAAAAAGAATCAGTATTCAAATCTTAAAAACTGCACTTACCTGCGTACTAAACAACTGTGTACATACATGGCATATGCACCATACCCTCATGTATATGGAAACACACACACTCCCATAGATCCCCAATGTCCTAGCAGAACCCAAGGTCAGAATATGCCATCACCCCTACTGACAAGAATCTCTTGGCTGGCATCCAGAGAGCCCCCGGCAACCATTACTTTGCTATCAGTCTATCTGTCCCATTTATAGTTGAAATAAAAATGTGTCACGGCTGCTTCACTGGAGACCAATGTAGACATGGAGGGAAATGGAGAAATATCGGCCCAGCTTGCATTCTGGCTCACTGGCTTGGGGGAGCTTAAGGCATAAACGAGTTTGGACTTAATTGACTTTTTTATTGGGCTTTAATTCACTGGTACTTTTCCAGAGACTGACTCCAACAGGCAGATGCAGGGTTCAGCAGTCTCTAGGGCCACCAGCCAGCCTCCCTCTCTCTCTCTCTCTCTCTCTCTCTCTCTCTCTCTCTCTCTCTGCCCTCAAATCCTTTCTGAGCCCCTTCTTCTGGCAGGACCACCCTCTGCCCTATAGGACATGAAGAAGTCAAATCGACCATGCCTGCCTTGCACTGTCATTTCCTGACACCTTCCATCCTTTTCCTCTTCTCGGCCAGCCTTTCTTGTCACAGTGCCGCTCCTCAGCAAGGACATTTCAATTCCATACAGTAACCATGATTGAGAGCTCATTGGATTGCCTACACAGGGCACTGAGGTACAGAGATGAACAAGAGCGAATCTTTGCCCTCTGGGAGCCTGGAGTCAAGTACAGAGACAGACACATAAATCCCACAGTGCAATAGATGCCAGCAATTAACCTGGGAATGAGGCCCAGAGAGGCTCAGCAAGGCACTATGATCCTGACAAAGCTGCCCAGATGGGATGGCTTTGCTGTCTCTTGAGAGGGGAAAGAGTCTGCCAGGAGAGCAACTCCTGGAAGGGCATTCTGGACAAGTGGAACAGCAGAGCCAAAGGCCAGGAGGAAGGAGAGGATGAACAATGTTCCTGGGCGCTGGTCCCACATCGCCGGGGTAGACAGGCGAGAGCCGAGAATGCTCACAGGAGCATGAGGGGAAACAGGATGAGCTTGAACCTGGAGGTCAGAAAGCCTGTTTTGAGTTCACATCGGTAGCATATGGCTCTGGGCGTGTGGCTTTTCTCCTCTTAACCACAGTGACTGAAAGTCTGTAATCTTAAAGTTTACCTCTTTCCCCAGCTCCCAGGCCCTTCTCCTATTCCTCTGCTGCCCAGTGTCTGACTTAGTGGATGCTGACTTGAGATTCTCCTAGACAATCTGAGAGTGGATGAAGCGTACCTGTGTGTGAGCATCATAGTGTTCTCAGAACAGCTGGCTCGGTGGGGAACGCACAGGATACCCAACTCAGAGATCTGCCTGAGTCCAGCAGGTCAGGAAGGTCTCCCTGGTCCTGTATCCAGCTTAGGGGTAGCTCAGATTAAGTAATCCCTTTCAGGGGTAAGCAGATCTCTTCCTTTCAAAGTTTACCTTCCAGATTATTCCCGTTAACGTTTAAAAGGTTAACGTTTAAAAGGACCTTTTCTGGGGATCTGGGAGACATCCTGATTTTGGCATAAGGGTGACAGTGGAATGCGTTATTGCACTCTTAAAGGCCTGGGAATGTGGGAACAGTTTGTCATTGCCATCCCATGTTTCAGTTTACCCAGGACAATGGCTGCTTGCTTACACCTGCTGTCTGGGGTAGTTACTGAGAATGGCCTCTGCTTTCAGTCACCAGGATAGAACCATTACCAAGCTTCACCTCAGGGTAGGAGCTGCAGCAGGGAAGCACCACTGTGGTGTTAATGCCAGCTCTGTCTTGCATGCATGACTTAACCTTTCTGGACTTGGCCTTTATACTCAGGATAGCTTGTAACATCTTCCATACGGAGCCTCTTAGTGAAATATGCAAAAACGCTGCATGTCAATACATAACACACAGCCCTCACCATCAATGTCACTGGCAGTTCCTAGATACTCTGTGCTGGGCCTGGGGCTGGAGGGTTGGATGCTGAGTGCAGGAACAAGAGACAGTCAAGTACAGGAACAGACAGAAGCTGGCCCAGTTCTCTGATCTGCCACGTGAGCTGAGACAGTTTAGTCTTTCTGCCTCTCTCCCCACCCCCACCCCTATGTATCCCTCCCTAGCCTCTTGTCTGGTCCTTGCTGGACAAGACCGCCTCTCCTCCCCCTCTGTAGCTAACTCCACTCCCTTTCTATGTTTCTGATGGCAGTGAGGGGTCTAAAGTGGTCATCTCAATGTCTCACCTGGAAGATGATCACAAGGCTCACCCTGCCTTTGTATTTCCTAAGGTCCTCATTTTTCCCTGAACTGCTTCGTGGCCGTACTGCCATTCGCTTAGGATCCTGTGGAGCTGGGGTTCATAGATCTGAGTCTGAATGCTGCTTTTACTTATTTGCAGGTCTAAGCCTGGAATCACTTGTATATGGTAAAACATCTTTTGACCTCTTGGTATCCACACTTTCCATCCCAAACAGGAGTATGGCACACCGTAGGAAACCACAGAACTGTGCAGTACACTACGTGGTTCAAGCCCAGCCCCGGGGTCTTCACAGTGTGCCTCAATCCACCTTCCCATCTCTACCAGCACGTCCTTGCTCCATGATCTCCCTTGAAATCCATGAAGGTGCTCATAGTGCCCTCCCAGAGAACCACACATTTGCTCACACCTCTGTGTCTGTCCCCCACCCTCCCCTGCCCCTGAGGCGCTGACATTTTCTTCCCCACTGGCCACAGTGAGAATCTCAGCTTCTTCATGAATCCTTTCATGACCTTGTGGTCACTCGGCCTGACCTGGATGTAGGTCTCATTGTATGCATTAGATTGATTGTTCCACTGACCTCATACTTCTCTTTGCTACTGTTTACTGTCATTGTTTACTTACACGTTCATTCCCCCTGAGTGAGACCCTACCATCCCTGAAGGTAGGAACCATTTCTCAGTCATCTCTGCCCTGTAAACAACCTCAGATCTTTGAGGAACAAGGTAGGGCATGAGCAAATAAGATTGAGATTCAGGTCATGATTTCTCATCCCTTCCATGTGACAGGCTGAACCAACACACACCTGTCTCCTGCTACACAATACAATTTAAAGGCATTAGAATGCAGAGCTGTTTAGCCCAGAGGTTTGTCTGCCCTGAATCAGGCCCCAGGAATAACTGACTGCCTTTGCAGTGAAGGGTTACAGGAGAAAGAAGTGGATCTCTATTACAAGTAGCAACTGTTTTCTGTCTGTCTTTCTGTATTTATGTATGTCTCTGTGCATGTGTATGTGTGTATATATATGTATCTATATGTGTGTGTTTCTCTGAGTGTGCCTTTGTGGACATGTAGTGTGTGTGTGTGTGTGTATGCATGTGTGTATGTGTTTGCTCTATGCTGTATCCAGTTAAAACTCTCTGATAACTCTTCAGCTGGACATCAGAAACTTGGAATTTTGGCCGACTGTCTCCTCCTTATATTTGAATGTGGTATGTGTGCCACGGGAGAACACACCTTCTTTCTACTCTCTTCTTCTACTACATATGCTACTCTCAATATTTTGGCCACTGAACTTACAGGCAGGGGGTAGAACAAGGAATAGTTGGGGCTAGGCAGGTGTGATAATGTCCCAGGGCCAAGGCAGAAGTAGAAAAGCCAGCAGGTTGGCTCTGGACTTGTAGGTAGAAATTCTGTGATGTACAATCTTGAGCCACATAATACATAGGCCAGCATATTTATTGAATTAAAACCTACATTAAGCTGAGAAGATGGATCAGTCCGTAAAGTGTTTGATTTGTGAGCACAAGGACCCAAGTTCAATACCCAGAACTCACACTGAAAGAAACAGGTCAGCATGGTAACTTACACTTGCAATACCAGTACTGAGGAGGCCCAGACAGGCTCCAGCTGTGCTCACCTGCTGAGTTCTAGCCTGGGAAGAAAGACCCTAGATCAAAGCAAGAAAAAGAAAAAGGTGGGTGGATCCTGAGGAACAACGCTAACGCTTGTCCTCTGGCTTCCACATGTATAGACCTGTGCGAACACGCGCGCACACACACACACACACACACACACACACACACAAACAAACATGGAGACAAAGAGAAACAGACATAAACAGAAAAGACAGAAAAGGGCAGACAGGGGGCAGAGGAGGAGGAAGATAGGCCAGTGTGGGTAGGAAGCCCATGCATTTCAGGTAGTAAGGTCAGGGCCAGGCTAGGAGGCCCAGCACAGACAGCAGTGATCAAAAGCCTAACTCCTGGCCCAGCTGTCCAAAGCGGGCAGCTCCTGGGATGCTGGGAGCTTGAGTGATGGTTTTCCCCTGTGTCTGAAGGGCTGTATCTGGCCCACAGTCTTCAAGGCCGCTCTTGGTGTTTTCCCTCCTTGCTGTGCGTCTGGTTCTAATTCTCTCTTCAGGTTCAGTTTAGTGCACACCACTTATGTTCTCTATCGCTCCATTAGGCATCTGATGTATGCTGTGTTCGGTGTGGCCTGGTGCTTGACTCAGAGATGCCTGCTGTCTGTGAGAGTGCTGCCTGTTAATGACTACTTCCCAGGGGCCACCTTGAGTCTCCACCTTGGAGAGAAAAATACCATCACATAGCGAATGGTCTACATCCAACCCTCCAGGACCCCAGGGGTACAAAGTACCTATCTCCATGCAGAGCTCCCACATTTTTTTATAATTTATCTAGCACACATTAATTAGGCACCCGTGGTATGGCAGCTAGATAGGTAGGGAAATGAGAAGAATCCCTCTCCTACCCCTCACCAAGAATGACTTCGGACCTACCCAGGACTGGCTCAGGGTCCAGGAGGAGGTTACAGGGTTGTGTTGAGTGGGTGTGTCAGTGGAAGGGTGTGTCCTAGCAACATAGACAGATAAGCAGCTCTTTAGTAGTCTGCATGTCAGTGAGAGGTGGAAATGACACAGGATGTGAAAAAAGCCAGCATTTACTCTGTGTGTGTGGGTGTGTGTGTGGGGGGGGGTACAGCATACAGGCATGAACACGTGCCACGATGCCCGTGTGGACATTGGAGGGTGACCTCTACTGTCACTTCTCATCTCCCACCTTGTTTGAGACCCTGGTATCTCTTCTTGTCCTTTGTTTTGCACACCCCAAGCCTCTGAGCACTCTTCAGCCTCGACCTCCCATCTCACCGTAGAGGAATGCTGGGATTCCACATGTGCATAGGCTGCTGTGTCTGGCTATTTATGGGCATTCTGGGGACCCAGACTCAGGTGGTCGGGGCTATATGGCAAGCACTTTGCTCACTCATCATCACACCAGCCTGTGAACCAGCAACTACTCCTTTGAAAGGGATTGGAATCCATTTAGAAGGCTGGGATTTTATCAAGGAAGTTTCTTTGTGAGTTTTCTTCATTCCTAGTACTGAAGCCAGGGAGATATGTGTAGACGTGGCTTATCCTTTAGATATCCTGCAAAGGTGATCTCTGATAGTTGCCAACATCCAAGCTGGCCTTCAAGTCCTCTCCTCTCCTCCTCCTCCTCCTCCTCATCCCCTACCTCTGCTTGAGTTTGGTTACAGGATGGGCTTGTCTGTTTATATGCCAGGTGCCCAACCTCATTGAATCCTCCGAGATCATTCTGTCTCCCATTTTACTGATAAGAAAACAGAGATTCCAGGAGACTGAGGTCCTTGTTCGGGGTCACATCACCAACCTACAGACAAGAACCCCAAATTCACACTGTCATAGGTTCAGACTGCTTTCCCCCCCTTGTTTCGGTCAACCCCACTCGCTCCACTTGACCCCGCTTGCTCCAGCCGGCCCGCTCGCTCCAGTAGGCCCCGCTTGCTCCGATCAGCTCCGCTTGCTCCAGTTGGCCCCTTTGGCTTCTGCAGTCCCCGTTCAGCCCAGCTCGCTCCGCCCCCCCCCCTCTCTGGTCAGTCCCGCTCGCTCCGGTTGGTCTCTCCAGTCCAAGGATTCGTTTATTATTATTCTTCTTAAGTACGCTGTAGCTGACTTCAGACGCACCAGAGGAGGGCGTCAGATCTCATTACGGGTGGTTGTAAGCCACCATGTGGTTGCTGGGATTTGAACTCATCACCTTCGGAAGAGCAGTCGGGTGCTCTTACCCGCTGAGCCATCTCACCAGCCCCAGACTGCTTTCCAAATGTCCAATTCTCCATCCTGCTTTACAGTGTAATCTTACTCCACTCCCCTCTCAAGAGTCGGAGTCAGGAGCATCTTCCTGCTTCTACACTTGGACCTCCCACTGAATGAAGTGAGGAACCTTCGTCCTCAGTCATGCATGGGTCTACAGGATTCATCTCTTCTAGACCCTCAGCTAGTGTTGCACAGACCCATCAAGTCTCCTTCTCACACAGGAAATGGTGAAGCAATGAACAAGGTCAGTCTCCTGTCCTCAGCATCACCCTCCCACATCTCAGAATCTCGGTGTAGGGCAATTTACACCCGGTACTCCCGGAAACACACGTCACTGGCTCGGTTTCCTAATGTAGCCCACTAAATTAATAGACAACTATATTTTTCTGTTGCTCTCTCTCCATCTCTGTCTTACGATGAACATGTACTCGTTTCCTTATGAAAGATTTCAAACATGTACAAAGCAAACAGGGTAACGGAATGAAGCATAAGCACCTATAGCCCATGGCGTATGATGGGCTTTGTCTGTTCTTGCATCTTCTGTGCCTCAGCCACTCTCATTCCTCACCTGAAGAAAGAGGAAGGTGAGAATTTAACGTTTTTTGTTGTAAAATGAATGTCAATTAAATGGCATCAAACTTACCTGCGTTCTGAAAACTGGACAGACCTGGGTAGCCCATCCCCTTGCTGTGAAGTAAAATATGTAAGGTGAGGGGATGGTTTAGATAGTGAAATGCTTGCCTTATAAGCATGATCACTTAAGGGTGCTCCCCAGAACCCAAAACAAGTCCCAGTGCTAGAGTGGAAGAGACAGCAGGATCCTTAGCGCTCACTGGCTAACCGCCTAGCTGCTTAGTGAGCAGTAGACCAGTGAGAGACCCTGCCTTCCAAGGCAAAGTTGGGCTGTGGGGATGGCTCTGTGTATAAGTACTTTGAACAAAAGCTTGAGGACCAGAGTTCAGATCCCCAGAGCCTGCAGAAAGCCCTATGTGGTAGCACACCTCTGTAACCCCAGTATACCTACAAGAAAGAAGCTATACTAAGTATACCTACAAGAAGGAAGGCAGATACAAAGAAGTTCCCAGTAGCCCATGGGCCAGATAACCTAGTGGTGAACAAGGAACCCTGCCTCAAACAATGTAAAAGACAAGGACCAAAACCGAAGGTTGTCCTCTGACCTACACACTGAAGCCATGATATGCAAGCCATTGTGCAGAACCACATACAAATATCACTCTCTCTCTCTCTCTCTCTCTCTCTCTCTCACACACACACACACACACACACACACACACACGCTAATTAAACAGGTCTACCTCCCTAGAAAGATCACTGGTCACTTTGACTGTTAAGTGAGCTCCTTAAGTCTAACCCACCCCCTTGATGTGTTCTTCATGGTGGTACAGAATACAGCTATTCTCTATCTCAGTGATCTCTCCTCAAATATTTGTAGTAGCCGTTATGATCTCTCTAAATAAACGCCTTTCCATTCTCAATACCACCACTGCACCAGCCATTCCTTCTTCATGTCAGACAGGGACCCAGGAAGAGTCTGATCACCTCCTTCGCAACCTCCTCGCAGACACATCCATCATACAGTCACAGGGACAGAAAGAGGTTTGCTGGGGGAGGTGCCGCCTGTCCGCCAGCCGCCGCCTGTCCGCCAGCCGCCGCTGTGCACAAAGCTGGGTGGGCTGAGATAGGTGTGTTTGCTTTTGCAGCCTTTGAACAGCTTACACTGTGTACAAATGAATCTTTTTCTTAAAACACACATTTCAGCATTATCTCTTTTGTGTGTACCTTTTAATTTAGTCATTCAGCAAACAAATCTTTACTGAGTAGGTTAAGGCAGGCCTTGTAAATAATGCTTGGAGAGACAATAAAACATAGCTTAGAGATAGAACGAAGAAAGATCAATAAATGGATGTGTTCCTTTATTTGGGGTTTTTTAGTTACTGCTAAGCCTCTGGACAGCTCCTGAGACTATGGCAACACACAGTGGATGCTGGACAGAAGAATTGATTCTGTCATCAGCACTACAAGTGGCTGCTGATGGCTAAGCCCTCTCTCTGGAAGGTCCTTCCTTGGGAACTGAACTCTAGGTATCTTCTCTCTAAGCCTAGCCCAGATCCAATTTGGGGACCACAGCCAGCCACTTGCATGGATCATCTTTGACCTCTGTCACAAGAGTGTAATAATTTAACTTCTGCCACCAAAGTCCCCTCGTTGTGCCACCAAGATGGTCCTTCTCTGCAGGTCTCCATCTCCAGGATTCTTGCAAGAGAATTTGGCACATAAGCAAAGTGAGACATTTGAGAGCTTACCTTCTGGAGTGGAAATGTGGCATCCACCGTGTGATTCCACAAGCACAAAGCTATCGGGGGCCATAAAGAAAAATGCATAGTGCCACAGAAGAGGGTCCTCATCATCAGCCCCAACTTTTGTGAAGTCAAGAGGCTGGTACCAGGCTTACACTACACGGGAATGAAGGAGAGTAAGGAGGGCTCCCAAAGCCCCAAAGAGAGGGCTTGACCCATTCTGAGGAGAAGGTGACCAGCCAGGAAAAGCATTGTGAAGGTGGTGTACCCAAGCTGGAGTATAAGGATAAATGAGTGTCTGCCCACTGGAGGAGCATGGGCTCTTGGGCAGAGAGATAAGAGTATTAATGGATGTGGCATATCAGAAGAGAAGCAGAGCTTATTTACAAGACTTGAGAACTATGAGCCCAGGAGCTTGGCACTCTGACATGCCAAGCCAACCAAGGCATGGGAAGCCATTGGAGACAGTGAGCTTTCTAGAAATATCCTCCTCATTGGATATTTCTAGATGGATGAAGGAAGGAGTAGGCAGGGAGACCTGTAGGAAGCACTTTGGCTCACTGGGTCAGAGATGATGTTCTCTGATGTGCAGAGCTGAAGCCAGGCAGGGTGGTGAGGTGGAGGATAACCGGAGGGATAGCATCAACAGAAGAAAGACAATTTCAAGCTGCACAGAACTGTTGCTCACCTGCACCCTTTGACTTCTAGCTTTGAGAACCAGGGCTGGAGAACTTCTGTGGATTTGGTGAGACCTAGCCAAGACTCATACTACTGATCAGAGTGACCAGGAGACCACACTGAAGAAGCTGAGCCCTTCCTTCTGCCATGCCTGGGGAGCAATGGGCACTGAAAGTTTCCAACGCTGCCTTGGCAGTTAATTTGATTTACATGTAGGGATATGCTGTGTGCAAATCTTGGATTTTTGTTACACTCCTAAAAAATACTATAGTGTATTTCTATTGCTGCTTCATAGAGTGGAATGCATGGTACACAGGCTTCTTCAGACAGGATGGGGTGGGGGCTGTGGGGCTGCCTCTGACTTGCCAGAGGATGCTAGGAAGGATATTTTTGCCTCTTAGGAGCTATGTATCTTCTCTAACAATGAGGGTAAGTGGATGCTGAAGATGAGGGCATACTAAGTGGGGTCCTGCATGTGAGGTTTCTGGCCCAGCACCTGGCACGCAACAGAAACCAGTCTCATCCCTCTGGGAAAGATCAGCATCAGACACTTGGAAATGCTCCCCAAGACAAACAAACGGATGGCTGCCATTGGCCTCAGCACAGGCAATGGACAGGGCTAGAGCCACCACAAAGCCTACGGAGAAGCTGATACTGGATCCTCCAAACAGTTCTTCAGAACTTTCCTTTGGCTGGCTCAACCATCATTCTCCTTGGTTCCCATGACAACTGACTGAGACAGGAGTGGCCAGATCATTTAGCACATGACAGACACCCCACCCACCAACATGGGACCTGAAATGAAAGAGCCTGGACTCCATTCCTACGGGATTTGGTTGGATTTTATCCCCATTATCCAATAAGGAAACTAAAGAGAAAATTAGCAGCCCAGAGGTCATGTGGCTCACGAATGATAGAACGGGTTCTCACATTCTGATCTGTCTCCATTAGAAAAAATTGCAGTATTCTTTAATATCCATCTGCAACACATGGTTTCATGACGCCTCTCCAAGTGACTCATCTATCTGGAGCCTCACTGGCCTCATCAGTAAATGGGACTATAATCTATTTTACAAGTGTATTAAGGGCTCCACCAGTCAGATCACCTTTGTCATGTCTGTCTTAGATCCACATGGCTTTGTCAGGACAAGAGCCAGCACTAGAGTGGGGACAAAAGTTAAGCAGGCTCCTACCGTCAGCTCAGAAAGAGAGCATCCCATTCAGGTTCTGCCCTCAAGCCCTCGTGCCTCTTGAATCATAGACCAGGAAAAGAAGAGAAGCGAGTGGGGTCTGCAGATTGAAGAGGACAGGAAAGGCAGGCTGTAGAGGAAGCTGATGCAGGACCAGTCACTGAGACCACCCCCCCACCCTCACAGGTGCTCATAGCTCAGTAGGTATTATGACTGGAAGATACTCCACCTAGGTAGGCTTTCCCCCGACTTACCCATTTCTGAAGAACTGCACCCTGCACCTTGATGGGCATGGGTCTGCATCTCCTGGATGATCAGAAACAGTCTTATTTCCATTTTCACTTCAGTGGCTCCTGAGCGACCTGAGAGCTATCTCCGCATCCATCTATGTGACCCCAGGCTCAGACACCCAGAGGTTTGAAATGTGGCAGTTCCTAGTTAGATGTGGTGTGAACTAAAGAATGTTTTGTCTTCTATTTTGAAAGCCTCCACGCTCCTTAGAAACTTTGATATTTAAATCATGAGCCATGGTCCTGTGGTCCACGAGAACCACACTCACAAGAATCCAGCTGCTAGCATCAGATGAGAGATAGGGAAGCAAGAATTGCTCAATAAGCATTAGCCCAACTACAAAGCTAATGAACAAAAGAATCTGTTTTGTTTTGTTTTTTTAAGATTTATTTTTTAAATTTTTATTTATCTGTGTGTGCATTTATCTGTGTGTATGAATATATCCATGCATACAGGTGCCTGAGGCAGCCAGAAGAGGGTAGCAGATCCTCTGGAGCTAGAGATAAAGACAGCTGCGAGGCTGCCCAGTATAGGTGCTGGGACTCTGCAAGAACAGCAAGTGCTCTTCTCTTGAGAGCCAGCTCAACCATCCAAGAGTCATGCTCTTCTTCCATAGTCTCCGATCTCCCTGAGATAGACCAGGGGCCAAACCTGTGGCAATATTTTAAAACATGCAGAGTCTTACTTCTGCTTCTGTCAAGCCAACGACACTTTCAGCTAATTGTCCCCATGGCAGTGTGGCATTGCTTACCTCCCATGTACAGTGATAGAAAATAAGTTTCATTCACATGTTAACTCTATCACACTCTTCCTAACAGCCAGAATTGTTAGACTAGATAAGCTGTGAGCCCCAGAGGAGAGGAAGGCAGTGGTAATATGCTCTGCCTGCTATGGACCTGGGGGGTGGGGGGAGGGCATCAAGCAGGCTGCCGCTCTTCCCACCAGATCCACACCCCTCATGTCAGGAAAGCAGGCACGAAGACTGAATATTCATGATGCGAGCCTTGCTGCCTCTCAACAGCTGAGACCAGACACGGGGAAGAAGTAGACAATAATGACATTCTCGGAGAATTTTCTAGAAGAGCTGAAGTAGGTTTGACAACAACAAAAAGTCAGAGTCGCTGAGAATGTGTGAGGATTTCAGAGCCACTGCACTGCCTGGATAGTCACCTGTCTGACCTTTTCGTGATACACTTTGACAATAAACCTGCCTTGGGATTGTTTTCTGCCCCGGCATTAATGGGAACATCTGCTTTTCTTCTGTAAACATCATAAACCATCATTCGGTCTCCACTGATGCCATGCTTCAATGCAGCCCTGAAGGACAGTGCAAATTTTCCCAGAAACACTCCATAAGTCACGTTATGGGGTCCTTCTTTCCCCACCCCTGTTCTCCACCTACACCGAAAGGAAACTCCAGCAGGTTCAATGAAACAGATGCAAGAAGTGCCTTGTGATCTCAAATCAGACTGGGTTATCCAGGCACAAGACACTCAGCATTCAGGGTGTGGCGGCGCACGCCTTTAGTCACAGCTCTCAGAGGCAGAGAAGGCTGGGTCTCTAACAATCCGAGGCCAGTCTGGATGGCATGCTGAGTTCCAGGCCAGCCAAGGCTACATAGTATGCCCCTGTCTAAAAACAAAAGGAACCACTCGTGACAGGAGGGTAAGCCTGGGATTGATACTAGGAGAACAAAAATTACCAGCCAGGGTGATACAAACTGTATCTTTAGGAATATCCAAGGAATGTTCCAGAAGGTAATCTAAGAAAAGCATAGAAAGTGGCCACCAACTAGGCATGGATTTCTATAAATTTATCAGTTGTAATACAAGCAGTAATAGGTCTGGAGTCACTGGATCAGGAAAGCAGCTGAAGAGACCTGGCAATGCTCACCATGACACCACTCTCTGTTTCTACCAGCTTGACTTGTAGCCCTCACAGCAATGAGAACGTCATGTGTTTGGCTGGTTGGCTTCTTTTAGCATCACACTATCTAGAGTCTTCCGTGCTTTCATAATTGACAGTATTTACTTCCTTTTGAAGACTGAATAGTACTTCATAATGCATGGATGGGTAGATAATAGGCAGGCAGACAGACAGCTCTCCCATTTTCTTTACCCAGCCACTGCACTCCAGTTGATTCCATGTCTTGGCTATTGTGAGTAATGTAACATGGGAAGTCAGGTTGTTGTGCAACATACCACTTTAATTCCCATGGCTGTATACATAGAAATGGGGTCGCTGGGTCATATGAAAGCTCTGTATTTATTTTTTTGAGCCACATAAAATGGATGCACTAATTTTCACCCCCATCAACAGTATTCAACGGCTTCCCTCCTTTTTTTAAAAAAAACATCCTTGTCAGTACTTGCTATCTTTTGTGAACTTTAGACTAGTCATCACCACAGGTGTGAGGTTTTAGCGCCTGTGGATTTAATTTGCATGTCCCTAATGACTCGTGGTAATGAGAACTTGTTTAAATATCTGATGGCCATTTGTCATGGTGGTTACGAGAGCCTGCAGAGGCTTGAGAATGTAGGGAGTGGACCTGGAAAGAGAAGACATTAGGCCAAGCTTTAATCAGACATGATGGGTAAGTTCTGATGGTGAGCTGCACGGCGTGGTGACTGTTAAACACTAATGCACACTTCACACTTGCTGAGAGAGTCTTATAGGCTCCTGCCACGAAGACACCGGTATGTGAGGTGATGGATATGTTAATGTATTGGGTCCTTCCTACCACATGCCAAAACATCACATAGCACCACGGGATAATTTGGTGATTAGATCAAGTCTAGTTGGTTACAAAGGAGCTTAGGATGGGACCTACGCACCCAGATTCACATTCAACAGGAGCTCAGATTTCAGAGTCGGGAGTAGAATTCCTATCAATAATAAAAAATGCTAGCTAATTTTTATCTACTTTACATTCTCTGCAACACTCTTCCCATCCACTGTCTCCAGGGTGATGGGCACACAGACAGAGGCATGCCACTGAGTGTAGTGGGACTCTCGGCCTCCTCCTGATGCCCCAGGAGGAGCTGGGGAGAGTAGGAAAGCAGAGAGTAGCTTTGCCTGGGAGGAGGAGGAGGCTGAGGCAGAGTAGGAAAGCAGAGAGTGGTAGATGGAGCAGAGATATGGAAATGGCAAGGGACAGTGGGTGTTTTGTGGCCACACTTTCTCCTTTCCTTTCTGTATGAGCCTGGTCCTCCTAGAGGTCAAGACCCTTCTCCTTGGCCCCAGGCCTACAATGGCTACGTCTGATGGAGGGCTCTGTACTGTCCGTTTTGACACATTAAAATGTGCTCAGTTTAGTTGTCGTTTGCTTAATATTATTTATTAATTGTTGAGAATTTCACACATGATGATATTTATAGCACTTCTCCCCTACAGCCTTCCCAGATCCACCTCCAACCATCTTGCTCCATCTCAGCTTTGCGGCCATTGTTTTGTTTTTTGTTTTTTTAAATAGCCAGCTAATCTGGCTTGTGCTGCTCATATACTCTTGTGTGTTTTGCTATTCACTGGAGCATGGTCAGGCTCCAAGGGGCCACACCCTTAATGAAAACTGATTCTCCCTCCCAAGAAGCCACTGACCCTCAATATCAGCCCAGAGTTGGCAGTTTTTTTGAGCCCCTCCCTCATCCACGTCAGGATGTTGACTGTATCAATCTGGTAACCTAAACCACTGTGAGTTCCTGAATGCAGGAATCCCACCATGTCTAGAAGACACTGCCACATTCTGGTCCACCCCAACCTCTGGCTCTTACAATCTGTCTTCCTTCTCTTTCTTGATGGTCCTTGACCCCTAGAGGAGGAGATAATGTAGAAGTTTCATAGCGGCTGAGTTTCCTGCAGACACTTAATTGGTATCCACGACACATGACAGAGTCTGAGAATGGCACTAATCTACAGGTAGAGATATAAGCTTAGAGGCAGTTTGATGCTGTCTCCACTTAGCAAAATAACAGTGGTATGCTCACCCCTGGGGCCTCTCCACTCCCCAACCACTGTGTCTTAACCAAATTTACAATACTGGCATGTTTCATCTTGTGGAGTGGGCCTTAAGTCAATAAAAGAGTGATTTGCTACACCAATAAAATTCCTGTCAAATGTGCTTTTTGATTTGACTTGTCTTGGCGCTCTAATAGGTTTGGCTAGGTGACATCATAGTGATGGTCAGATCAAGGAGCCAGGCTGATCCTGAGAGGTTCTAACACTAATTCCTCTCAGTCACGGCCCAGCTGCCTTAATCATCACCCTCGTCCCACAGTTGAGTCATGCTTATCATCACTGTGCATGGCATGTAACATATAGTAAGTATTGCAGCCAGGATGATATGATGACCCCCCCAGGTCATTAAGAACCTACTATGCACCAGCTATCACATAAGGCTCTAGAAACCCAGAGATGAAGATAACCCAACTCCCATGGGCAATGGGAGATAGACAGTAGGGACCTAAATACCAGCAAACGTGTCCTTACATGCTGTTTGAAATTTCCGTCAAGTCTGAGTGCCTGTTGGCCCCTCCCAAGCCAACCATGCTGCATGTCTGACCTAAAATAACCTGTTATCCACTTCCCAAAGGGTAATCTCAGGTGGGACTCCATATGTGATTCCCTACCGAGTGGAGGGAAAGGGTTCTTCAGCAGTGAGTGGCCTTGTATTTTGAATGTCCTTCCAAAAGAATGGCCTTGAAGGATTTGCTGGACTTCCAGGTGCTGTCAATGAAAGTCCACCCAGACAACACCTGTCTACATTGTGTTGAACTTCAAGGAAGACACTCTGAGTTGTCCTGGCTCCCTTCATGCTATTGTCCCAACAGATGAGACAAGTGTCTCTTAATCAGTAGTCAGAATTTGATTAATCTCCCTGCTGGTAGTGGTATGAGTTCGTTGCTACTGTTCCAATGCTCTGAATTCTCAAATGAAAGACACACACACACACACACACACACACACACACACACACACACACAGCCTTATATTCAGTATGCCTTAATCATCTCAATGGCTGGGACACTCCCAAATTTTCATATTGCTAATGCCTCCCCTCTGATACTCCTGAATTATTACTTACTAAAATTTATATTCCATTTTACTACCCCAGACCCAAGTGGGGAAGGTGTTCTCTGGCTCTTACATGATTGGAACTCTGTCTTCTACAGCTCTCAAGCCTACATCCTATTCTGCTCCCTATTCTGCCTTCTACAGCTCTCAGGCCTACATCCTGTTCCTCTCCCACCATGGCGAGTCTCTACTTCCCCTGTGTTCCCTATCTGGGAACCTAAAAGTCCTGCCTCTGTCTCCTTGACCAGCCATTGGTCACCGGCAACTTCATTTACCAATCAAAGTCAACTGGAGGCAGAGACCCTCAGCGTGTCCCCTGTAGATGTGTGGGTTCCTGTAATCTTGGGAACAGAATTAATACAAGTAGCATTACAACCTATCCACAACAGACAGGCCTGCCATCTCGTGATACTTTCTTGTACAAAGGGCTCGGTACCTTCCTGTGCGATCTTTAGGTTAGGGTTAGCTTAGCTCTAGCTCTCTGGATACCAGAAAGGCCCTGGCTGCACTTCAGTCTCAGAGGTAGGAGGTTAGAGACCGTCAGTTCTTAACCGTAAGTGTCACATGGCAATGGGTGGGCTTCGGGAATGGGCATAGAGTCTCACAACCATACCGTACATACAAATAACACTACAGTTCTTCGTTTTTTGCTATTGTTTTCAATTGACAAGCAATAATTGTGCATATATATGGGATATGAAATGATGCTTCCATGTATATATACATTGTGAATGATCATGTGAAATTAATTAGCATATCCTTTCCTGAATTTTTTTTTCCTTGTGGTACAAAGATTTTAAGTCCTCTTTTAAAAAGCAAATTTAAAAATATGTGACATATTATTATTAATTGTAGTTATCATCCCTCTTTCTTGCATAAAATTTTGTGGCATGCCAATGAACATGCCCCCCCTTTTCCTCATTCACTGACACAGCCTTTTCTGACTACCATTCTACTCTCTGCCTTTGGGAACCTGAAAATTTCCACAAACAGCTGTGCCCATCACTTACTGAAGCCTTCTTCTCACAGCTCCTCCACATATAGTGGCGATCAGCAAGGCACTCCCTTAAGCTGGGCACTCAGGAGGCAGAGGCAGGGGGATTTCTGAGTTCGAGGCCAACCTGGTCTTCAGAGTGAGTTCCAGGATAGCCAGGGCTATACAGAGAAACCCTGTCTTGAAAAACCAAAAAGAAAAAGAAAAAAAGAAAAAGAAAAAGGAAAAAAAAAAGAGTTTAACCTTTCAGAGCCTCCCAGCTTCCTCAGCTGCAAGCTAGAAGGATGACACACCAAGGAGCTCTGGGGATCTTAGAGCGTGCTTGAAAAAGTTGGCACAGTGTCCACTCATGGCTCATGCTCGATGATATGACTGATGTTCTGAGAAAGAAGGCAGTCTCCTGTTGGAGAAATGAGACAGGAGAGAGCATGTGTCACATGGAGGTGCTTTCATGGGTGTTTGCTAAAGTCATGTGTGTGTGTAAGTGTGTGTTCATGTGGATACATTGACACCTGTTTTCATATAGGTGTGGAGGCCTGAGGTCAACATTCTGTGTCTTCCTCAACTACTTCTCTACCTTAATTTTTTTGTGAGACAGGGTGTCTCACAAAACCCGGAGTTCATCGATCTCACTTAGCCTGGCTGGCCAATGAACTCCTAGAATCTACCTGTTTCCCCCTCCCAACTTCCACCCAAACCCCCACATTTCCAGTCCTGAGGTCAGACACACTCAGCCACATCTGGCTCTTATGTGGGTACTGGGGATTTGAACTCATGGTCTCATGCTTGGCCAGCAGATATTTTCTCCTGACATTGTACCTCCTTAACTCCCAGTCCCCAGGATCATCTTTTTAATCTCCCTAGGGGAACAAGCGCAGTCATATTTCTTAGAATACAATAAGTGGCCAACACACCCTGCAGCAGGAACAAATGAATTAGCAAACAGGTGCTGGGATAAGATACAGCCCCAGCCTTCCCCGAGCTAACCAGCTACTTGGACTCTGCTAATAAGTCTCTGCCACTGTGTTTCATTCCCAACACCTTTACTGCAACTTCAGAAAACAAAAGACAGATACATTTTGTTTCCTGGAAGTCTGATAAAGACCTTTCACTTTGCCACTGTGTGAAATGTATTTGAAGAACTTCAAAGATTAAAAAAAAAAAAAATTCAATGATGAACTCTAACAAGCATATTATCTTGAAAACAGCCCAATGAGAAATTCCAGTGATTTCATTGAGAGGAAAACTGAATGGGGGTGGGGGTGGACAAGGCAGGCTTTAGGGGATTTTTGGAGCCAGGCAACTTCATTTCCTTCAAGACAGGAGAAGAAGCCCCTTACCTAGAAAATGTCCGAAAGGTCAGTGTTAATGAGCAGGTTAGGAGGTTCGAAGCTTGCAGGCTCAGCCGGGTGCTGCCGGGTAGATGCTTCCATGGTTCCTAGGGGGCTTTTACATAATTGATTTTTCCTAAATAGATACATGGTATAACAATGTTTTTTTGTGTGTGTGTTTTTAACTTGACAAAGACTGTGACTTTGTGGATCTCAGCCATCCCTGACTTTTCCCAGCAAGACCTCCTTGTATATCCTGTGATCTGTGGGTGGGTCAGAGTCAGGGTCCCCCAACAAGAGTTCATGCCAACCCAGATGCACGCCCACCAGCAGGCCCCAGTAGTCCAAGTGTGGTGTCCCAGAAAGGATCCTAAATATGGTCTTCAGGTTTTGACATGTGTAAACAGCTGATCTTAGCCATTAAGCCCAAGTTTGACCTCAAAATCTTCCTGAATATCTGTGTATCCCAGGGCAAGTCATTTCACCTCTCTGACCCTTAGACTCTGACATGTAAAAATGAGAAATTTGGAGGACTCTTGGTGTCTGGCACTTTTTAAAAAAATTCTTCTGCCTCTGAGATGGGTCTTTCCCATTGCCATATGGGAGAGCCTTAGGCAAGCACCAGGCTTGCCAGTCTGCTGGGCTCTGAGCAGGCTAGGGGAGGCATATGGATGTGAGCTGCAGCTCTGAGAGCCAGTTAGGCAGAAAGCACGGACCTTTGGAATGAGAGAGAGAGATTCGTCCTGGCTTTCCAACGACCAGCTAGCTGTATAGCCTGACTCTGGGCCTCACCCGTCCTGTCTGGAAAGTAGGATTATACTACTGTCATATATACAGGGCAGAGTAAGAACAATAGGTACAGGATCATTGTCACCTAAGCCACTCCAGGGAGAAGGATAGGAGCAAAGCCAGTCTAGTTTGAGAGCTGCAGAAAGAATCTCTGGAGAGTTGGGGAGACTGCACCCCACTCCCATTCCCATGCTTCATTGATTTAGAACTTCCCAGCTCCAGTTGGGGTTGACCACAGATCCTGCATCTGACTTGGTTGCTAAGATCCAAATGTAGACTTGATGCTGTTCTGTATATGTGAAAATACCCCCACTTGCCCCAGGACTCTTTAGCCTCCGGAAATCCCATCAGCTGCCCTGGGCTTCCAGCTACACGCTTAGCACTATTAAGAAATAAGTCAATGTCACAGGACTGTTTTCAGAACTACTTGAAGATGAACTTGGTATGATGAGGAAGACACAGGGCAGGAACTTCAAGCCTCCCGTTCTTCAGTTCATCCCAGTCTCCCACTTCTTGCAACCATAACAGTGGTTGTCTCTATAGCGCATCTCTCTTCTGCTGAAAGGAAGAGCTCAGATCCTCTCTCTGCTGAGACCTCTAGTGACGGTTACTGTGTAACCAATCTCTGAAGCACAGCCACTGCCGTTGTCTCCACTAGGCCCTCCGATTATTCAAGGCCACGGACATAACAAGCTCTGAGTAAGCTGCTCTGACCCCATCCTGTCTGTCTGTCTGGAAAGCCGATGGTTCTCTCCTTTTAACTTTGTTGCTAGAAGGATCTCAGACTCCATCTCCACAATAGTAAGAGGGATGTGGCTTTAAGATTCCTCCTTCTCAGGGTGGCCAGGGCCACATAAGGAAGAATGAGATAGATAGTACCTATGGAAATGCCAATCAGGGGTAGCACTGAGCAAACTCAGGAGCTGCCAGCTTCCTTCCCTCCAATCTCATAAAGCCACTTATAAAGTTGAGGGGTTTTAGACACTGTGGCCGAAAGGCAATGCATCCTGCATATACTGGCAATTTACCGTCGTGGATATGGGTCGCAGTCTCAGTTCATCTAAAGATTCTGGCTTGAAGCATGCACATTTCTTAAGTCTTACAAACCAATCCAACCTCAAAGCTACTGTAGACTTCAGCAGTCAGCAAACCCATCCCTGCTAGCCACCAATGGGGCCGTCAGCTCTTACCACTAAGGCACAGAAATGCCTGGAAGAATGGCAGGTCTGGAGAAACAGGGAGCTTGGCCTGACAGTCTAGACTTAAATAAATTGTATTTTCTGCCCGGAGGCGATAAGGTGTAACTGTGAAGCATATGTTACAGTTACCCATCATTATATCCTGAAATGGCGAAGGAAAGCTGCATCTTGTCCCAAGTTTGTAGAAAAACTGTGCTCTGTGTAAATAGCTCAGCAGCCTTTGATGCTGAACTGAGAAGAAAATAATCCTGAGAAAAACTAGACAGGAGTGGCAGACTCCACAGCCCAGGAAGGGAGGTAGCTGAGGCGTCAGCTGGTAGGCACTGTGCTCTTTCAGAGACCCCCGGGCTACGACCACAAGGGTAAGCATCTCCCTCATCTTAGCTCCTGAGAGGATTATTTGCTCTGGCGCCTTCACAGAGACAAAGTTACCCGATGCATTAAAGAGAAAGCTGGGCAGGAGAGGGGAGGGAAGGACTGGACAAGATTTCAGCATGAGCACTGGGTAGAACCAAGTGAAGCCAGCCAGCTCCCAAGTGCACCTGCTTGGGATAGGCAAGGGGAAGTGATGAGGAGCGCATTCATTCATTCACTCATTCATTCATTCATTCATTCAACAAATACACACATCCTGTCCTCTGGAAGTTTCTAGTCTAGGGGATGATATATCCAACAAAGAACTAACAATCTAACTAGACCCTGCGGCAGAGAAACACAGGGTCTGTGAGATAGGAAGGCAAGAAGGCTGAGCACAAGTAGATCTGGGAGCCAGAGACTGAGGTGGGTAAACAAGGGCTGTTAAAGCTGAAACCTGATACATGCAAAATATGTGAGGACGATATCCAGACAGAGGAAACAGCCTGTAGCAGAGCCCTGTGGGAGAAGAGCCTGCCAATCTCCTGGAACTGAATTGGCCAGGAAGTGCGATGCCTAGGAGGAAGGAGGGAGAAGAAAAACCTGCAGGAGTATCTGGAACTTGACCTTTGACACAGGAAGCTTTAGGCTTTGTCCTGCTGGCTCTGCGGTCTGTGACACTGCTCTTGGGCAACACGGACAAATGTTTAGTCACCCCAGACAGGGAACCAAGAAAAACAGACCAAACCATGGATATCACCACTGGTCCGACTTGGGGAACCATTAAGATTTACCGGGGTTACTTTTAGGAATGTGGGTGTGAGGTTATTTACAGGAGCAGAAATGACTCAGTGACAACTCCACTGCCAAGAGCCCGCCGAAGAATCAGTGACAGTTCACAAACGGTGGGAGTTGGGACAGTTAACACTGCCCAGCCTGCAGGCGGCTCAGCACCTCCAATGGAGTGTGGCTTTTGTAGGTAGCCCTGCAGAGCTCTACTTCTTCCAGGCTGCTTCCTGGTCTAACGTGATGGTTCTGGACTTGTCTGAGAGTGTCCCTCAGCAATCCTTTCAGCCTGCATATGCTTGTGGCGAGAGGGGCCGGCTCAGTTTCACAGACTTCCTGAAGCTCTTTTGAGTTGTTTACCTGCAGTCTTAATGAGTTTCCCTTGCAGGATGGAGGGTTTCACCTCCCCTTAGAACATCCAGTTGTTTCACCTCCCTGTAAACATCTGAATGAGTGTCTCTTCAAGATGGAAGGTTTTGCGCTTGGAGGGAACCTCAGCGCGGTGACCTGCCTTGCGGAAGAACTTAGCCTCCATGGGCCATCAGTTGGCCGTCAGAGTTGACGATGGTCAACCTGGCTCCCAACCCTGACCCAGTCTTCCAGGTCAGCTCACACAGGCACACTGGAAAATGTGCCCCAACACCCTTCCCCCAGGAGGAAGGGCAGGAAAGATCGGCCTGACATGAAGGCACTGGTACGAATGAGGGCCCAGCCCTCAAGGGCCTGGCAAGATTCAGAGTGTAAATTTCGGTGCACCCTACCATAAGGGACTTCCCACCCCCTTCTCTGCAAAGAAAGACTATAGCTCACAGGTTTCATCTCCCACTGGGTCTGTATAGCACAGACAACCAGCAGCTAACAGAAGTTCACATGGGAGGGACCAGAGAAAGCCCCAACATCCTGTCTCCTCTTGTCAGTGGGGAAAGAACAGACATCTCAATGAGGTGCCCATGTTCCACTTGGACATGGCCTCAATGGATAACCCAGGGCAGCTGGCAATCTCTCCGGTCTTCGTGTCCTTATCTGGAAAGGGAGTCAGGTGAATGAGAGGGTCTCCGGGACCACACTGCGGTCTCACACTCCGGCCTTCTCTTTTGCTCAGGGCTGGAGAGGTCACTTTATCAGAGTCATTTGACACGACACATCTGTGGTAGGGCTAGGATGAGGGTTGACTTCAGAAGTAGTACATTCTATCCCCAGCCCAATATTCTAAAGGTCAAGGGCTAAACAGTGGAGGAAGAAAGACGTTAATTGGGGAATCTGGCATGAGCAGCGCTCAGACACTAAAGCTGGAATTTACTTTAACTTTTACCAACAAATCTCTTCGTATGGGGATAGGCCAAGTGTAATTATGGGCAGTTTTCGAGACTGGCTGTTTACAGAGTGTCTACGTAGATGAAAGGAAAGAAAGGAACTCTGTTGAAATGCTGTGGATGTCACTCCTGACATATTCAACCGCTTGCAATGGATGTACTAACTTTGAAATGCTCTGCTCATTACAGTGGCCCTACAAGCATCTCTCCAGAGGACAGGTTCATTAGCTGAGTTCAATCACAATGTGCAACAGCAGGAGAACATTCAGTTCTTAGACAAACTGTTTGCTCTGGACTTGGTCTCACTCCATCTGTTCTCTCCCACCATGAAGCTGTGAGACCAACTTGGTCATCCTCAAATGGTACAACTAGCCAGTGATTTGGAGTCATTCCATATGGTGGAGAAGATGTAGGCCTGATATTTTTGTAACTACTCTTATTTCTTGCACCTAATAGAGACACAACCACATGAATAATGACTGGCTGATAAAAACCAAGCAAAGCAGAAGAGAGGGGAAGGTGCTTGCTTCTGGGATGTGACCCGATGACCCAGACCCTTGTGTTCCTTCTAGAACAGCACATTCAGTGAGAGCACGCGTGCTAGACAGACATGGATTTGAATTCCAGCTTCTCTTATTACTAGTTGTGAGATGTTAATTGGGCCTTGGTTTCCACCTCTACACAATGGGAGCTGCAATATCCATTCATGGTCATAGCTATGAAGGCTAAACATGGGTAACAGGCCAAAGTCCAACACCATGACTGACAGATGGTACCCTCCATGCTCTTCCCATGTTACCCTCAAGAGGTCCACCAAGAGGCAGTCCCTGGTGCTGCACTTGGCTCTCATTTTGTCCCTGACTGAATAACAGTGGCCTGCATCCAGATCTCAGTGGCTGCAGGAATCCAATCCAGTCGTCCTGGCTCTCTTCCAGCCCATCTTGCCAGATGTATTTGGCTTCAGCTCGAAGTTGCAAAGTGGTTATATAACACCGTTAAAAAAGAAAAGAAGAAAATCTAGCATTTACATAAAGTTCATAGTTTTCAGAGCGTTTCTTTTGCATGGATAATCTTATCTGATCCTCTGGTAACCTTGAGAAGCCACAGAGGCCTGGACTAGAGTCCCCATTCTATGGATGGGGGAATCGTGGCTTGAAGGGTTTACTTGGTTCATTCAATTCAAAAATACAGAGAGACAGCGTGAAAACTTGGACAAAGGTCTCTCATCCCTTGCCCTGGACTTTTTCCACATGACATCTTTATGATCATGCTTTTATCGGGCAAAAAATAGAGCAGGTCTGTGCTGCATGCCAGAAAGGAGCTCCAATTCAGAAGTTGAAGGCATTAAGTTCAGAAAGCAGCTCCATTTAGTGAGGTATGATGGGAGCTGTGGGGAAGACACAAGGAGAGGCAAGAAAGCCTGGAGGTCTTCCTGGAGGAGGAGGAGAAACATCAGTCCCATCTTCAGGACAGTGAGTGGTTACCCAGGTAGCGAATGATGAGCAGAAGGACAGGTGCCAAAGGCGGCAAGGGGAAGGCAGAAGTGGGCGGAGCATCAGGCTACCGATTATTTGCTCTGACGCTACCACCAGTTTCTCACCCATCCACTCACTTAATATATGTGTATAGTATCTGTGTGAGCCACTGCAGGAAGCTGTATCAATGCACAAGCAGATGTAGTCCCTGAAACCATGGACTCGACCATTCCATGATGCCTATGGGCTCTGGCAGGAAGCAAGAGGTCAGAAAGCAGAAGGTACATGAATTGGGCATTGTAGAAGGCTGGGCTAAGAATACATAGACTTTAACCTAAAGGAGATAGCACACCTTGATAGATTTTCTGCACAGGACCAACACAATCAAGTTTCAATTTCAGAAAAATGAGCTCTTAGGGTGGCCAGAGAGAATCGTCTGGACCTCCTCAAGCCAGCTAGGAAACCAGAGTATTGGCGGCAAGCAAGGGCTGAGTCCTAAAGTCCAGCAGGATAGGATACGGATGGCTTCATTCAAGGCAGATATGGAGAGAGTATGGATGGGCCTTGCTGGCTGGTGGCCTTAGTGAGGGTTTTACTGCTGTGAGCAGATACCATGACCAAGGCAGGTCTTATAAAGGATGACATTTAATTGTGCTGGCTTACAGGTTCAGAAGTTCAGTCCATTATCATCAAGGTGGGAACATGACGGCATCCAGGCAGGCATGGTGCAGGCAGAGCTGAGAGTTCTACATCTTCATCTGAAGGATGCTAGTGGAAGACTGACTTCCAGGCAGCTACGATAAAGGTCTTAAGCCCATATCCACAGTGACACATCTACTTCAACAGGGCCACACCTTCTAATAGTGCCACTCCCTGGGCCAAGCATATTCAAACCATCACACTGGTTATGCATGGAATGAGGAAGAGAAAGACTAGACACTGAGTCAGAGAATCTGGTCTAAGCCCCTTGACAAGTTCATGCTATTCTCCATGGTGGGGACTCTGGAAACTGTTGGTTGAGGCAGTTCATGGCTTTTTCTGGGGAGAGGTGAACAAATGTCTATTCAGTGGGGTCGAGAATTGATAATAAAGAAAATTTCCACCCAAGAGCAGCCTGTGCCTTGTAAGTTTCCCCCCAGTCTTCAGAAGAAAATGTTTCTGGTGTGGAGGAAAGAGCTATGTACGTAGAAAATTAGAGCAGGACCTGGGCCTCTGGGACAGGCTGAGTAACAGGCTGGGCATCTGGGCAACATCTGGAAGCCCTTTATCAGAAGTGGTATCACTGAGTCTGCAGCCCAGGAAGGAGCCTGAAGGTTGGGGGATGCCCCGGAGGGTCGAGAGTTTTAAGATGATGATTAACGTTTGGAAGTGGGTGGTTCTTTCAAGGGGAGTGGCCAGGGGGTGAAGAGATCATGTACCATCCCAGTGGGGTGCCCACGTTTCTTCTTGTATACCAAAATCCTACTTGTATAGCAAAATCCAGTCATCAGACAAGATAAAGAATCATTGGAGAAATCTTTAGTGTGAGGGGGAGTTAAGGTAAGGGCTGTAGGGGCTCTGGCCTGCTGGGGGCATTCTAGGGTGTTGCTCATCCTTCAAGGTCAATGTGACGTCACCATGTGCTTCTCTCTTTCTTTCTCTCTCCTCCAGGTGTTTACAAAATATGGGAAGTGTTACATGTTTAACTCAGGCGAGGATGGCAAGCCTCTGCTCACCACGGTCAAGGGGGGGACGGGCAACGGGCTGGAGATCATGCTGGACATTCAGCAAGATGAGTACCTGCCCATCTGGGGAGAGACAGGTGAGCTGGGCCCAGAGACTCTGGCGCTGGGGGGTGGGGGTGGTAATAGAGGTAGGTTTCCCTCAGAAAGGCTGGTGTGAGCCGGGTGGGCTGCTCCCCAACAGAACAGATGTTCTCTGGCAGACGGTGAGGATATCCCTTGCATAGTTATGCCTTAGATTCCTCCAGGTTGAAGCAGATAAAGAATGTGAGTACTGGGGAGGGCAAGGAGATATGGAGGAAGGACCTGATGTAGTTAGGTGAGTGAGTAGCTTCATGTGGGGAGAAAAGGATGGAATAAGTCAGCGAGTTCCTCTCACAGCCATCCGAAATATCAGATCCAAGGAGAAAGTCCAATGAGAAGAATACCAGTATATGCCTGGGGGCAAGTGGAAGAGGCTATGAGGTGTTGGGAAATCAATGAATATGGATCTGGGGACATGGAAGTGCCTGTGTCAGGCCCTGGGGTCTTGTAGGTGCCTGTTTCAAGCATTCATTTGTTTTATTCTGTAGTATATCGTTAGCAATCAAAGAGTGTTACGGAGGAAAAGACTAAGTCATTGATCACAACCTAGTAAAATAAAGAAATGCATCCTGGCAGGAAGGGGACCTAAAAAAAAAGCCTCAATGTGCATGGGGAATTTGAATGGGGTCTGGAGATCGGTCCTGAATCATCTGGCTGAAACTAATGCCGTCACCAAGGTGTCCCTAAGAGGAGCACGGGGAGGTCAGTCAGAGGAAGAGCCAATGGGATGTGCCATAAGCCAAGGAGTGCAGGAAGCCTCTAGAACTGTACCAGAAAGAGAACATCAAGATGTGTCCAAGAATAATAGCCAGAGACAAATGGGATCCACATCATAGTGATAACACACACCTGGCCTCAGCGGTGCTCCTGAGTCATGGAGGGAGATTCCATAGTCACCTTCTTATATTCCCTACTCTGGAACTTCTTGACCTGAGCCCCCCATCATTCAAATTGCTCTCAGCATCGTCTTTTATGAACCTACTTATATGGCCCATAAAAACCCACTTCTTTCCTAATCCAAAGTCCTAAAGTCCACATCCCACCAACAACCAGCCTGGTCCAGCCCGTCACAGCAATACCCCGCTCCCTGGTACTAACTTCTGTCTAAGGTATTGTTCCATCACTGTGAAGAGATACCGTGACCACCACAACTCCTATAAAGGAAAAGCATTTCATTAGGGCTGGCTGACAGTTTCAGAAATTTAGTCCATTGTTATCATAGCAGGAAGCATGACAGTGGGCAGGCAGACATGGAGTCGTTTATCCAAATCTGCAGGAAACAGGAAGAGATAGTCACTGCTCTCCCCCCTCCCCCCTCCCATGGCATACTTCCTCCTACAAACCCAAGCCTCCTGATCCTTATTAGTTCCATTCCCTGAAGAGTAAATATTTACACATACAAGCCCATGGGGCATGGGGGGGGCATCCTTATTCAAACCGTCACAAAGAGGGCTGCCAACAGAAGGGAGAACCTGAGCCTTCAGGCTGGATCTGAGGAAAGGAGAGAGGCCAGAAATCCCTGACCAGTTTTTACTACCCCACCCTATGATGGCTCCCATTGGGGAATAGCCTGAGACCCATCTTCTTCCTAGCCCTGCCTTCCAGTTCCACCCTGAAGATGGCCCGCTGCAAGGATAAGCACTCTCCCACAGCGGAACTGTCTCCTGCTCCCTGGCACCTCTCACTGGAGTGCCCTGATGGGGAGAAGTGACAGTGGCCGTTGACTACACCCACAGGATGGCTATGTCTCGCTGAGATGTTAAATCTCCCTATCCCATGTGCAGCAGGATGAAGCCTGTTTCCACTTAGCTCTGATGCCCCTGAGCTGGTCATCTGGACCCGGCTTTTTAGAACACTCTGAGGCCAGGCTGAATATGTGGACCATGAGACTTCTAACCTTCTAGCCCTGAGTCCTGGAAGTAGGATCACAAAGGGTATCGTTTCTTGCAGACGCCAAGACATTTCTGGTTATTAAGAACCAGGGAAATCAAATGAGTAATGAAACCCTGCCTTTGCAGAGGTTAGTCCTGTCCTCCCGTGGTAAGTTGGGAGGTGCTATCCTGATTCCTTAATTCAGGAACAAAGACGCATACACAGACAACTCACGCAAACAATGTCAGGCCCTCCACCACAGACATCCTTATGCAGTTCAGCTCCCTACATCAACAGCGCCTTGAACCTGAATACCTGCTACTGGTAGAAAGGACTCTGCTGACAGAGGGCTTTGTCACCAGAGCCACCTAAGAAGTCAGCATCCTACCTCCATAGACATAAGTGAAAAATGAACCACATAGGTCTTCCATGCTGTGCCAACCGGCTTGCTTTCCTGAGGCTCAGCGTGAAGCAATGATGTGTTTGATATCATGCGGTAAGCTCACAGCCAAGCCATCCATGTTCTGACCCAGGCTTGACCATGATGTCCCTAAGTGAGATGAAGAACAAGCCCCATATCTAGCGTGGTGCAGGAATTGGGTTATTGTCAAATATGCACAAGTTGCAAGACAAAAGCCCTACCTTTTTAGAAGAGATTTACTCAATCTTGCTCTAGCCAGGAGTTCTCTTTTGAGGTTGGATATTTGGGAAAACACCCAGCAGCAACTTGAGGCTCTAAAGATAATGGGTATAAGGTAGTTGGGGGCAAAAAAAAATCTAGTTAGAGAAGAAACTGATCAGCACTGTGCGGTAGAACGTCCTGGGATCCAGAGACTCTTCCCTGCGCTTCTCAGTATGTTATCTGCGGCTAGGGAAAATGAGGAACTAAAATTTTAATATTACCTTTTTAATATATTAATGTAAAGCTAAATAGCCCCAAGGGTCTTATGCTACCATATTGTGGAGAACTTAGCATATTGGAATACAGCTTCATCAAGCTCTGTTTGGTTCTGTTCATTCTTGTCTCCATAGCCACCTCTCACATTCCTCTGCCTCACCCCATCTTGGCCCTTCCCCCTCACTATGGCCTTGAGTGGCAGGCAGAGTTCCTTGTGCTCACTAAAGGCAGTTGAGACTAAGTCCCTTCCCCAAGGCCACCAGTTGGAACTCCTGAAGTCTTATGTCAGACCTTCCTCCATTGTGTGTTTCTTCAGGCTGAGAGGCCACTGAGTAAGGACTGCCTCTGAAAGACACTGATCACTTATTATTTCAGTAAGTCGCTTATTTCCTGGGTGAGTCCCACATGGGCAGGAATACAGTCAGTACACCCACTGAAGGATGACAGATGAGCTTCAGTGGGAAGGGACACTTGTCTGTGAAACTACCTGAGTAGGGACAGATACCGAACTGCTCAGCTGTTGGTTTTGAAGTCTGTGAGCAGCGACAGCAATGCCACCAACCATCTGGAAGCAACCTTCCTCCATGACTGTCTTACTCTCAGTTCCTGGAGGAAGGATCCCAGGACCCTATAGAAAGTATTTGGATGATGAGCCACAGTGACTGCTGGGGGTGTGACCACAGTAACTGCTGGGGGTGTGACCACAGTGACTGCTGGGGGCGTGGTCACAGTGACTCCTGAGGTGTGGTCACAGTGACTCCTGGGGAAGTGGCCACAAGTGGCTTAATGACCCAGACAGTGTAATAGAACAGAGAAAATGGCAAGAGGTGAACCAGACCCAAAATCAACTCTAGTCCTTCCACTTCTAGCTGTGTGTCATGGAACAAGTTAAGGAACTTCGGTTTCCTCATCTGCAAAGCAGAGATGAATAAAAACCGAAATCCACTGGCCAGTTGTGGATGGCTGAAGGCCTCAGAGGAGAGCTCTCCTCACACTCCACAAGAAAGGACAACCTAGAGATCCCACAAGTGTCGCAGGGGTCCTGAAGGCCCTTCATATCTGAGAGGCCCCCTCCTTTGGCACCCTTGTCTTGCCTTGTGGACAGCTTCATTCTCAGAAAGGAAAAGAAGCAAAGAGGGATTGAGGGCCCTCCTCTGGGTGTAATTCCAACCAATGGAAGGGCACAAGATAGGCAGACCATTATCAGCACATGTGATGTATAAGGAAAAGGCAGCCCGTGTGGCTTGGTCCTTAGTAAATAGACAGTAACTCCATGAAAATGATCACAAATGGCCCTTCCACCAGGCTACTAATGGCCCGTATTAAGGAGCCCAGGGCATCAAACATCTCTAAGTGGGGCACCTTGTCAATCTCTCGTTTTGATGTTGCATGTGAACCTAGACAGGGTGTCCCAAAAGGGGTTCTGTGGAGCTTCAGAAGTTTGGAACTTTACATGTTCCGCATATAAAAAGGATCTGGGGTCAGAAAGGAATCTAGGGAGCCCTGGGTAGGCAGTGGGAGGCACCTTTATTCATTGCAGGGATTCTTTAGTATGCCACATCATGAATCTCCAAGACAGAAATATTGTACGCAGCATTTATTTTCTAAATGCCTTTGGCCATGGAAACCTCCTTTGCTATAAAGGAGCTCACAGAATATACTTCTGGAAAAAAAAGCCATCCTAGACCAGAGAAGTACAGATTTCATGGCCAGAGTTTTCTAACGGAAATTAAATTGAAGACAGGTGGGAGGTTGTTAAAAATGAAACTGTGTAGATACCTCTGAGTCACTTCAAAGATAAAAGAAATAGGCAGTGGGTTATCTGGGTTGCACATGAGAGGAACCTGAATCAAACAAGCTTAGGCATCAAAAGAATTGTATTGCCCTCGGAATCTGAGACAGGCTTCAACAATCAGCCAGCGGGAGGATAGGGCTGCAGCTTAGAGAGTGCTGGGACCAAGGGCACCTGTACCCTGGGTGTTCTCTCCTGCCTCTCTCCAAATCCTCACCCTTCTCCCTCACTAGACACATAGGCTTTTTCTGTGCATATATGTATCCATGTGGCTCTCAATAGTCACTAAGTTTCTATGTTTCAGAGCCTACCACATCAGCCAAACTACTCTGATTGCACCACTGATCTTCCCGTTTAAAGACAAAACAAAACAAAACAATCCATACACAACCAAGAAGGTGGTTATCAGCCCACCTGAATTGAATGACCCACCCCTGGACCAATCAGCAGTGACTAGGGGCATGCCCTTCCAGTGGAGACTGCAACAGACTTTGGTGAAGTTGGATGAGGGGTGGGAAGGGAGTCCCTCCGGAGAACTGTGCTGATGATGGAGGAGGTGGACCAGGAAGAGAGCTGAGAGGGGCTGAGTCTGAAGAAATAAGAGTCTGTGCTTAGGGAGTTTCAGCTCTAAGAGCATGTGCTCAAAGACCGGAGAGACGACAGCCAGGCGCCCTCTTCCCAGATCTTCTCTCGTTCTTTTTGATGCAAAATACACTGTTGTAATCAAATATAATCTGCTTTGATTTTCCCAAATCCTAGTGTTAAGTATGCATGAATGTGATATTATATCAGATATATTTCTGAGCAGAGGAATTATTTTTTGAAAGCTGTTCTGAAGCACGGAAAAGCCAGCCCTCGTCATCCCTTTGGTCCTACCCACTTCTAATGCCTCCTTCGTTGACTTGACTTTGAATATACTTGGCTTACCTTGATGCTTCAGGAATATTCCAGGACTGTCTTCCTTCAGAGGATCTGGATTTTCTATTCCCTTTGCTTATAATCCATTACTCAAGATACCTACATGGCCAATTGCCTCCTCTGCCCAATTTTTGCTCAGTTATCACCTACTGGATGGAGCCTAAATACCTTGGGTACTGTTTTTAAAATTGTGACCCCCCCCCCACCTACTCTCACTACATTTCTCTTACCTATTCAACTGGCCCTTACAGCCTTGGTTTATCCTGCGTTCCAGTATGCTTGTCACGTGATTTACTTTTAGGGGGAGAGTGGGGAGGATGGGAAGGGACTGTCCCTTCCCACTAAAATATATGCCCCTAGAGGTCTTGGATCTTGAATCTCATGGGAAAGTAAATATTTGTTGATGGAGGAAAAAAAAATCACTTGAATTATGCATACTGCCAGAGCCAACATAGGGAAGAAATAAGCATTAATGATCAGCTACGATGTGCCACACACACTCTGTCTCATGACCCTTTCTTGATCCCCTGGTAATGAGGTCTTACAGTGCCCAGTGAAAGATGAACAAGGTCCCAGAGAGGTTGAGTGAGCTCCCCAAGGGCTGCCTAGTTAAGTGAGTGAAACCATATTGGAAGCTCATTGCAGAAATGCCCCATCCCGCAAAAGCCTTTAATGTGCAAATTGTCATTGTGAGAGTGCTACTGAGAAACTAGCTCAGGAGGCGTGGCTTGGGTGATGTCTCTGGGAAATGAATGACACATGGTGATAGGCCTGCTCAGCCCCCCCTTGCTATCTGCTCCTCTTGCCTTTTTGAGTGGAGTCATTATGTTGAAGGAAGGAAGGCTTTAGAATGCTCCCCGAATAGAAAAGAGATGAGAGGAGAGCTTCTCTGGTTTGTCTGGAGATAGAGATGCCAGTCTGTTTCTCTCCTTTGTTCCCAGTGGCCAACCCTAGTCCTCCCTGAGAAGCCTGGGGGTTCAAGGGATCCCAGTTCGAAACCCACTGGATGGAAGGCTGGTGATATGGATTTGTCAGTAAAGTGTTTGTCTTGCAAATGTGAAGAACCAGGTTTGGTACCCAGATACCATAGAAAAACTTTGGATGTGCTGTCACAAGCCTATCATCCCAGAGATAAAGAGATGAGAAGCCGAGATAGGCATATGGAAGCTTGGAGTAGCTAGCTAGCCTCGCCTCATCTATGTGGGGATGGTTACAGCCAAAGAGAGAGACCCTGTCTTATCTAAAAGGTAGAAGGCTCCTGAGGCACCACACTGGAAGGTGTCCTCTGACCTCCATATGTGAAGCCACACCCACACCCATACACACACTAAAATATCAAAGCAAAGCATTAGAGTGGAAGCAAAGGTTACTGATATGAATATGGTAGTTGGTTGGGTCTATGGCTGTGTCTGTTGCCGAGAGCTCCCCTGTATCATTCCCCCTCCTGCTACGATGGATGGAGAAAGGAACTCCCAACAGATCTGGGGAGCAGCTGAACCTCAGGGCAGCGGCCAGTGGAGACTTCTGTCTAAGCACAATAGGCTGAATCCTATTTATGAGACACTCCTTCCCAAAGCCTTCCCAAAGAACAATGAAGACATTTTCTTCAGTAAACTCACAAGGACAATGTCAGGTGCAAGACAGAAATCAGAGAGACTGCTGGTGACTGACTTGGACTTTAACTAGACAACTAGGGACACATAATAACCACCACAGAACCCCAAAATGACCTAGTTATCCCCCAAAACCCACAGATTTATCTCTCCCGCCCCAGAAGGTGACACTGAAGCAGATGGTCTGGACTTGGGGTGGTCAGGCCCAGCAGACCACAGGGTGAGGTGCTAAATGGGAAATCACACAGGAATCAAAATCCTACTTACTGAGAAGGGGACTCTCAGCCAGGCTTATCTCCAGCATCAACCCCTCACTGAGGTCTGGGGACCCTTGCAAGCTAAGTCAAGGTGCCTAAAGGAGCTCAGACGTAACGACCTAGTTAGCTCCGTGCCTGTGTGACATCTCTTGAAAAGCCCCCAAACCTACACAAGGGAGGTCTATGAGCTCTAAGTGTCCTTTAAGCATGAATGGACAAACAGATCCAGGTATATGAGAGATGCCACTAACTTAAGGACCCAACAGCAAGCAAACAAAAACGTGTGAGATAGAGAGTATTGCTAACAGCACAAGCTGTAGAGCCAGGCTGCTGGGGTTCAAATCCCAGCTATGCTGCTTCCCAGCTGTGTGGCCTGAGGTGAGCTATTTAACTTCTCTGGGCATATTTTATCACCTCTAGATTGGGAATGACAACATATACTCTATTTTGTTGTTGATTGGTTGAAATGTGAGTTAATACAAATGATGGGTTTAGAAAAGTCTCTTGGTCCTATTAAGTAATATATAGTATTTAATAAATGAAAGCATAAATGCACAAACAGACAGAAGCATTGAAATGATTTAATTAACATCCTCGGGAGAGAGAAAAAGCAATATCACATCCACAGATGCACAGGGTGAGAGTAAAGCAGGGTATTTGGGGAGGAAGAAGAAAAAGTGGAAATTAAAGCATGATTGCTTATATTAAAACGCAATCTGAAAGGGGGGCTGGAATTTAGTTAGCAATTCTACCCCAGAAGTGAAAATTACAAGACCAACAGATGTAAATGGGAGAGGAGAAAAACATGAAAATTAAAGAATCAGTTCAGAAAAAACCCAACATCTCTCTAGTGGGAATTCTAGAATGACAGAACTGAAGGACCAGGGGCCACACACGGGGAAGAAATTGATGCTACCCGTCCTCCACTTAAGGACATGATCATCCAGTCCTACCTGTGGTGGGGACGAAGCACATAAGCCAAGACACAAACTTGCAAAATCTAGACTGGAGGGGGGAAAAAATGGTCATCTTCCTGGGCTCTAGAATCAGATGTCAGATCTACACACAAGAGGCGGGACATTTCTGAAGGAGAGGACATCACCCTTCTTGTCCAACACAGAATTCTACATTCAGCAGATTGTGTGACTCGAGGGGAGAGCTGGGTTTCAGAGCAACTCGTGTCTCAGGTGACTCCTTCTAGAAGTTACTGAGGGATGAGAGAGAATAAAGCCAGAGAGAAAAGATGCAGTGAGGATCTGGAAACAGAGAACCTTGCTGAACGAGAATTCCAGGTGTGAATGGAGAAAAGGGGGCAGCCGTGAGGAGAGAGCCGTGAGGAGAGAGAGAGCCCTGAGGAGAGAGAGAGCTGTGAGGAGAGAGATGTGAGGAGAGAGCTGTGGGTCCAAAACACAGCAGGCAGCTGTGGACTCCAGGAGGGACCACATTTGTGGATCTGGCCACTGGCCTGAAAGGCATGTCAGAGTTCTGCTCCCAGGGCAGGGTTCCAGGGAGAGGAATGAGATGAATGAGTGAGCAAAACGCCAGGCTACACAAAACCAAAAGCCTGAGATCGCAATCATCTATGGGGCTGGGGAGATGGCTCAGTGGGCAGAACACTTCCTTGGAAGGCATGAGGACCTGAGTTCAAATCCCCTGTACCCAAATAAAAAGCTGACACGGTGCTGTGTGACTATAATCTCAGTAACAGCAGGATGAGAGGTGGGGACAGGTGGGTCCCTGAAGCTCAGTAGCCACGACCATTTGATAAAGTTCCAGGCCAGTGAGAGACTTTGTCTCAAACAGAAGGTGGAAGACACCTAACTAAGAAATCATACCTGACGTTGTCCTCTGACCTGCACACATGGGCCATCCATCCACACACATGTACTCACACACCTTTCTGTGTTATAAGGCTGGATGACGAACATCTGTAGAGTTACGGTTATGTAAAAGCTAAATAACCAATTGAGCCCAAATCTATACTTGTATTCTGAGAGGGGCTGGAAGGCAAGTAAAAGGAAGCATTCCACGAAAGAAGCCCACGTGTACTCATACTCTGTGGTAAGAACTCAGGAGCAAACGTGTCAGAGTTGTACCACCAAGAAATAGCAGACACGCAGTTGTTGCCTGTGATGCACGAACACGGAAAAGCTAGCTCAATGAGCATAAAGTCAGAGCCTTGAAGGGGTGGCCCTTAGTAGGGAACGGAGTGCAGAGACGGATGGGGAAACACGCTTTTCAGTCAGTGCCTTGAAGCACCACTTAACTTTTAAAATTATGTACATAGACTGCTTTGATAAATATAAAAGTTAAATTAAAAATAACCATAAATTTTTACCATAGCTGGAAGGCCTGAGCAGCCATCAGGGACAGCAGAGTTCCTACCCCCACACCCACCCCGTTACAAATGGGACACAGTTAGGATGAGACGGAGGTTGCCATGGTTTCTCCAGCATCTCTGGCTCCCAGTAAAAAACTCTTGTCATGGTGCCAGGTCCTAAGGACTTCCCAAAAAATGAGAGGCTGCGGCTCTGGCCTGAATTCTGAGAGGAGACCAGAGCACACTGACATGTAGCCACCAGCTGAGATGCCCTGCTTATGCTTAGAGAAGGGCTTTGTGCTGGGTGGGCATCTCCACAGGTGCCTGGAGACTCGGGAGGAATGATGCTATAAATTAGATGCGCCGCTGGAAGCAGGCATCTACGGAGCAACCTGATTTTTATCAAGCTGGAGACCCGCTGAGCGTGGTGCAGAAAGCATATATGATCTTGTTGGAGGTCCCGGCCAGACAGCCAGCAGCCCAAAGAGAATACCTAGGGAGCTGAGGAAACAGACCCACTATCCTGTTTAGGGGATCTTCATTGAGCACCCACTGTGTTCTCAGGCACCTCAGGAATACGGGCAGAAGTCCAGGGAGGGTTGTAAGAGTACATGAGCTAGGGACTTTCTGGGGAATCCACATATGATTCTGCCACAGACAGACATCTTTTCATCCTACAGCTTTCACATCCAATGTCCAAGGCATGGCCAAGTCTTCACATAGGGGCCGTTGGGTGCTATGATCACTAGACTAGAAACAGAACAAGGAAGGAAGCGACAGCTCCAGAGGGGAGGAGAAGAGCATGGCAGGGGAGCTGTGTAGAAGAAATGGGCTTGGCTTTCCATTTGCTAGGCATGGGAGTCAGAGGAGGCTGGGGTTGTGGGTTGCTGAAGTCTCAAGTACAGGGAGAGGAAAGTCAAGGTCAGCCCCGAGTGCGCTAGGCTAGCTTCCAGGTAGAAGCCAAACCATTTGGTAACTGGCCTGGTGTGTTTTGCTAAAATGTAGATGTGCAGTGGTTAAAAGCATTTTTAGCTCTTCCAGAAGAACCAAGTTCTGTTTCCAACATCCATGTTGAGCTGCCTGTAACTCCCAGGTGATGGATGCAACACCTTTCTCTGACCTCCTTGGATATTAGCACATGCATGTGTGCATACATGTACGCATATACACACACATAATAATAATAATAATAATAATTATTATTATTATTATTATTATTATTATTATTATTATTATTAGGATAGTTATTATTAATGTGGAACTGGAAGTCAGTCCTCACCCAGAAGCCTGGGCTCAGCTGGGAGCGTATTAGACATTCAGAATCTCAGGACGTGCCCTGAATCCTCAGTGCTCTTGAGGGGACTCACAGATATTCAGTTGTAGGAAGCTCAGGCCTAGACTACTGTTTCCCACCATGCAGAGGCCTAAAGATGCCCTCTTAACAGCAACATATTTTTCCTTATTAAATAATATTAGAAACAGTTATCTTATTATCACCATACATTTTCCTGCTTTTTCCATTCACTGATTGGGAAAATAGTCAGACAAGATTGCTATGAATTCTGTAACACTTAGGATGGATTTAGAATTTGGTATATTTATCGGTCAATATCCTACAAGATCCATTCAGCAACCTCGTCAGAGCTGACTTCTGCTGTCAAATTTTTTACGAATAGAATCATATTCACCCACCAACTGCCTCTGTAATTTCAGAGACACGGGTCTCCCCAGTGAATTTTCAAAGTGGTGTCTCCCACATGCTGATCACCCAACCTGGCGATTAGCCTTCTTATCAAATAATTGATAATCTCTGAGCCCAAATGCCTTAGGGAAACACGTTTATATATATAAAAAGTAAAGTACAGCCACACTTCTTGGTTGCCTGACCAAAATCTAACATTCCTGTGTCCTTCCCCAACATGGATGCCTGGTCCTACGTTAATAGAAGGTGCTATTTGATCCTGTGACACACACAAGGAAATTCTAACCCTTTCACAAGTTAATGCATTCAACAGCTACCAGGAAGCAAGTCTCACTCATGGAACTGGCTAAGAAGTATTGAAGCCACGATTGGAATCCATGTCTGACTGACCTTGGTCCTTTCCATTTTAAAATGAGAAATGAATAGGGCTGGAGAGATGGCTCTCCATTAAGAGCTCTTGCAGAGGACCCAAGTTTGGTTCCTTGCACCTACATCAGTTATGAGCATAACTGCCTATAACACTAGGACCTCTTATGGTCTCTGTGAGCACCTGCACACATGGACACACACAGAGAGATAGACAGAGACACAGAAAGAGACAGAGAGAGTGTGTGTCACACAGAGAAAGGAATAAAAGAAAGGAAGGAGAGAGAGGGGAGAGAAGAAAACTACATTTAAGCAGATTGCTTTGGGTAACAGTTCAACCAAGTGTCACATTTTTCCTACAGGATGCCCTAGAGTCTTTAGAGACTCTAGTGTGTTTGAAGAATCCTCCGGTAGGGCTGGAGCTTACAGCTTTCTCGTGGCCCCACAATAGCACCTCCCTGAGCTCCGTCTACTGTTTGACTGTGAGTCTCAGCATCTGCTGGATGGAGCCTCTCAGAGGAGAGTTATGCTAGTCTCTGTCTGTGCAACCATAACAGAGTGTCATTAATACTGTCAGAGACTGGTTCTTGCCCATGGGATGGGTCTCAAGTTGGGCCAGCCATTGGTTGGCCATTCCCTCAGTCTCTGCTCCATCTTTGCCCCTGCACTTTTTGTAGGCAGGACAAAGTTTGGGGGGGGGGGCGGTGTTTGTGCCCCTCCACTGGGCATCCTGCTTAGGTTACTCAGCACTACCAGCCCTGGGGTGACACTGCTGTAGGAAGCTGGGCCCTCCCACATCAATCACCAATCAAGAAAATTCCCCACTTGACCAGAAGTCAATCCACAGAAACACGTGTGATTAAGATTCTTTCTTCTCTTCCCAGCTGACTCCTGTGTGTGTCAAGTTGACATAAAAACTAGCCAGCACAGGGCTGAACACCCAGACTGAGACTCTTCTCTCCTACCAGTTTTCTCTCTGACCCACCATTCCCTGACTGCCTCCCTAACCAGATGCCCGAAGGCAAGAGAAAATCCACCAGTAAATCCACCAGTCTGAGCCCCCAACAACTCCCCAGGTCAGAGAGTAGTTGAGAGGCGAAGCACGGTGCCATCCTCCTGTCTCAAGCTGCCCTTGGAGCTACCCCGCCCCAACATAGTCACTGTAATAAGTCAGTTTGTCCAAAACAAGATCGCTTTGTAAAGACACATCCCTTACCTGAGCCTAGAAAATTCCCTCTGCTTTTCAGAGCCGCTCGGCTTTTCTTCCTCCTTCTCTCCTGTGCTCATGGCCTCCCCCTGTTTCCTGTAATTTGCAAAGATTAAAGATTTAAGCTTCTTTTATTGCTTTAGTGCTTTCCCTGCCCCATTATGCATTCTGCCCATCACTCCTGCCTCCTCCCCGCAGAGCTCCCAAATCCATTCTGCGTGCAAAGAAAGCACCTCCCCAGGTAAAACTCACCTTGTGTATGCCAGGTCATGCTCCCAGAGAAGGCTGACAGAGTCTGGCTTCTGCAGGCTGAAGTCTGCCGAGCCATTCTCCTCCTCGTGATTCAGCACAGCGTTCAGCTTCCGTACCAGTTAGCATGGGCTCCTAACACCTAGGGGAGGCTTTCCTTTATCTCTCTGCTCCTTCACACTTTCTACCTCTGAAGCTTTGGATCCTGGTGTTCAAGGATATGTAAACAAAACCCCCCACAGCACTGAATCTTGGAAGGAGGTGGTGTTGTAGTGTTTGGAGGTGTGAGCACCTGTAGGGTGCCACCCTAGGCAGTCACCCTGGGTCCCTGCTCAGAAGGGCCACCAGCTCAATGTGATGCTGTCATTACAACCTGGGGTTCTCGGACCATTTTTTTATTTGGAATTTATTTGTATAAGTATACGTTGGCATCCTAAGGGTTTTACGGTGGTTTTCAACAAGGGGCCCACGTTGGCATCTTGTATGCACATGGTCCCAGATACTGTCCTCATTGTGACTGTTGGGTAGGCTGACCCACCTGTTGTCTGAGCCCTGAAGTTTCCCTGTTCCTCCAGGGCCTGGGTGGATGCATCAGCTCGCAGAACGGGAAACAGAGAGCTCATGTGGAGGTTAGGCCCTTGTTGGTCTGTTCTTTCAACGTTTATGGAACTCAGCTCTGTGTCAGCCCTGTGTGCTGTGGGAGTTGGGGGTCTGACAATGAAAAAGAGCATGCCTGTCCCTCACTCCCTATTCAGACCCCCAGAGCTACATGGTACCTACTCACCTGGATGAAATATATTCATCAGGAGGTAGAAAAAATGCTAGATTAAAAAAAATCAAGAGACTTTACTGGAGTCCTGGCTATGCCTTTGCCTTGCTGCGTGACCTTGGGAAAGTCATTTCCTCTCTAGGTTGTGGCCTCCAGGAAGAAATGAGAAGTGAAGCTTTTCTGTAAGAAACTCTATGAGTAATGGGCACAAGCATTCTTCAAATGGCACGAGCATTCCCCTCGCAGCACAAGCATTCTTCAAATGTGGCTCAGGTAATCTGTAACAGAATTTCTGGAAATGAAGGTTCCTGGCTCTTTCTATAATGCCAGAATTGAAATTTCTAGTGATAGATCCTAGTGATCTCTCTCTCTCTCTCTCTCTCTCTCTCTCTCTCTCTCTCACACACACACACACACACACACACACACACACACAAAGAGAAGACAGAAGGAGGAGAAGAGGGATGGAGAGAGGGAGAGAGGAGTAGCTCTAGGTTATTTTGTTGAGTATTCTAGAACCTCAAAGGCTGAGGTCTGTGGTTATATTTAGTTCTAACAAACTCTATTTGGTAACTTGGCTCTTAATAAAGTACCGTGTTCGGGAAATGACAGAGACCAGGGTGGGTCAGGAGCTGGATGAGGTATCCATTCACAAGCAAGCTAGAGAACGATCCAGAGAGAAGCAAGGCAGCTCCCGCAAAGAACAGAAGCAAAATCTATCTAGAGACATGGGAATAAGGAGACTTGGGAAAAGTCGTCCTGGATGAATTGGGACTCCAGTTTGGTCTACCCATGAGTACACCTGCATCTGCTGTTCAGATCCATACAGAAGTAGGCCAGAGCCTGTGTGGACCAGGCACACGCATGGGCAGTGGTTAGGAAGGCAGGATGGGGGCCAGCACAGTGTGCATATGTAGCATGACTGCAGCGCACACAGAGGGGCAGGGAGGGTTGGGGAGAACACAGAGACATCCATCTTCTCCTCCTCCCCTCTGACCAATAGCTGTTAACGCAGAATAAAATGAGGTTGCTCTAGGTTTACTCTGCTACAGCTACTATTGCTTCTGGAATAAACCAGGGCCTCTTGCAAACCCTAAGCCAGTCTGATCAGTCCCCAGGTGGTTCTCACTGGTCCGGCTCCCCAGGCTGACTTCTTTGCCCATTACTCATAGAGTTTCCTACAGAAAAGCTTCACTTCTCATTTCTTCCCAGAAGCCACAAGCTGTGTGTGGAGCCAGTCTTTACTGGCTAGAAGGTTGCCTAAGCCCAGTTGTATAGCAGGCAGGCGTGCAGCTTCTACTAGCTAGAAACAAGCTCTGGCAGTTTGCCAGTTCCTTTCCAGGGCTCCCTGAAAACATTCGCTCCCCTCGCAACACAAGCATTCTTGTTATAGCAGCATCCCGCCAAGATCAACTGCGTTCTCTGCTTCAGCCTGTGCTAGAGCTCTTCGCTCCCTCTCTTGGGCAGAATTTAGAGGACACAGCTTCTGTGAGTGGACCACTGGGTACCCTACTCTCACTCAGTGTTTCCTCCCTGACCTAAGAACATTCACTGAGCATCTTCAAGCTGTGGGTGAGGTCAGGGGCTGGGAGGAATAGTAATGGGTCTCTTCTCCTGAAGAGACCTGGTATCTGACCACCAGTGATCCCTTTGTCATTGATGGAAGATGGTAATATAAAACCATAGGTGAACGAAAACCTGTGTATATAGGTATCTGGACAGTGTATTCGTTACTTTGCATTGCTGTGAAGCTACCATGCCCAATTTACAGAAAAGCTTATTGGGGCTTATGGCTTCAGAGGGTGAGTCTATGGCCATCATGGTGGGGAGCGTGGCAGTAGGCAGGCGGGCAGGCATGGTGCTAGAGCAGTAGCCTGGGAAGATTACAGCCTGATCCACAAGCAGGATGCAGAGAGAGAGAGAGAGAGAGAGAGAGAGAGAGAGAGAGAATATTAACTGGGAATAGCATGGTTGTTTGAAACCTCACAGCCCATGCCCAACGATACAATTCTTCCAACAAGGCTATACCTCACTTCAACTACCTGGAGAGCAAGTATTGAAACATGTGCGCCAATGGAGACCATTCTCATTCACACCTTCTCAGGGAGGTCAGTCTAGATGAAGAAGACACAAAACAGTTGACCCGCAGGAAGGAGGAGAGATGTATCCGTACATCAGCTTCCTATGATTCCTTCCTTCCCAGGGTATGAAGCCCTGTCTGAAGCCATGGGATGGCGTTGTCCTGGCAACGGTCCTCTTCTAAGGAAGCCCCATATCAGCTACTGGATGCCTTGTCTAAACCATGAACGTGCCATTTCCAGTTCTTTCTGTTTGCTGGACCCTATATCCAAACACTTTGACCTTGGAGTCTTATCCAGTTCCAAACCACAGACCAATCCAAGCCTGCCTCAGTCAGTACCTGCCACCACACTTCCTATAGTCTTATATTCCTGTGACTGCCCCCCCCAGACCTTTTCTTCTCTGTAAGCCTTGGTGTACCCCCCAGCCATGGATCCAGCACTGATAAATAAATCCCCTCTCCTTTCCTGACACTTACTCTACACTCTAGCACCCCTCATTTCTGCATGTCCCCATTCTTTTCTTTTGAAACATTTAAAGCCCAGTCTTGCCTTGCCCATTAGTAAGTAGATAAGCTCTAATTCCAGAGTGCCTGCATGTTCATTCAGTAGGTGTCCCTGGGTGCCCTGGTGAAGACCTCGGAGACCCACAGACAATACCCAGCTCTGGGCTTCAAGAAGCGGCATCCTGAGTAAAGAGACAGATAGGTAAGGGCCGGTTGCAGTGTGGCAGAGGCTCTATCTAGCAGGTAGATGCTGAAGCTACTGCCATGCAAGAGAAGTTGTTCTGGGAGGAGCTGAGAGAGTGAGTTCTTCAAGGCAAATGCGGTTAGGATCAGGTGGACAATGCCAGAAAACATTGGAGGCGGGCGATTTGTGTGTCTGTGTACAACAGGAGCCAACAACAGCCAATCCAAGGTGCCTTGGGAGGAGGTCTGACCGCATGTGTTGTGGGAACAGAGCTGTGCCCAGAGCAAGGCTGCCAGCGAGGGCAGGAAAGTAAGGCAGAGGAGCCAGGCAAGGGAGAGAGCTGCAGGTTTGCCCATTGGAACCTCATCTGTGCGCCGACACAATCCCCTTGGCACATGCTCCACTCCACCAACATGGAGCACAAACTAACCTAGAAGCTCAGCTCTGCCTCTCCAGATGCCTCTTACTGCCAAGGGCCATTTCTACTGCCCAAGCCACCAGAGTGGTGGCCTCTGCTCTGGCTGCAGAGGAGAGAGGCATTCAAGCAAGCCCCCGGTTTTCGTTTCTAATGTCACATACTGTTCTTCCCTTCTTAGCATTCTCGTCTTCAGCTCGTGGCCCAGGAAATTTAAGAGTTTAAGAGCGTCAGAGAATAAAATATAAGAGCGTCAGAGAATCTATCCAGGGGCCTGATGGGAGAGTGGTGAGGAGTATTACTCATCTCATAATCACATTTTTAAATACGGTGACTGAGGCAGGGAGCTAGCCTAATTGACTTGAATTAGATTCACATTTCAGCTGTAACAGAAAACAACATGGTTTTTTGTTTGTTTGTTTTAATTCTAAGGTTACAGGCTGGAGAGATGGCTCACAGGTTAAAAGCACACACTGCTCTTCCAGAGAAATAGCACCTAGCATCAACAGCATGGAGGCTACAATCTCTGTCAACGCCATCTGACTCTTCTGGCTTCTGCAGTCACCTGCACTCATGTGCATCACACACACACACACACACACACACACACACACACTCACACACACACACACACACACACACACACACACACACACACACATCACACACAAATCTTTAAAGTATATTCTAGCCAAATGTAGTGGTGCCTTTAATTCCAGCACTTAGAAGGCAGAGGCAGGCAAATGTCTGTGAGTTTGAGACCAGCCTGATCTATAATGAGTTTCAGGACAGCCAGAGTGACATAGGGAGACCCTGTCTCAAAGAGTAAGTAGGTAGGTAGGTAGGTAGGTAGGTAGGTAGGTAGATGGGTAGATGGGTAGATGGGTAGGTAGGTAAATGGGTAGATGGGTATATAATAGATAGATTGATGTATGTATGGATGGAATGATTGAATAAAAATAAAAATTTCTAGGGTCTAGGGCTAGGGAGATCACTCAGTAAGTATAGTACCTATGTCAGTATGAAGACATATGTTCATTTGCCCATAACTCATGTGAAAGAGCTGGGTGTGGTGATGTACACCTGTAACCCCAGCACTGTGGGTTAGCATGGGCTGGAGACAGGTATATCTTAGAGGCTTTCCAGCTTAGCAGAAATACTGAGCAGTAGGTTCAGTAAGAGATAATGTCTCAAAATAATAATTGATGATGATGATGATGATGATGACTGACGATATGGACAGCAACTGAAGAAGACATCGTGATACCAGCCTCTGACTTCCACAGACTCCCACATAGATGAGCTACTCACACACATCACACACACACACACACACACACACACACACACACACAGAGAGAGACCTCACACACAGACCTCACACACACACACTCACACACACACTTGTTAAAGTCACAATTCTGAAATGGTCTCTCCTAGGCTTATAAAACCAGGGCTGACAGAAAAGCTACAGTGTTGCTTTTGAGGGCTCTGTGGGGGTAATTCATGCCCTGGCTCTTTCCAGCTTATAGAAGGAAGCTTCATCCATCTCTTAGCTAGTGACTTCTGTCCCCTCTTTAAAGTCAGCAGCATGGTCTCTTCACTTTCTTAGTCTGACTCTAGTCCTGGCCCCATCTCACGAGGACCCCATGACTGCACTGAACTCAACTGGCCAGGAGAGGTTATTCTCTGTCTCCAGATCCTTCTCCTGGTCCCTTCTCTGAGGAAAGTCACAGGCTCGGGGTTCAGTGCTGCAGGGGTGACACCAGTGTCCCTACCTTATGATCTCTTTAGTGTTCCCTAGAACTTCCCGCCCCTGGACCTCATGAGCATCCACCTTCTCTGACCCATGGCTCTGTCCCTGTTTGTTCTTTCAGAGGAAACAACGTTTGAAGCGGGAGTGAAGGTTCAGATCCACAGCCAGTCTGAGCCGCCTTTCATCCAAGAGCTAGGCTTTGGGGTGGCTCCGGGGTTCCAGACCTTCGTGGCCACACAAGAACAGAGGGTAAGTTCCCCGTGCTTCCCAGATCAGGAGTCCTCAGGTTAGCCTAGCGACCTCCGATGCATGCGGAGGACAGATGAGATGCTGGTTTCTGGCTGGAACAGAGCCGGTGCCACAAATGGCTTTCCCCAGGAATCAGAGAAAGTTGCTAAGTAAACACCTTCACCAACTCTCCAGATCCTTCTGCTGACTTCCAAATCGCCTGTGAGAGAAACGTAACTCCCTCTTTTGTTTCACTGAATGGTTGAGTTTTCTCTTTTCCCAGAGCATTCTAACACTCCTTTTTATTTATTTATTTATTTATTTATTTATTTATTTATTTGCCTAGGAATGTTAAAACAAACTGCTGAGCCAGGTTTAATAGTCATTTGTATTAATAAGATTCAAAGCGGCCTACAAAAGAAGAAGCAGTCACTAACCCTCCCCACTTAAGAAGAGTGAAGGCTCTCTCTGTAAGCTTCCCACCTACCCATTGATGTAGTCCTGGGCAAAGCCCCACCCAGCCAGCAGGATCTACAGGAAAGCGGGGAAGAGGGCTGGCACCATCCCTGCCTAAAGTAGGTTTTACTTTGTCAGAGAGGGAGATAGTCTCAGACTCTCAGTGGGGAGGCAGTCTCAAAGCAGAACGGTGGAGAGGTGAGTGAGCACTGCTTCGCTCTCCAACTTCCTGGCATGTTTACTGTCTGGTTTTCCTGGAATAAAAGAGAGTCCCCAGCCAGATCACCCAAGACAGATTGCTGGGGGAGGCAGAGTGGAGTGTGGCCGGAGGCTCCGGCTGCCTTCTGTAAGAGCGAGAATTGGCTACTGAGCAGGCGATGTAGGCACACATATTAGGCCAGCCTGCTATTAGAGTTTGTCATCTTTCACCTGATAACGATCACAGCTGTTCAGCCACATTACAAAGTAATATTCTGAATTTAAAACGGGTTTTAGATTCATTAAATAAACTAGCTTTATTTTTTTTTAAATCCCTGGGGAAGTGTTAATGTTTGTAGACTTCATGCTTCCTCTGTTCTGTGCATACGCCTGGTCAGTTGGTCAAGGCCAAGGTCAGCTTCCACTGTAGCGTGTGGCAGTAAGATGGTGGCTTTGGGGCAGGGGTATGGATTCTGGGAGGTTATCCTGGACTCTACAGACCCCAAAGACTAAGGTAAGTAGTGGTATTCCTGAGGGCAAAGAAAGACTCCAGGTGGACAGCCAAGGGCCAAGTTTCAGGCTAAGGATATGACAATCAAAAAAGGGGAGAATCTGGGTTGCCCAGGATAGGCATGCAGACAGACAGACAGACAGACAGCCTGAGAGAGCCTAAAGCCTGAGCTCTTAGCCTCAGTGGGCTCCTGGATCCTGCCAAAAGTGAGAAAAGCCAGCTAGAGAGAGGAGGCCACATTTTCATCAATAATTTTCTACTGTAATAGAGCTGAGTCCAGGGTGAGTGGCCCTCAGCTTGGGTTTGTACAGAGATCACTGGGATTTAGAGGAATAATGGGGGAAGGTGATGAGGACGGAGGTGAGCCGAGTCAGAGGAGTGAAAACTATAGATACCCAAGGAGGGTGTGGTCCACACGAGAGGGTGTGCTGTGGCAGGGTGTGGTCTGTGTGAGAGGGTGTGGTCCATGTGAGAGGGTATGGTCTGTCTGAGAGGGTGTGGTCCTTGTGAAACCCATCAGGATGTGCTCCTAGAAGTGGGGTTCCTCCTCCCTCCTCAAAAGAGCCTGGGAGACTCATCCCCATCAATCCTCAGGTGTAGTTAAGACGAAGGGTTCATTCTTTTGACAGCCTTTTGCCTTTTCAGGGTGACCCTTTCAAGGGGGGCCTAGAGTTGCACTAAGGATATAGCTATGAGCTGTCAGAAAGTATCAGTGTTAGTTCAAGCCTGCAGAGGCCCAGATGGAGAGTCAATTAAAAAGCTGTAATGTTGGGGAGGAGAGCTCTGTCAGCATTCCTTTGTGCAGTGGGAGCAAGCTCATGTATCTTCAAAGAACCAAGCACAGGTTAGACCAATAGATGTCAGGGAATGACCAATAGATATCATGGGTTAGACCAACAGATGTGTCAGGGAATTCTTGGGTGTTCAAGAGGATGGCTGTGACTTGTTCAAAGCAAGCCTGACCTTGTGGTTTGCTAGACATGCCCACCACAACTGTGACAACAGCCCTCCGGGTTCTACCCTACTCCAAGTACAGAGCAAGTGTACAGCGCTCCTCGGCGCATGAATCATAACTCCTCTCTCCCCTGGCTGAAGAGGAGAGTATTCATGGAGGCTGCTGTTGCCAAGCAGACTGAGAGACATGGCTACTCCTCCCCCGATCACCCTCTATCCATGACCCAGAAGGAAACTCTGGGCTGGGTGGGAAGTTGGAGCTGATGGTTCCCGAGAAGCCTAAGTCACTATTTCTCTTGACAAGATGAGACAGGGAGACAGGCACCCCATGGTGAGCAGGATGAAGAAGAGAAACCTATTCTCGGTGTCCAAGGACAGAGTGGCTGTTTGTGCTGAAGGGGGTCGGTGGCATTCATTTCAGTATTTCTCTGCTTATTATAACTAATAACAAGATATTTGTTAAACATTTTACAGTCTCCGATGTATTTCCGCATCGTCTCATCTCATCATTTCATTCATATTAATAGAGGAATACAAAAACACATCCCAGAGCTAAATCTAATAATACATTATGTTTACATGTATAGAAAAGAGCACATTCACAGGAAATAAGACTTGAAGGAAATAAGCCAAAATACCCACAGTGGGGCAATTATGAATGATTCATTTTCGTTACTAGCCTTTTGGTGTCTTTTATAACGCTGCTTTGTTTTATTTATTTATTCAGCAAATATTTGTTGAGAGGCTACGGGGCGGGGGGGGGGGGGGCCTTAGGGGAAGGGGGAGGAGTAATATGCCCAACAAAAACAGACCTGATTGCTACTCCCCTAGAAGCTACAGGTGGCTGTTAGCTTACTCCGTGATTGATCCACCCGCAGCTGTGAATTTCCCTTTCCACCAGCGGGACTCTGGTGTTCAAATACTGGATCTCATGGATGGCGTGATGTTGTCATTTCTGGAATGGGGTGTGTTTGGGGGACTAATTGCATCTCCCTTCCCCCCCCCCCATGACAATGGGAAGTGATCCTCTTTCTTGATGATAATCGTGTTAACTATCACCAAGGACTCAAATCTGTGGCGCAACGGTGAAATATGGTGGCCACGTTGCTCTCAGGCCAAGGTGCCGTTGTGTTGACAAAGAGTCCAAGGAAGTGTGCCAGTAGGCCAGAGGTGACAAGGCAGCGTAGGACAGAAAGTCCATTCCTGGAAGGTCAGGGTGACTCACGCTGGAACAACCGACTCTAGCGTAGGAGCCTAAGAGGCTCTTGTGACTGGAATGAATCAGTGGACTGAGTGAGAAACTTGCTCCTTCAGTAAAGCTTGCTCTCACCCATGCATAATTACACACATGCTTTCTGTTTTAATAATATTTCATTATTTATTTATTTATTTATTTATTTATTTATATGGTAATCACAAAAAGAACATGTTCTTGGGCCAAACACCAAAGCAAAGATTGCATTTCTAAAGCTGCATTTGCCTTAAACCCAATTAAACCAACGTATACCCTGGCCTGAAAAATGTAGCCCTTGGGTAGCCCAGCTCTCTAAAAACCCCTGCAATATCACAGAGCCTCCACCATTAGAGCAAGCAGCGGAGCTGTGTTGTAGAAGTGGATGTAGACCCAGGTACTGAGTAAACCAATGTCAAAGTACCAAGCTATCAAACTGCCTCCAGCTCCAGCCTCACGGGCAGATGCCTTGACAACAACTTCAGGCCGTCGCTAATGCCCGTGCGCCTGACAGTCAGGTTTTCCTGGGAGAGGGCTTTCGCCCTTCCTCTTTGCTTTGGTATTTAGCTATGTTTCCAACATATGGAAGGAAACCCCTTGAGGTTCACAAGAAACATTATTCTCCTCGTCTCCCAAACAGAAAGGCCCAGCTGCTGGGTGGGAGGTGCCTACCTCTGGCTTGTGACAGCTCTTCCCCAACTTTTGGATTCAACCTCCTAAGTGCCTTTCACAAGAGAAGACTCATTTGTCAACCTGACAGCCACCCCGTAGTCCCGGTATCTGCTTCACAGTCCCATCAGAAATGGAGGATTGCCCAGTTGTTGTTCTTCCTTGTTTTTCAAGGCAGTAGAGAAAATTTATTACACATGTCCTCGGTGACTTCCAAACCACCAAGGCTGGAGCCATGTAAGGATGGCAGGATTCAGTTCCACCTCACTAAAGCACTGGGAAAGTTCCAGAAACAGAGGCAGCTTGGTGTGTGGCTACTCCCTGTACATCCTCAGGGTACATTGTTTCCCACAAGTAGACCGAAAATAAGAATCAATTAAGCGTCTACCAGCTTAGCTACTTAATCACTATTACCATGCATCCCCCAAAGAAGAAATAGCTCTGGATTCTCCCCAGGCTTTGAACATTTTTTTTCCTATAAAATATGAGCTTGTTTTTCTCAAGATGGTGTTAATGGCAAGGAATGAGGGAGGGGTGAGAAGCTTCTCTCCGAGGAATTTGTTGATTAGCTACAACGAGCTAGGTACCATGCCCAGCTGTGTTGGAAGATTCCCAAGAAGTCATATAAAATATGCCCATTTGTTATAGCTAAAAATCACTTTTCGTGGACCTCCGACTCGGCCTTGCAGTTACTCCCGCTTCTTTTCTTCCTGAAGAGATCACCATTGCTGTTAGGGTAGATTCTTTCCCCTCCTTTTCCAGCCCAGTGTTCCTCTGACACGTTTCTTAATCAAGGTTGTCCATGAAATCTTTGACTAAACCCTAACTTTGTTAATAAGGATACCTACCACTCAGGCTGGTGTGTGTGTGTGTGTGTGTGTGTGTGTGTGTGTGTGTGGTCTCATGTGGAGGTCAAAGGTCAATGTTGGATATCTTCTTCTGTGAGTCTCCACCTTATTTTTGGAGACAGGATCCCTCATTAAGCCTGAGGTTCACTCATTGGCTGGGTTGGTGGGACAGTGTACCCACAGGATACTCCTGTCTCTGCCTCCCAGTGCTAGGACTACAAGCATCGGCCGTAATGCGCAGCTTCTTACGTGGGTGTGGAGACTCTGAACTCAGATCCTGGTGCCTGAGCCATCTCTCTAGCCCCTACTCCTCACTCTTTCTCCCATCTCAGTCCTCATGAGGATGTTGATGGATGGCCACATCCTTCCTAAGATGCTTCTGACCACTCTTGTTTTCCTTCTACCTCTTGGCCTTCTCAGCCTTGGGCCTCTCCATAAACAACTCTGCTTTGTTCATCCGTATGTATTGAGCACTCTGAGATAACAACACTGGGGGTATTAAATGTATCCCAAAGTAGTTTCACCCCTTTTCCATGATTCCCACACAGCCACCTTTGGACCTGATGTCTTTCCTGAGCCCCAGACCCAATGATGTGAGTATCACTCTTCACTGGAGTTCCATGGATATCGCCCTAGGATCCCTATAGCTATCTCCTCCGGGGTTAATGGATAATTCCCTCTAAGTTCCATGACCCCCTCTTTCGATTTTTATGGACAACATTCTTGGAGTCCCACAGTCTCAAGGCAACAGCCCCAACTATATCTCTTCCCATATCTCCAAATCTACATGCCATATTGCCCTAGCTCTCCAACCATTTAGGCCTGAAGACAAGTCCCCATTTGCTAGATGTACCTTGTCACTCATTCTCCACATCTGTAGACTAGGGTTAATGATGACCCCTACCTCGCTAAGTGAGTTCATGCGTTCAATGTTTCTAGAATAGCTCTTGGTACACAGTAATGTGTGTCAATGCCTAATCAATGCTAGATGTTATTATCCCCACACCAGGTGCAATTTCAATTCAACATTTCACAATTTCACTTGGATAAGAAATATGGCTGCCTTGCTAGTCCCATTTCTTGCCCATCCCGGTCCTCTCCATCCTGACCCTTGCACTGATACGGTCATTGAAAAGTATGTGTGGCGACACTTTCCTCCATCACCAACCACAGGAATCACTTTTTAGACCCTTCTACCTCTGCTTCCCTTTTCAGCAACACCCCACTCCCATAATGCCACCTCCTACAACACAGTGTACCATGTGGTGTGTATGACCCGAGTGTCACCTCCTCTCTCCTCTCTTCTGATCATGTCTCCATGCCTTATTTCCTCACTGGACCCAGGCAGAGGGGAGGAGACCCAATGTCTATTGATTCACCTACTTTATCTTCCTCCGGAGACAAGTTAATAAATCAGAAGCTTCCTTGGTTGGGTCTTGCCGGCCAGTACCGTGTTATCTTTTGATTCATGAGCAGCTCGGTATCTGAACTCGCACATGCATGGTGTCTGGTTTCTGAGGTTTGATGGTTTCTTTTTAATAAGAGGTAAGTAAATCTGTGCAGGACACTTCCAACACACAGGTCAAAGGTCAAAAGCTGCCTCGTCTTGCTTTGCGAATGGGGAGGGTGAATCACACACAAATCTCGTGGAGATGCTGACCACGGTGAATGGAAGATCAGGAACATACTGGCAAGGGCAGAGGAGAGGGAACCTGAAAAGACATCTTCTTCTTTCCCCGTCCCCTCCTCCCTCATGCTTGAAAACCACTTATTGAGCTTTGTTTTTATTTTGTGTTGTTTTTTGCTATAAGGGCTGGCTGGAGAAGTCCCTGGATTTGTTTATGTTGTGACAACAAGGCCAGACAGCCCCAGTAATCATTCCCCGTGGGTTTGTAAATCATAGTGTTCCTCTGCTAGGTTGTTCTGTCCCCAAAGCACCTCCAGGCTCCCACCTCCTGAAATACCACCTCCTCACCCCCTGTCCCCCTGACCCCCTCACCCCTTTACCCCCTCACAACAGCAACCAACTGACAATCACTATAAATGTATGCAATCAAACAAGCTTGTGAGTGGCTTGCTCCATGCAATGAAAGAATGTTCTTAGGAGACCAGGCTTCCACAGCAACAAGACCAGACAGAGCCCAGCACTGTGGACCAACAAGTGAATGAACAGCAGAGCTATATTGCTTCAGTGGTCAGTGGTTGCTCTGAGCGCTCTCTCTCTCTCTCTCTCTCTCTCTCTCTCTCTCTCTCTCTCTCTCTCTCACACACACACACACACAAAACCAAAATTTTTTTTAAAAAGTCATTCTGAAATAAAATTCATTACTCCAAGGTTACCTGCTACAAGCATTAAGATAGGTCTCAGGGTCCCTGGAAAGTAGCCAGGTCTGTGGGAGACCCAAGGAGATCCCAGAAACAACAAGGAGAACACAGGCTAGACCCCACCAAAGGGTATGTATGGTTGAGGACAGATAAAACTGCTGTTGAGGATAAGGTACAGTGGGGGAAATTTTGGGCTGGGGGCAAGTGGGATGTTGACAGAAGACATTAATACGAGGGGCTGGGGAAGTGGCCCAACAGTTAAGAGCACTTACTGCTCTTGGAGAGGGCCTGAGTTTGGTTCCAGCACCCACTTAGGGCAGCTCCAAACCACCTGTAATCCCAGTTTTTCAAAATCCAACACCCTCTTCTGACCTGCACAGGTGCCAAGCTGGCATGCAGGTGGTGCACCTACATATCCTCAGACACACTCACATATACATTAAATAAATAAATAAATAAATAAATACCTTTTTTTAAGATTAAAGTTTAATAAAAAGATCCATTCCAGACCAGTGAGATAAAGGCATTTGCTTTCAAGCTTGAGGATGAGTTCAATTCCTGAGACTATAGTGGAAAGCAAGAACTAGTTCCTGCAAGTTATCCTCTGACCACTAGACACACGTAAGCTGTGATTTAAGAATGATAAGCCTTTACTGACTGCTCTTCCAGAGGTCCTGAGTTCAATTCCCAGCAACCACATGGTGGCTCACAACCAACTCTAATGGGGATCCAATGCCCTCTTCTGATGTGTCTGAAAACATTGACAGTGTACTCACATACATGAAATAATGAATGATAGCCTGAGCCGGGCGTGGTGGCACACGCCTTTAATCCCAGCACTTGGGAGGCAGAGGCAGGCAGATTTCTGAGTTCAAGGCCAGCCTGGTCTACAGAGTGAGTTCCAGGACAGCCAGGGCTACACAGAGAAACCCTGTATCAAAAAAACAAAACAAAAGACAGACAAACAAATAAACAAACAAACAAAAAGAATGATAGCCTTATCTGTTCCCATTCTAGCTCCCAAATAATTGACGCAAAGACCTATTAAGTTTATTTGCAAGCTTTAAGCACTAGGACTGGACAGATAACCATCTATTCTAACCCTCTAAGCCATCTACTTCCCAGCCATGGGCCCCTGGTTGCATTTTGGGTCTGGCCCTGGCTTACTCTGCTCCATGTGTGTCCTCATGGCTAATCCCTTGGTGACCTGCTCATAGGAACTCCTCCTCGGCCTTTTGCCTCACAGCCATCTCTCCTCTTCCTTCCTCTTCCCCTTCTGGGACCCTCCCCTGGGATCAGAAGCCCTGCCTTCTCTGCCCAGTCATGAGTTGATCAGCTCTCTATTAACCAATCAGAAATAATTGGGGAGCATTCTTTAAACAACATAGATAGATATACAGGAGACAGTTCAATAATCATGACAATGCTAGTGTCCAGACTGTAGCCAGATCTCTGGGCACAGAAATCAGCTACTAAATAAACAATGCTCAAAACCATCTTCCAACAGACACATGCTATAGAACACACACACACACACACACACACACACACACACACGTTTCATTTCTCAGACTCTGCCCCCATGAACGTCATACAAATGGCCCCCAGGAAGTGTAAGTGAATGTCTTTTCTGTAGTAGTTTTGATCAGCAAGGAATTAGAGACATAGTCATCAATAAGATTATTAAATTAAGGAAGGTCCTTAATCTCTCTGTCACTGTTAAACAGGGCAGGGAAGATTTGGAGGGCCCTTGGGGGAAAGGAAGACAGACTGGAGAAGGAAAGACTCGAATTGTGGGACACTATAGTCAATGTGGTCCTATTTGTAATCAAAGTGCCCACACAGTAATCTATACTTATTTTATAAGTGCACGTCTACACATCGGCATACAGAAACATCCTAGAGAAGGTTGCATGGGCCAAGAGATGGAGAGGAACAGCAGAGGTCTGTGTACAGCAAAGTTTATACCCCTTGGATATTTCTAACAAGGGCTCATTTGTATTTTTATACAGAAATTGTGTGGTTTTTTTTTAAGGACATACATAATGTAGCTAGTAACAAAGTATATTTTATAATTTGAACCTCACATGTAGCACAGGCTCACACAGAGAAGACTCAGTTGGCCTCTCCCTGAGCTGGTTCTATGACTTCCTCCCCAGCAGTCTCCCTCTGTCACACCCAACCACTCCTCCCAGCACCTGCTGAGGTCATAGAGGCTCCAAAGTTTTATATATATCAACTTTTATCTGTTCTTTTGTTTCCATTAATTTTTTTTATTTATTCACTTTACATCCCAATCACAGCCCCCCTCTCCTCCCTGTCCTCCCTCACACAGCCCCTCCCCCATTACTTTTTTCCCTTCACCTCTGAGAAGGGGGAGGTCCCCCTTGGGTACCAACCCAACTGTGGTACCTCAAGTCTCTGCAGGACTAGGTACAGCCTCTTCCACTGAGGCCAAACAAGACAGCCCAGTTAGAGGAACAGGATCCACGGGCAGGTAATAGAGTCAGGAGTAGCCCCCACTCCAGTTGTTGGAGGACCCAGCTGCACATCTCCTACATATATACGCAGGGTAGGGGAGGCTAGGCCCAGCCCTTGTATGTTCTTTGGTTGGTGGTTCTGTCTCTGGGAGCACACAAGGGTCCAGATTAGTTGACTCTGTTGGTTTTCTTTTCTTTTTTCGAAAAGTTTTATTTATTTTATATATGTGAGTAAACTGTTGCTGTTGGTTGTGAGCTACCATGTAGTTGCTGGGAATTGAACTCAGGACTTCTGAAAGAGCAGTTAGTGCTCTTAACCACTGAGCCATCTCTCCAGCCCAACTCTCTTGGTCTTCTTGTGGAATCCCTATCCCCTCCAGGTTCCTCAATCTTTCCCCCAACTCTTCCACAAGACTTCCCAAGCTCCATCTCATGTTTGACTGTGGGCTTTTTAATCTGTTCTTGAACATATCATTTTTATCCCAAGGCCTACAAGCACAGTTTCCAAAGTTCATGGAAGAATCTATAGGTCCTAGCAGGGACTGTCACCACACCATGCCTGCCTCCACCCACACATGTAGAGACAATAGATACAACACTTGAACATATCTGTCTGCCTCTGGGGCTGAGACAGACTCCTGTCCGTGTCTAGAACCCACCTCTAGGCTGAGTCCATGCTATAGGTTCTTTCGATGTGTGGTGAATTATTGAATTGAACTGAGCTCTGGAATCTCTGCCTAAAAGGCTGATGGGGGAATGAATGGGTCTCAGTCAGTAAAACACTTGTGTCACAAGCACAAAAACCTGAGTTCTATCTCCAGAACCCACATAAAACTGCAGGTTGTGATGGTGCACAGTTCTCATCCCAGCGCTGAGGGGAGACAGAGCAACCCCTGGGGCTCACTCCCCCCGCCAGTCTACCCTGATTACCAACAAGAAAGCAGGTCACAAAAGGGATGATGTGCCTACGGATGACACTTAAAGTTGTTCTCTGGCCACACATGTGCGTGCACATGCAGACACACACACACACACACACACACACACACACACCAAAGGGTACAATCTGGTGAGAAACTATGATTGGAGTCAGTTCAGTTGAGAAGTATACCCTAGGTAGGCATCCACCACTCTAGATTAGCCTTACCACTAGGGAAGCTATTTTTGTGATCAAGAAGGTGGTGGGGGTCGTGGAAGGCTGCCTTTGCCCCGCCTGAATGCCTGTTGGTGTCTCCTCCGTGGTTAAGGAGGAAAAACACGAGCCCAGTCTCATTCAGACTCTAGGGCCTCCCCACTTCTCAGGAAGTCATGTCAAGAGAGGAGATATCAGTCTTCATGGATTATGACAAATCCTTGAAAGTCTTTCCCAGGAGATCCAAAACCTTGCTAGATATCATACCCCCATTAGCACAGTTATGCCCCTCAAGTATAATCAAGTAGAAACGACTGAGTATCATTCGACAAGAAATAAGACCAGAACACAAAGAGTTGAGATGTGTCCAAGGACCCACAGCTAGAAAGAGGTGGGGCCTGGAATTGAAATGGGCTTCCCACCAAGATTTTGGCTGTAATCACTGAGAAAGTCTGCCCTTAGGAGGGGTCCATGTAGTCTACTTTCAATCGGGCCATAGAACAGGGCGGGAGACTAGCACAGCACAGAGAAAACGGGCATAAAATGGGGTCTCCTGTGTGCCTCTGAGGAAGGACCTCCACTCAGCAAACGGAAATGGAAACTTACAGCAGCCAGGAAAAGGCAAAGGGGTGGATGGAGACGTTTTACCCAGAAAAAATATAGCATCTCCCTAAAGAGCAAGCAGAGACTGTTTGAGGGCCAGGACCACTGGGAGACGGGGGGGCTTCTTCTGGTCTCCCCACAAAGGTCTTAGCAAATGCAGACTGCGCAATACCAAAGGATGGAAAAATCCGCATAGCACCCTCATTTAGAGAGGAACAATTCTGGCCTTGGGATCTTCCTCACAGTCGGCTCTCCCTTCGAGTTGGGTTCTGCCTCGGTTTGGACTCTGGGGGACACAAAGAGCATAGACTAAAGGTAACAACACCAAGAAAAGCTGGTGGTGAAGACTGCAGAAGGGTCAGGAAAACAAAGACTCCAGTGTAGTACTGAAACTGAAACTGAAACTGAGATCCAGGGGACAGCCTTTTCTTCTCTGTCTTCCCTGACCCCTCCTCTTTCTCCATTCTTCCCATATGGCTTCACCCACATTCATTGCCTAGGGCTGGAGGCATCTGAGCACTCTCCTTGGAACTGTGTGGGGCAAGTTGCCATGAGGATCTCTGATCTGGTTTATTCATTAGGTGTGACATTGTTTCTCCTTTTGTTACTTTATGTCATTTCCCAGAATCCTCTCTGTCACACTATTGCATATCTGTTTCTCAAATGGAAGCCACCAAAGTCAGCACCATCATTCCTGTTCTTAGCCCTTAAGGACACCATGAGACTGAGAGAGCACCAGACCACCATATCACGTCCACTTGGTGAGACAGGCCTCCCTGGGCCCACGTAACCAGGCCACCATATCACGTCCACTTGGTGAGACAGGCCTCCCTGGGCCCATGTAACCAGACCACCATATCACGTCCACTTGGTGAGACAGGCCTCCCTGGGCCCACGTAACCAGACCACCATATCACGTCCACTTGGTGAGACAGGCCTCCCTGGGCCCACGTAACCTCTGGATAAACAGAGGTTTGGTAGTGAGCAGAGGCAATTGGAAGCCAGACCTCTCACTTTCTAAGATATGGGCTCTGTCTTCCTCCTCTCCCCTGTTTGAACACTCCACACAGACATACCTCTTGAGGAACATAAGGATATCATGCCATTGGTTAAGAACTCATTTCAGAGCTGCATGCTTCTTTTTTACTGGTGTGTGTGTGTGTGTGTGTGTGTGTGTGTGTGTGTGTGTGTGTGTTATGTGGATGTGTGTGTACATGTGTGGAGATGTGCTTGCCTGTGTCTGCACATTTGGAGGTCAGAGGTCAACTTCTGTTGCTTCTCATCTTGTGCTTGGAGACAGTGTCTCTCACAGACCCTGAAGCCCCCAGATTCAGCTAACCCCAAGGATTCACTTGTTTCTGCCTCCCTGACCCTGAGATTCCTGGTACACACCACCTGGCTCTCATGTGGGTTCCAGGGATACAAACTCAACATCTTCATGCTTGTGCAAGAACCACTTTACCCACAGAGCTGTCTCCCCTGCTCAGCGCACCACTCTTTCAAATACCGACTTCCCTTTGAATGCACCAATGCCTGATCTTACAAGTTTCTAGAAACCAAGCCACTTCCTGGTGAGTGACATTGTTGTTGTTTTTTTGACCTGATTTCATTTCTGGTTGTTCCCCCACAAGGCTTGCCCTTCCTTCAACAGACCTGAATAGGAATGATGGTCATTCGCTGTCGGCATTTTCAAAGGGAACTCAAACACATTTGATCCATACCCAACGGCAACAGTCAAAGCATGGGATCGTGCCTTGGCAGCCGGCATCCAGCTGCACAGGGGCTCACTTGAGACGGTGGTTACTGTAGCATTGCTTTCCCGTATCTTTTCTAACATAAAACCAGATTATTCATTCTCTTCCCCATAGACAAAAAGAATATGCTATTATATATAAGAAATGAAAGCTATGCAGGAGAGAAGCCAGCTCAGAAGAGGACAGGAGGCCCTGTTTACAGTCCAAACTCTACCCTCAACTGTCTGGGCAGTCATGAGCAAGTCACTGTCGCTTTGGACTTCAGGTTGATTCTCTTCAAATAGACTAGTAATGCCTAATTACCTTACTTGGGTACTGAGAAAATCAGATTTGGTAATACTCGTACAAGGCCTTCAGTTTTGAAGTGGCTTCATCCCTCTCCTGAATGCAGAGGCCATTCACTACATACATCTGTAACTCGTTATTTGAATGTGCTCTTGACTTTGGAATGGCATGGAGGTTAGACTCGTATTGGGAAGATTTAGGCTGACTGGTGGGAGTAATGGAGTCTCTCTGACTTCTTCCAATCAAGGGATAGTGAGAGATTATGAATTTCCTCTCTCACGTCAATCAACAAAGACAAAAATATATGGAAAACAATTTTTGGGCTCCAAGTTTCTGGTAATAAAGGACAGAAACTCCTAAAAAAAATGAAAGAGAAATTAAAAGTGAACCTTGTGATTGTCCTAGAGGATGTCTTTGAGTGTTCCGGGCTCCAGTGCAGGGTGCAGAGGCACAGAGGAGCCTGGTGATCCCCTTAAAAAATCGTGTGGAGCTGAGACACCAAATATCAAAGGGAGTTAGAACATAGCAGATGTGTTCTTTGAGAAATCAGCAGGCTTCCAGTGAGGTACATGTGAGAAAACTGCTCAGACACAGAGGAGAAAGTGCTAAGGGGGTAGATGGAGAAAGTGGCTCTGGTGGTTTGACTATGCTTGGCCCACAGAGTGGCACTATTAGGAGGTGTGGCCTTGTTGGAGCAGGTGTGTCACTGTGGAGGTGGGCTCCACACAGGAGCCAATCTTCTCCTGTCAGCTTTTGGATCAACATGTAGACCTCTCAGCTCCTCCTAAGCCACACCTGCCTGGACACTGCTATACTCCCACCTTGATCATAACGGACTGAACCTCTGAACCTGTACGCCAGCCCCAATTAAATGTTGTCCTTTATAAGAGTTGCCTTGGTCATGGTTTGTCTTCACAGTAATGGAAGTCCTAACTAAGACAGTAGCCAAGAGTCACATGAAGTTGGAAGCTGTGCCCATTCCTACCAACCAAACTAGAGGCCTTCATAATCTGCAGGATGCTAAGTAAAGGGTCCGCCAAGGTCTCCCATCAGCAATGCAGAAAAGTCAGCCCTAAACTAAGCACTATTGTAGTTCAAATTTTAAAGCCAAAGCCCAAAAGATCAAACTATTTCCAAGTAACTTCAATATGTTTCAGAAAATTTCTCAAGAATATTTATAGGTATATAAAAATAACCAGTATGCAAATGTAGTAAACTTCATATTGTCTGGCATCCAATCAAGTATTACCAGGCACACAAAGAAACAGGAAAAATACCTACAACGGGAGAATGATCTTTCAGCATACAACAGCCCCTGCTAACAAATAGAAGTGGCCAGAGGGGGGCTGGGGACATGATGCCTCTGTGGGTAAAACCCCCCACTGCACATGCTTGAGGACCTGAGTTCACATGCACAGACCCATAGAGACACTGGATACATAGCTGAAGTATCTGTAACCCCAGCTCTTCTATTGGGAGATGGGAGACAGCAACAAGGAGAACCCCTGGAAGCTTACAAGCCAGGTAGTGTAGCACACACAGCAGAAATAAAACAAAAACAAAACAAAACAAACAAACAAACAAAAAACAGAACAAAGTGAAAAAGATATCTTCCATGAAACAAGGTAGAAGGCAAAGACAGACACTCAGAGTTGTTCTCAGACACATGTGCCATGCACTGTGGTATGTACATACAGACTCTCAAGCATACACACACACACACACACACACACACACACACACACACACACACAAAGAGAGAGAGAGAGAGAGAGAGAGAGAGAGAGAACACATATACGTACACACAAAGAATTGGCCAAAAGGAATACTCACTTTATTCAAATTATGGACATAGAATATATTCACATGTATAGTTATTCATTTGTAATAATAAATGTGTTCATAAATCATGTGTATTTAAAAGCCTAAGTTTAGCTTACAGAGTAAAAGTCGCAGTGCTTAAGACTGAAAACACACTGAAGGGAATTAACAACAAATGGGGCATCCCAGAGAAAGACTGAGAAATACAGACACAACAGAGAAAATGTGTTTTTAAGAAAGAAAATCAGTTAGCTGTGGAACAACTTCAAGTGGCAGAATAATGTGTTTTTAGAGTCTTTGGACAAAAGGGGAAATGCCAAAAAATTCATGGAAGGATGGCCAATCCTTTCCAAATTTTATGAAGATTATAAACCTTTAGATCTGAAAACCTCAGATAACTTCAGACATCCCCCAAAAGAACTGGAGAAAGCCACACTGAAATTGTTCAAAACCAGTCATAAGAATAAACATCTCAAGAGCATTCAGGTAAACAGACATGGTACATAGAGAGGAACAAGAGAAAGGATGAGAGTGGGTTTCTGGTTGTACATCGAGCCGGTGAGAACAGAGTGGGCCCTGCAGGGAACTCAGGACGGGCAGAAATCTGCCAATCTCGTGTTTCATACCCTGTATCTTCCAAAAAGAAAGCAAAGATCTTAAGTCATACAGAAGCCAAAGATGCTGCAGCTCTAACTACAGCAGATGCATCTTCAGCATCTCCACATGCCAAATGGTTCCTCTCTGAGGGAAGAGAGAAAGACACCAGATGGAAACACTGACCCACCCGAAGGAATGAGGAGCAGCAGAAGCTGTCAAGATAGTGGTAAACAGAGAGAACACCTTCTCACTACTTAAATTTACTTAGAGAGAATTAAGATCTAAATAACAACAATGTTTTATGACACTTCTGATCAAAGATGGTTGCCAACAACAGCACAAAGGCCAAAAGGGAGGCCCAGGGGGAATCCTAGCCCAAGCTTTTAAGCAATCCAAGGGCTGAAATATGAACAGTGGCAGACTTGGACGAGTCACTTATTGGGAACTCCAAACAACCAAATTGTTATAAAAATATATTATGGCTACTTTTTCGGGGAAGGATAGAAATGAAAGCAGAAAAGTAGCCAAATGTTGTCAAAAACATACACGTGGGACTGGAGGTGTGACACCTCTTGGTAGAGGGCTTGCCTGGCATGCATGAAATTGTAGGGGATCCTTGGCACCATATATGGTGGTGCATAGTTTTAATCCCCATAACTAGTAGTAGAGACAGGAAGATTGCAAGTTCAAGGTCATCCTTGACTACCTTGAAAGTTTGATGACTTGTCAAAAGAAAGAAAGAAAGAAAGAAAGAAAGAAAGAAAGAAAGAAAGAAAGAAAGAAAGCAAGCCTGTGGTCTATTAGCCCAATAGAAGCCAGAAATTTGAGAGAAAAAATAGAAAACAAATGATACTGATAGAATACATCTAATAACATACCAGAAAAATCCAATATATCTGTAATCACATCAACTGCAATGACTTGAAGATGGAAATTAAAAAGTATATTTTCAGACTGAATGCAAAGCAAATCCTCAGTTGTAGAGGAATTTTAACCCAGCAACATGGTTCCTCTGGCAAGAGATCACATCCAAAGATCTTCTAGGTCTATGCTGTAATGCAGACATGCCCTGGATTATAGTATGATCAGGATGGAATACACCCTTAGTACACACCCTTAATCCTAAACAATGAAAGTAAGCTTAGTTTTTAGAAGGAAACAGCCATGTTTGAAAGTGACGTCTAATTGAGGGGCAGACAAAGTGAGAAATCAGAGAAAGAATTGACAGAATGAGTCAGAGATAGGATATGCCCAACTCTCATGAGAACAGCACAGGAAGGAGAGGTGTCTTTAAAAAGAATTGAGAGAGAGAGAAACAGAGATAGACAGAGACAGAGAGAGTCAGAGAGGAGACAGTGTTACCAAGACGGTTCTACAGAGACAAGTTTCAGACAGAATGAGCCAGAGAATAAGGAGCTAGAAGATTAGGACAGATTGCTAGAGTTAGTTTGCATCTAAGCAGAGCAATTCAGTCAGAAGCTGAGAGAAGCCGAATCAGTCACCTTGGAGAGGAGTTTGAGCCAAAAGAGCTGAGTTGAACTAGCCAGCAAGAATTCAGAAAGAACTAGAAAGGTTGAGCGTCTTCAGTAAAAGCCTCCAAGATATCAATTACATCTGGTGAATAAAAGTTACTTTTACACTTCATATATAGTGGTTGTTAAAATGTGTTTTAAATGTAAAAATACAGAATTTAATAGAAAGAAAAGAGGGCCAGGTACGATGATATATACACTGTAGTCCCAGGTGCGATGATATACACTGTAGTCCCAGGTGCGATGATATACACTGTAGTCCCAGGTGCGATGATATACACTGTAGTCCCAGTACCAAGGAAGTCAAAACAAGAAGATCCTGGTTCAGGATGAGTTTGATAGACCTCGTCTCAACATACATACACACACACACACACACACACACACACACACACACACACACACACACTTTTTTATATAGACAAATGGACTGGCAAGATGGCTCAGTCATTAAAGTGCCTGCCCTGCAGCCCAAGGCCTTGGGTTCAGTCCCCAGAACCTACATGTAAAAGCCAGGCGTGGTGGCGCACGCCTTTAATCCCAGCACTCGGGAGGCAGAAGCAGGCAGATTTCTGAGTTCTAGGCCAGCCTGGTCTACAGAGTGAGTTCCAGGACAGCCAGGACTATACAGAGAAACCCTGTCTCGAAAAACAAACAAACAAAAAAGCCAACATGATGGTGTGTGCTTATAATCTCTGCTCTGGAGAGGAAGATATGAGATAGGCGGATCCCTGGGGTGGATCCCTGGGGTGGATCCCTGGGGTGGATCCCTGGGGCTTTCTGGGAGACCTAGCCTAGTCTAATCTGCAGGTACAAGCCAGCTAAAGATCCTGTCTCAGAAACAAACAAACAAGCAACAAAACAAAGAAGATGGCTTCTAAGGAACACCCAAGATTGTCTTCTGGCTTCCATGTGTATATGCCCGCTGTGTATCCATTCATGTACTCACACGAACACACGTGTGCACACATAAACACACACACACTCACACACGCATAGAAGAATGGGGGATAAAGAAGAGGCTCAGCGTTTGAGAGCGTTGTTTTGCTTTGCTTTGTTTTGTTTTGTTTTCTCTTGCAGAGAAACCAGGTTCAATTCCAAGCATCCACCTGACAGTTCATAACTGTTACTCCACTTCCAAGAGATCCTATTTCCTTTTTCTGACTCTCTGGACACAAGTCACACATGCATTATACATATATACAGATAAAACATTCCTATACTTAAAAGTAAAATTAAGACATTTAGGCAACTACCTATTTATACTACTGAAGAAAGTGACTCTACTAATTCAAACTGAGTAATTTTTCAGAGCAACCAGGAATGAAGGGTAATTTCATAATGATAACAAGGTCAACTCATTGCCAGGCTGTTGCCATCCTAAATATTCACACGCCTACTGGTGAATCTCCAAAACATCTGAAGCAAACACTGGCAGGACTGGAGGGAAAAAATCAGTTCAGATATTAAACTCCTCTAATTAAGCCAGGCATGGGGGAGGGTGCCTCAAATCTATAATACCAGCACTCGGGAGACTGAAGCAGAGGGATTACCATGTGTTCCAGGTCAGCCTGGGCTACATCATGTGTTCCAGGCCAGCCTCAGTTAACATATGAGACCTTGTCTCAAAAACTCAAAGTTAATAAGTATCCTTTCAGTAATGGGTCGGGGACTAAGGAGATGGATCAGCAGAAAAAATGCTTGCCACACAAGGGTAGGCATATGAATTCAGATGCCCAGCACCTACTTGAAAGATAGACACGCAAGGTCCCCCCTATAATCTTAGCTCTCAGGAGTCAGAAACAGGAGATTCTGTGAGCTCTGGGCTCAGTGAGAGACCCTGCCTCAGAACATAAAGTGAGAGCAATCAGGGAGGACACCCAGCGTCAACATCTTGTCATACACACACACACACACACACACACACACACACACACACACACATATATATATATATATATATATATATATATATATATATATTCACACACATACAAACATGTGCCTATATACATACATGTGCTACACTATACATGCACACAAATATATGCATATACATTCATACCACACATACATACCCAGGATAAAAGGAAATAAAAGCTAGCCCAAGTAGACAGATCAGTAAGAACTCACGTTGTGAGCACCATAGAAGTTGGTTCGATTGATGGACACCCATCCAACAACCCGTGTCCATTGGTCACTTTTCTATTTTCATAAAAGCCGTAACCAAGACAACTTATAGGAGGAAGGGTTTGTTTAGGGGTTACAGTTCCAGAGAAGTAGGAGTCTGTCACCATCATGGCAAGAAGCATGGCACCAGGCAGGCTGACAGGTAGGCAGGCCTGGTACTGGAACAGTCACTCACTGATAGCTCACATCGGAATCTACAAGCATAATACAGAACACACACTGGAAGTGGCAGAAGTCTTTTGCAACCTCAAAGCCAGACCCTAGTGGCACACCTCCTATGACAAGGCTAAACCTCCCAATTCTTCCAAAACAGTTCCATCAACTAGGGACCAAGTATTCAAACTTTTTTGAGTCTATGGGAGCCATTTTCATTTAAGCCCCCACCCCTGTGACAATGACAGCACACACTTCCCTTTAAGTATATGCAGAGCATTCACCGCACATAAGTATTTATGAGTGGCCTTTATTATGAGTAGTGAAGCAAGCCTCAATAAGCAATAAGTGATTTGAGTGGTACAAAATACGGTCTGATCATAAAGAAATTAGTTTAGAAATCAATAACAGAAAGATACCTAGAAAAATCTCCCAACTACTTAGAAGCAATATAACACACTTCTAAATAATCCATGCACCAAAGGAAAAATTAAATGGGAAATTTAAAGCATTCTGAGCAGGACAAAATGAAAACCTGTCCCATGAAATAATGAAGAGACTATTGGAGCTACGAACATTGCAGGCTGGGTAATAATACACTCGGGAGGCTGAGGCAGAGGGATGGCCGCAAGTTCAGGCCAGCCTGAGGCATGTGATACTGTCTCAAAAATAAATAAATAAAACTAAGAAGAACAAATGAAACCAAAAGTCATCCTGCAGGAGGAAGTAAGATTGTGGTAGACGTCTATGAAGCAGAAACAGGAGGAGAGTAGAGAAAGGATTTTTTTTTTTAAGATAGAGGTGGTGCTTGCTCCAGCATGATGTGAACCGAATATGAAACCACAGAGGTCGGCATGGCACCTGTTTGAGGATGACATGCAAATTAATTAAATGTCCCATATTCTGAAAAGTAAGAAGAAAAAGAGGAAGAATAAAAAGAAGACAAGAGCGAGAGGAGAAAGAGAAGACACACATATTACCAATACTGAGGATGAGGGCCCTGGCATCCCAGATTCTGTAGATAGGAAGGTTACTAACGACAGTGCCATCAAGTTCATGGTTGAGGGTCTGCCGTTGGGCTGTGGCTGCCTAGGATTCTCAGTCATGTCTTCTAGGGCCTCAATTCAGAGTGCTCCACCATCCCAGTGAGAAAAACAGGGCTCTTAGGTCTTAAACTGGGGTGTTTGGTCACTGTAGGCCTTCACCCCACTTGTGCCTTCTACCTTCCTGTCAACTGAGTGTGTCACTCAGAAGCCATGGAAGATCCCACCTGCCAGCTTTGATCTGCCGGCTCTTGTGTTCTCTGGGAGGGAGGCCTAAGTAGGCAAGAATCTCTGTGTGACCGCTCTGTGCTGACCCTGAAGTTTATAGGCCAGGTCTGACATGGCACCCTGTCTCCAGGGCCTCATGCAGAAGCTGTGCCTAATTAGTCTTCCCTTTGAGCCTGAGCTGCTATGCAGGATTCTCAGGGTCTAAGGACACTGGATGAGACATTAATGAACTGATTCCCACCAAGCAGGAAGGGCTTTGAAGGTGTAACTGGCATTGCCCTGGTGTGACTTCCCACATTGCTAATGAGGATCCATCCATCCATCCATCCATCTATCCCTCCTTCCTTTCTCCTTCCCTCCCTCTCTTCCTTCCTCCTTTCCTCTTCCCTCCCTCCCTTCCTCTTTTCCTCCCCCTCCTGAATCTTGTACACACACACACACACACACACACACACACACACACACGCACATTTATGTAGAAGCCAGATTTCAAGTGCCTTCTTTAGTAACTTTCCACCTGAGTTGTTTGTTTGTTTGTTTGTTTGTTTTGTTTTGTTTTTTTAAGACAAGGTCTCACTGAACCTGGCGCTTACTGATTCAGCTGGTCTGTCTACCCAGTGAGTTCCAGAGATCCTTCTGTCACCACTCCCCCAGGGCTGGCATTAAAGACCTCTATGTAACCATCTGTAGTTTTTATAATGGTTCTGGGGGTCCAAATTCAGGTTCTCAAGCTTGCGTGGCAAGCACTTTACTGGCTGAGCCCTCTCGCCAGCCCCTTTCTCTTCTTTTTAAAGCTTGTGATGTTCCTGCTTATGACTATCCCAACAGAAGTCCTGGGAACATTTGGTGCAACTGAATTCTTCTGCACAGTTAGACTCCACAGATATCCCTGGTCCTGCCCCGTCCTCTCCCAAGCTTGCTTGATTGCCCCACACTGTCTAAAGAATAAAACATGATTTATTCTTTAGACATGATTGGTTCCATGATTCCAAAGCTCCAGGACTCTGTGATCTGGGTGTGTGGCAGCTGTGGGGTTGTCAGAGCCCACACTGTGCCCCTCAGCCTCCTGGTCCTGCACCTCTGCCCGCTCTCCTCTGTTTCTATGAAGTCCAGCTCCTCTGGCTCCTAATCTCTACTGGCTTGAATGCTACCTCACAGAAAGCCTCCTCAGACGCAGGTGAATCAACTGTGCATCTCCTTGTGATTCTGCTATGCGTGAGAGGCATTAGGACATCAGAGATATCAGGGTGTGGTTCCAGTCCTGCCTCTCCTCCTAGGGTGCCTGGATGCAGCAAGTACACCAGCTCAGAGAGGACAGGGCAAAGTCCATAACAGGTGGGGTCCCAGGCTTCAGACACCCGCTATAGGCCAGATGGGGATGATTCCTTGATGAACAGGGTCCACAGAACTGTAGAGAGAAACACAAAGCATACATTTGCTGGATGGATAAAGACATGACCCTAGCTGGACAGTGAAAAGGGACAGCACATCCTCCCCTAGTGTTACTTGACTGGTAACATTCCATGAATCCTTCTCAACAAATATGGAGCCTCTACAAAGCGTCAGTAGGTCGGTCGGTTGGTTGGTGCCTTTAGCAAACTGACTTAACATCTCTCCCCACCACCCCGAAACAGCTTTGTCCATTAGTGTGATATGCTCCCATTTCCAGCTGAGGAAAAAAGACTCTCAGGCAACCTAGTGCCCTGCCCCAGACCACAACCCTTTCTACTGACCAGGTCTAACCAAAGCCCAAGTCTGCCTCTAGGTCCACAATCACCACTCCCCACAGTCTCATGCAGAGGATTTATCATGCCTCCGTCTCCTAAATGGAGCATCGTCTCAATACTTCATCCCATGTTGGAAAGACAGAACATGGTTAGCCAGATGGCTCGGTGGGTAAAGGTGCCTGCCGCCAAGCCCAGTGACCTGAATTTGATTGCTGGGTCCTGATGTGGTAGAAGAGAACTGATTCCCACAAATTTCCTCTGACTTTCACACATATAGTATGTACATGTATGACTACACATACAAGACAGAAGAGAGAAAGGAAGAGAGGGGGAGGGAGGGAAGGGAAAAAAAGCAAGGGAGGGAGGGGGAGGGAGGGAGGAAAGAAGGGAGCAAGAAAGGAAGGAATAGAAAAAGACAGAAAGAAGAGACGAGAAAAAGACAGAAAGAAGCAATAAAATTTTAATCATGAAAACACATTGTGCATTGAACACTTTAGAGGAGTTTTCTCAGATATCTTCCAAGATACGTATTTGAGGGAGGGTTGTTCTGGAGTTGTCCTGGGATAGCTCAAGCTGGTTGTCTCTTTACTACCTTGTGTTGGAAGTTTTCCACCTTTTTTACACACTTTCCAAATCCATCATTGCAATGACCACATAATATTTCTATCAAGCAGATATATTATTGGCTTATTGTCCCTCTATTTTCAAATATTCAAATTGTTTAATCTGTCTTTGTCTTGTAGGTAATACTCTGCTAAGCAACTTTGTGCACAAGGCTGTGAAATTATTTTCTTAGCTGCTTTTAATTCCTCTTCTTGGCTAGTTTCTAGAATGATAAAATTACCAGATCAAGGCAGATGGGCAGTTGTAATGACCCTGAAAAATACAGCACTGAGTGTATTTTTCCCAAAGACTTTCACCTAGAAATATAGTTAGGGATGTATGTCAAATTGACGATAGCTACACGACGGAGAGCCACAGACAAGAGGAGAATGACATGGGGCGGGGACTGCCGAGATGGGTCAGCGGCTGAGCGCATTTGCTTCTCTTGTGCAGGTGCTGGTTCAGGTCCCAGCAACCACTTGGCCATTCATAACTGCCTATTGCCGCGGTTCCAGAGAATCAATGCCCCCTTATGACCTCCTTGGGCTCCTGCATGCATGTGGGGCACAGAAACTCACACAGGCAAATACACATGCATACAAAATAAATGAATCTTGAGAGGGAGCCAGCAATCGGGCCTCAGTTCCATTAAAGAGAGCAACAAGCAAAAAAGAATATGTTTTCCTTCTTCTCTGAAGGGCAGAATAAACAGTTGCAGATCGTGCATGTGTTCAGGGAAGGAAGATGTCTGCAGTCACTCCAAGAGCACGGCAGGTGTTCTTCATGACAAATAGCTGCAGTTGGAAGCCAACACCAGACTTCCTAAACAATCTCCCAGCCTTTCTCACCTGCCACACCTGGGAGCTTCAAGAAAGGGTTCCAACTTCGGATCTGCCAGCCTCGGGCCACTATACTTTGGTTCTTCAGCTCGACAGAGGTTTCTAGAAATGAGGGGGGTGGATAAACAAGCTATGTATCAAAGTCCTTGAAAATTTTTCCATCACCCATAAGATTTTTCTTTTTTTTAATTTTTTATTAGATTTGTTTCTTTTATATATTTTTTATTAGATATTTTCTTTATTTACATTTCAAATGCTATCCCAAAAATTCCCTATACCCTCCCCCCTGCCCTGCTCCCCTACCCGCCCACTCCCACTTCTTGGCCCTGGCATCTAGTTCAGGTTAGCATGTCATTACTTCCGGTTCATGGACAGGGAGTTACTTGGCCGCACAGAGGGCATCCTCGCATGATTTACTGTGATGTTTTCATTGAGTAGTTCCTCCAAATTTGACTTTATGAAAAATGACATATGCTCAACTTCTCCAAGAAACAACACACACACACACACACACACACACACACACACACACACACACACACAATTTCTTCATCAGTGCAGCTTTCCCAGTCAGTGGGCCCTTGCTGCCCTTCCAAAGGCCTCGCCTCAGGTGCCAGATAAGACTGTACACAGGGAAGGACTCTGGAGTCAGGCTAGCCCGGGACTCCATGGCTGGCCTGCTTAAGCTCAGAGGACTTCAAACAGTGCCCTACTGATATCCAGCCTCAGCATCCTCCCGAAATGAACCCTAGAGGTCACACTACAGACCAGAGCCAGTCTTTGCAGATCTCTGGAGAGCCATGGGACCCTTGGTTAAAAATGAACTTTCTCTTATCCAAGTACTGACCAGGCCTGACCCTGTAACCCAGTTGGTAACATGCTGACCTAGTATGTCGGAAGCCCAATCCCCAATATCATATAAACCAAGTGTGGTGGCATATGTCCATAATCCCAGCTTTCAGGAACTAGAAGCAGAAGAATCAGAAGTTCAAGGTCATCTTCATTTGCATAGGGATTTGAAGGCCAGCCTTCAAGTATAAAAAGAAGCCGCTAATATTTTGAGAGTCTGGAGGCACCCAATATTTAGGGTCCCAGAATGTATCAGAACCAACTGGATGTCATTAAATGCCTGTTGCTTGGTCCAGTACACACCCAGCATTCGAGGCTCTCTGACCGTAAGCCCAGCAGATAGCCTTTCAAAGGAGCCTTCACGGATGTAGGTGCAGCCATAATCGGAGGACTCCTGATTGGTTAAGGGGGAACGTCAGATCCTTTACTATTCTGGACCAGAGCTCTGAGTTTGGCAGCTGACAGCCACATCTTAGACCCCCTTTGGGGTTGAGTGACCCTTTCACAGGGATCACCTAAGGCTGTTGTAAAACACAGATATTGACACCATGATTCCTAACAGTAGCAAAATTACAGTTACAAGGTAGCAATGAATATAATTTTATGATTGGAGGTCACTCCAACATGAGGAACTGTATTAAAGAGTCACCGCAATAGGAAGGTTGAGAACCACTAATTAGGCATTATTTGCCTCCCTTTCCCTCCCTTCCCACCTAAAACACAAAGATGGCCGTCCACAGAGCCTGCTATCAAAAAGCCAGTTCAAAATCCAGAGACAGAAGTACAAGGTGGCTGGAGACACTCCCCCCCCACACACACACATACACACATGGTTACCATCTTCAGTAGGTGCCTTAGGTGACAGCCACTGTGACCTTAAGCAGAGGGGAAAGCTGGGAACATTCACGCCCTCTCCATGACAGCAGCTGCCTGGGACATTTCATTCCTCACATTAATCTCTTTTCTTTTCTGTTGAAGCTTCATAACATTAAGTTCTACTGTCCAAAATGGGCACTTTTTAAAAAAGTAATATTCCAAAAGTACATATTCTAATGTTTAATTATTCAACAAGATCCAAAAGAGTACCAAGAAAAGTTCTTCCCCCTTGCTGGGTCTTTGAAGAGTCTCATTAAGGGCCAGGCTGACAGACAGAATCTTCACTCAAAGCTGACTGGTCGCCTGACGCACGTAAAAAATTACAAGTTTTTGAAATTTATTTTTTTAACTTTTCATACAAATCTGTGTTGTATGCTGAGTGTATTACCTCCATATGTTCCTGCCATACATTGATTTCTTCCTGAAGGGCATCTCTCTCCTCTCCCATTACATCATCCGTTCCTGCTGTTGTTCACTGGCAAGTGTCATTGAGCAGCCCAGGCCACCTGTCCCTGAGCCCCTGGCACTAGGTTAAAGCGTCATCAGGTTCTCTGGCACTGGTAATGGTAAAGGGCTCTCTTATACCTCCAGCATGGCTAGAGTTTGGGTACCAGGCATGTGAACTATAACAATATGCCCATTCCCCAAAAGAGACTGAAGCCAGAAAAGGGTTACCTTCTCCACCCCTACCCCAAACAGTCACCACACAGCATCCAGGCTGTCACTGTAAACTACAGCCCTTTTCCTTCGGTTCCTTTCTAAGTTCCATTGTTGGTGTCTGCCTGTATTTTCTAACATAGCATTAATCTATATCAGAGGTATGGCGCTCATTGTGTGACTACCTGTGCTTACAACAGTGATTCATAGGGTGACTACCTAGAGCTTTAAAACAAAGACTGTAACAGTACGCCAAAAACCAAAGCATAACCCTGCGTCTGCAGCCAGCTGTGTGACCAGAGACACATTGCTCAGCTTTGTGAACCTCAGTTTTCCCATCTTTCTGGTAGCATGGACTAGATGCATGGCTCTCAGCCTAGTTATCGGAGTCAACCCCTTTAAGAGCTTTTGCAAACTCCTAATCCTGGATCCCTGGCTAAAAAAGGACTAGTTTCCTATTTCTGGGGTGAGCACAGAGTGCCTGCCATGTCTAAAAACGTCTCCAGGTGATTCCGATGCAGCCTGGGTTAAGCACAGTGCCTTTGGTGATCTAGCAGTGCTCTGCCATTAACTTCACCATTTATCACGGAGGAGATGAGAGTTAGGGAAGCCAAAGTTAGTGCTGTACTTTGGACTCTAGGGAAGAGAGGCCAAGGGCAGAAAGGCCTGGAGTGCCACCTGGGAATCAATTTAACTTACCAATTTCCTGAATAGAAAGGGAAAGATGTACTGAATAGAAAATCAGATACCTAACAGGCCAAAAGCCCAGGCTGGAGGTTTCTTGGTAGAAATATACTTCTAGGGGATACTAGATCTCTCCCCATGGGCTCAGCCTGCTATGGAAAATGAAACGGAGTCTAAAGGGATCCACAGGGGTCTACAGCTTGCAAAGAATCCTTCCTCCTCCACCGGGAGGCTGATACCACCTCTAGCACATGCCCTCGGAAATAAAACCACATCATGTGTCAGCTCAGCTTCCTGCCATCCCAGCAGTCACAGAGCAAGAAGACCGTGGGGGCCTAGCAAAGACTCTATTCCATCCACCTGGTTTCACTTCTCCAAGGGATGGTCTCTCGACACTGGGGGAGAATTTCTTTCTCAACTTAAGAGTGTCTTAAGTTGTTTAGCATCCTGAAACTGATGGAATATAATGTTATCTCTAGTCCCTCTCAAACATTTTAATGTTTCCATTATTCTGCAGTTCTGTAGCCATCTATCCAGATAGTCTTTATCTTCAAAGGAAACATCCAATCTCCAGGGTCCACTGCCAGATTTTAGTACTCCTGTGACATTTTGTTTCATCTGTGAATAAGTACCATCAACACACCAACAATGAGTAAAGTACCCCTCAAAAATAGTAAAGTACTTCAAGAAATGTTGTAATAAATGCTACAACATCCCCCTCCACCCAATACACTCACATACACACCCATACACAAGATGTATTTGCCACAAACACTCAGCCTAAGAGAGCCTTGCTCATCATAAGAACTCTTGTGGGACTCCATTGCATTTCCTGTTTGATTCACTGAGCATTTGGTTTATTTCCAGTGGAAATGGGGAGAAACCCATGTGAGGATATAGGCACCTAAGAACCATAGGTGATGTTGGAGGATAGTGGGAGAGAGGCTTCAATCTCATTAATGGTAGAATCACGACTGACCAAGACACACACCTCTAGGACCCTCCTAGTCCTCTTAATGGCATGTGAAGCCTGCCACCTCTGTTCTACTCCTTTCTTCCCTGGGCCTCACCCCAAGGACCCCATGGACCTCTCTGAGCTTCTCCCAAGCACTGACCACCTCATCTGATACCTGAACTAATCCTGGCTGCTTATCACTACCCTCAGCCTCAAACCTACTCCAGCATTCCTCATCTTCCCTCCATATCCTGTGTGCATCCCCGGCAGAACCTCATGGTCCACCATCCACCCACCCATAAGTTCACCTACCCATCCATCCATTCACCAACTCACCCACCATCAGCAGCTTAACCAGTAGTTACCATGTGCCCACATGAGAACTCATGCATGCTTACCATATAGCTTCCCGAGTAGGCACTCAGAGTCTGGTACAGCAGGCAAATAGTGTGGGACCTGACTTTCATAAGACCCTGTGGTAAGGTCAGACTAGGAAAAGCACAGAGGGCTGGAAGTCTAAAGGAAGGGTGAACTCAAACTTGGAGGCTTAGGGAAGACTGCCTAGAACTGGGGAGGGAGGGCTGTTTAACCTTGTCTTCAAGGATAGATGTTCATCTGTGTGTGTGACAGACAGACAGACAGACAGACAGGTACATGTGTTAGTGCACCACCGTGTGCACAAAGGCCAGAGGAAGAAGGGCTTCCAGCGCCATATCCAACCACCCAGATCTCACCATTGGAGACCTGTTAAACCTAGCTAGGAGTGGAACTCCACTGTGTGAACTGACTTGCCACACCACCACCACCACAGAGAGAAACAAACTACTTCAGTCTCACCCCTCAGAGAAGCATGCGGTGCAGCTCCAGCCAGGGACCAAAATGAGTTGGGTCAAAAAGTCAAAGCTTGTCCCGGGCGTGTGGCCAGTGCTGACGGAGCTCCCATACCTGATCACAGACTGCCAGGCAATGTGTCCTTCACCTGCCTGACACCCACCCTGAAGTAGGAGGCTCAGGTAAGGAGCAGAGATGACAGTACCAGCTGGCGGATGTCCTTTCCTCCTGTGTCAAGGCATAATTGACCATGCCTATTTCTCATCGGGATCAATCAAAGAGGGCATCTTACCCCAGCCAACTGACTCAAGTCTAAAGAAGGAAGCTGCATTTGCTTGATAAATGAGTCACGAATGCCTCCGACGCCGCACTCACTAAACCTGCACCATAAGCTTTTCCAGAATGATAAATTCTCTCTGGCATCAGGCGGTGCTGCGAGGCGCGTGCGTCCCCCCCAGACACTTGCCTGACGAATTGAGGCTCGCAGACACAGCTCAGGAAAACTCTGAGTATTGATCTCCCTCACGTGACCATGCTGTATTCATGGAAGAAAAAAAAATCACAGAATCCTGAAATGCTGAACTGGGAAAGCCTACAGAGACCATTTTTACTCACGGACAAACTGGGGCCCACGGAGGGAAAGTTGCCTTGGTAACTGGCTTGGCAGTAACAGGGCCTGCAGGTTTTATCAGTTGAGACACAGCCTTAGGCCAACTCTGGGAAAGAAACTGTTCACCCCCCTCCCCTGCCTCCCTTCTCAAAATCTGGAGGTATGCATGTGAGCCAGTAAGTATGATGTAACAGGTGGGGTAAAACTCAGGCCTGGGAAGGTGCCAAAGGCAGGAGAAGTGAACCCAGCATGGTCCTGACAGAGGAGCACCAGCAGACCAGACTCTGGGCGGGTGGATGCAGACCTACAGGCAGGAAGGACAATTTAGTCAGAGAGCTAGAGACTGAAGTTAGAAAGGTCCTAAGACCCTTAGGGAGAGGAGAGAAGACAGAGTAAAGACAAGAGCACAGACCCTGGCAGTCTCCTGAAGAAAAGGAGCTTGGGTTTTAAACAGATACGTTGTTGTTATTGTTGTTGTTTAAGTAGTTTTGGAACATAGGGTTTCGAGACTGTGGGCACAGAGGAGGTGGAGACAGGAAGCTGTTGCAGTAATCTGAGAGAGGTATGGCAGTCTCAAGGTGTGGAGAACAGGAGACATCTGTGTGGCTTGGGGAGAGGAGCTCTATAGGTCATATACATTCGGTGGGGGAAAGAGAAGAGGAGGGAATCCTGTGAAGAGGCATGCTTCCCTTCTAACTCCTAACATGAACACTTTATCAGGCCTAAAAATTAAGACCCCGCGTCTCCACTGTTCTTCAAATTATACTCTGAACTTCCACGCAACTCTCAAAAAGACATTGCGATATACTATCTGGTTAATAAATTCTGTCTTGCTAGCCACTACTTGGCATGTCCTTCAGTTGGAAAATTTGAGTTCATTTCAAGCACCACCTGTTTAGGCAGGGAGGCTAACTTCCATAATGATCAGCCCTTCTGTCTGAAAAACAGCACAATAGAGGTTTATCCTCCTCCCTCCCCACTATAAGAGGCAGTGTTCCATGAAGTCATTCAGGGACCCGGGATCCTCCCATGTTGTGGCTCTGCTCTCCCCCAGGTTTTAGCTTTGTCTCCCTTCTGCGGTCAGAAGGAAATAGAGCTTATCTAGCCTTAGCCTGGGGTCCCACCTCACTTCCACCTTACCTCATAGGTGAGAACCACTCACATGCTTCACCAAGACAGAGCGGGCCCGGGACAAGCATCTAACACAGGACGAAGTTGAGAACTCCAGTCTTGGGGTGCCCACAGGCTCTGTGGTGCTACCCTGGTTCACCTGAGCAGTATGGTCACCAATCCGTATGGAATGTGTTCTTACTGAAGATGCAGAGCTTGCCTTGATCCAAAGAGACCCAGATCAGCCAGACACAGTGAGGAACACCCATAATCCCAAAACTTGGGAAGTAGAAGCAAGAGGTTCCAGATTCAAGGCCATCCTCTGATACATAGAAAGAGTTCAATGTCAGCCTGGGTTAGCTGAGGCTTTGCCTAAAAAAACAAAATCCAAAAAGACACGTAGGGGCTGAAGAGACAGGGAAGTGAGTTGCCGCAGGCGCTCTTGGCCCCTCGTCTGCGTGGGTCGAGTTCTCTGGAGCAAGTGAGGCAAGGATTCGGCGAATGACAAACAGACACTACACGAAGGAGTGTGAATCTGAATGTAATTTGTCAAATCGAGCATCAGACTTTTTATACAGAAGAAAATGGGGAAGTTAGGTGACACACCAGCAAGATACAAAGAGGTTGACCTCTGACCCACATACACAGGCCCACATGCAACACAACACACACACACAAACACACACACACACACACACACACACACACACACACACACACACACACACAAAGACCTTGAACCAGGTGTGTCTCACATCCCAGAGGTCACTTGGCAGACTCTAATACCCTCTTCTCCATCCTGCCATCCCTCAACGCCAGGAGCTTGCTCCTAATCGTGTGTACCTCCTAATGGATGGCTCGTCCCCTCCGCAGCCACAGGAGACAGCAGCTGTAAGACAGTTGTCAAGAATTACCTCAGCCTAGAGAAAGGAGCGTGACAATGAGAGAGATTCATCAAGAAGACTTACAAGCCGATTGGGCGGCTCATGATCAGAGCTGTTTAGCTTCCCACTGGGACAGCAGGATAAATTACAGCCAGAAGAATTAGCAATTACAACCTTGGCATCTTACATGGGGAAAGCCCATTCTAGTCACCTGTCTCTGCACTTGCAAAGTTTAGGGAAAAACATCTGGAGGTGCCCTACTCTGCATTTATAGCTTGCTTTGAACAATGAGAGGATGGGTCCCTGGGAAAAAGAGTGAGATTGGTATTTATAAATGATTTTTTTCCCCTTAGGTTAGTCTTTCAAATCTATTTTTGCCCCCTCAAGTCCCATTTAGCTCGTAGCAGTCTATGGCTCCTGGCACCAGCTTTCAATGATTCGGGTCCTGCTCTTTCTCTCTTCTGACTAACGTCACTGTCAAGCAGCTAATGGTTCCTAAACAAGCATGGCAGCCCACACATGTAACTGCCACTTAAAGGATCTGGGGTTAAACCTGGAAACTTACAGATCCTTCAATAATTGAAATAATCTTTGCTCTTGACCAGAGAGAATTTGGGTGGGGTTTTACAGATTAGACTTGCTTAAGACAAAAAAAAAAGAAGTGGTGTGTGTGTGTGTGTGTGTGTGTGTGTGTGTGTGTGTATATGTGTGTGTGTGTGTGTGTGTATGTGTGTGTGTGTGTGTGTGTGTGTGTGGTGTGTATTTGTGTGTGATATGTGTGTATGTGTGTGTAGTGTGAATGTATATGTGTATGTATGTGTGGTATGTGTGTATGTCTGAATGTGTGTGTTATATATATGTGCATGTATGTATGTATGTGTGTGTGTGTGTGTGTGGTATGTGTATATGTTCATGTGGTGTGTGTGTATAGTGAGTGTGTATGTGTGTGTGGTGTGTATATATATATATATGTATGTGTGATGTGTGTGTACATATGTGTATGTGTGTATGATATATGTGTGGGTTGTGTGTGTGCTATGTGTGCATGTGTATATGTGTGTGTGGTATGTATGTGTATGTGAGCGTGGTATGTGTGTATGTGTGTATGGTATGTGTGTATGGTGCGTGGTTTATGTCTGTGTGGTGTGTATGTATGTGTGATGTGTGTGTATGTGAGTGTGGTATGTGTGTATGTATGTATGTATGTGTGGTATGTATGTGTATGTGAGTGTCGTGTGTTTTGTGCAATGTGTGTATATGTGTGTGGTGCATGTATATATATGTGTGTGTGGTGTATGTGTGTATTATGTGTTGTGTATGTGTGTATGTGGTGTGCCTGTGTTTGTATGTACAGATATGAATATTTGCATCTATTAAACATCTGACATACCACTAGGGAAATACAGGGTTCTGTTTGCACATCATCTCATCAAAGCCCTCCCAGATGCAGGTTGATTTCCTGTGTCATGTAAAGAGAAGTGACATTCAAAAAGGTCAACAACTTGCTCAAGGCCACCCAGCCTGCAAGTAGGAAGAAGTTAGATTATCTCCCTCCAACCTACTGAATCTTTCTACTCCTAACATAGTCCCCACCAGTTCCTACCTAGGGATTATCTGGAAAGCACCAGAGATAAATCCGATTCGGAGTGGTGGTGGTGGTAGTGGAGAAGGAGGAGTAGGAAGAGGAAGAGGAGGAGGAGGAGGAGGAAGAGGGGGTGGTGATAGTGGTGGTGGCGGTTTGAGACAGTCTCCTGTACTGTTGGTTGACCTTGAGCTATCCGTGTAGCAAGGATGATATTGAACTTCCCATCTTCCTGCATCTACCCCTTCAGTGCTAGGATTGTGGATTCTCTTCTATGCCTGGTTTTCTGCAGTGCTTGGGATGGAATCGGGTTTCATGCATGCTAGGCAAGCACTCAATCAACTGAGCTACAATCCTCAGGCATTAAGTTTGTTTTTAAGCAACTGGGAACGATTCAAATTTAAAGCCTTGGGGCCATAACAATATGCTAGTTGTGGGGTCTAGTCCTCAGGATATGAGGTCATCCTCTCCTTCCAATAAGAAGCATGGCAGTGACTTAGAAAGAGAGCTGGCAGGAGTGAAGATGGGGAAAGAGCTGGTTCACTGTGTAACAGGACCAGGGGCCTGAAGCTATGGGTTCATATGGTCTTGAACCAATCACTTAGGATCTGTGAACATCAATCATTTCATCTACAGGATGGTGGTATGTCTTCATCAATAGGAAGAGGAGCCTTGAGCAGAGCTTCCTGGGACAGGAATCTCCCAATGAGTCTCTAATAAAGCCATCTTCTTCCCTAGGCCACTAGCTGTCACCTGGTATTAGAACAAGCAGGACCACTTGGTTGTGAGGAACATAAAAGACTGATTTGTGACCTCAACATCAGGCTTTCCCCAGAAGTAGAATTTCAGGCAGGATTCTCCATGTCTCTGCTGCAGTCTCCTTACCTGTGTGACAACAGTCGTCCCTCAGATAGATCTCTGTAGAGTGTCGATGGATGGGTATTAGTTATGATCTCCACTCAGCTCATCTCCCATCATGGCTGTGCTACTGTCTCAGAGCTGTGACAGAGACGTGACTCATACCACTTTGGAAGGCTAGTTCCCAGGAGTTGCTTAAGGACTAACGGCTTGAAACTGCTTACCTGAGATGGTAGAGACTTGAAGGAGAAAACCTGATTCAAAGACCATCTTATCACAGCAGCAGAAAGAGCATCTGGGCATTTTGTGGCTGAAGTTAGTGTTGCTTATGATCTTCCTACTCTCTCCAAAGCTTCCACCCTTGAGAAGCCAAGCACATGTGATGACCCCATTCGTTTGAGCATCCTCTTTTTGCCAAACCCGCACATGTATTAACTGTACATATGGGAGGCTCTAAAACTCGTAGGTGAGCTATCCAGTGGCCATGGTCATTCAGAATCAGGACCAAGTTCCAAATGTAGCTCTTGGACACTCAGAACAAGGGACGTTGCTACTTCAGTTCACCACCCCTGATGCTACACATCTCCCACATGGAAGCAAGTTCTCCTGAGAGATGAGTGGAGGCTGCAAGTGGTCTCTGCATTTATATCTGTAGCCTGGGGAATTTTCCAATGGTCACCACCTATGGAGAAGGTTCCAGTTACAAATTCCTAGTGCAGGCTCTATTTTTCCCCACAAGGGGGAAGCACTGAGCAAGAGACACATCATCCAGCAGGCCTCAAGAGATCAGGCAAGGTGAACACCTACCTTCTCCTCACCTTAGTCTCCACAAGAGGAAGGTGCTGTTCCAGAAGAAGAAAGAAGGAGAATAAGGAGGAGAAGATGGTGAAGAAGGAGGAGGGGTGGTGGAGGAGGAAGAGGAGGAAGGAGAGGAGGAGGAAGAGGAGGAGGGAGAAGAGGAGGAGGAGGAGGAGGAGGAGGAGGAGGAGGAGGAGGAGGAAGCACCTCTGAGCTCTTACTCCATGACAAATGGTATGGATATGACAGTCTATGTGCTAACTTGTTTAATAGTACCTCTGACCCTATACCCTAAAGATCAGTATAGCCATTGTGTAAATAAGGAAAGCAAAGCCCAGAGATATTTTAAACCCTCCCAAGACTCCCACAGTATAATGACCACAGCTGCAATTAACTGAACATCTGCTCCACTGTAAGCATGGTGCAGAGCCCTTGGCAACCATGAACTCAGTTACCATGCTATAGCTCATCAAATCTAAGATAACAATGATGACAGTAAGAGTCATGGGTATTCTATGTGCCAGTTGGAAACAAGAGAGAAACTAGAACACAGTGCTAAGAGGTCACTGATGATAACGCATTACAGACATTTTTGGAGGTAGAAACACATACAGCCTAACTGATAGAATAGAGAATCCGCATTGCAATGTGATCAGCTGGTAATCCTACCTTACTGATGGGGAGACTGAGTGACCACATGAAAGAACTGGAGTCCAAACCCGTTTGCCCAACACTGTAGCCCAATCTTCATACCACCCCTCCCCCATGCTGACAAGCACGCTGCTAACCCTCCCTCCAGGACTTTCCTTTTGGTCTCCAGAGTAAACCTGAAGGTTGGTATCTGAGCCTAGACATCCAGAAACAGAGCTGAGAATGAGACTCCAGACCTGCAGAGTCCTGAAGTTCCATGGGCTTCGAAGCATCACATGTCACAGGTATTCTTTACAAGAAATGACCTTGCTCCACTGAGCCACCTGAGAAAGTAACAGTTCAGGTCATTGCAGGACCCAACTGGAAAAGGGAGGAAGCCTGTGGCCAGGCCCCATCCTGCCACCTGACTCTCTTTTGGTGGGAAATACAGACATTCCACTCTCTCCAGCCATATCTCACAGGCCCACCTGAGAAGCAGAGACATAGCCCATAGACAAAGATCCAAATTCAGCCTCTGAATTTCTCACTTTTTCTCAAGCTATGATTAAAAAAAAACTGACTAGACAACAACTCAAGAGAGGAAGGATTAATTTTGACTCACAGTTTACAGGGAACCAGTCCATCATGGTTGGGAAGAAAAGGAGGTGGGACGGTGAGGCAGCTGGTCACATTGTATCCATAGCCAGGGTGAGGCAGCTGGTCACATTGTATCCATAGCCAGGGTAAAACAGCTAGTTACATTGTGTCCATAGCCAGGAAACAAGAGTGAATGCTGAAGCTACTTAGCTCTCTCCCTTTTCCCTTTATATTAATTTCCTACCCATATGCTGCTACCACAGAGTCTAGGTGGGTCTTCTCAGTTAAACCTGTCTGGAAACATGCTACAGACCAACCCAGAGGTGTGTCTCCCACATGACTCCAAATCCAGTCAAATTGACAGAGAAAATTGCTCATCAAAGACTCTAAGCCTAGAAGGAACCTCAAGACTGAGACAGAATTCCCGTCCAGGAGTCGTGGAGGGCTAAGTAACATGTGATGACCCAGGGCTTTAACCCAAAAATAGATTTCAAGGCCAAGACTCCACCACTTGTGGAATCTATTTTTAGTCGGGGGTGGGAGGAGGACAGGAGGAAGGCTTTTTAAAGTAGTAAGGTTACTTTGACCTGTGCCATGACCTCTTGAGTCAATTTCCCCTTCTGTGAAATGTGAGTAGCAGCCGTGGCGGGTGGGACACACTCATTAGAGTAGATATGGATGGTCTAGAAATTTAGCCCCTTAACCTGGTTTTAGGAGGGAAAATCTTTCCAGCTATAGGTTAATCTTGAAGATGCATTCAAACAAGAACTCACTGACCAAGCCCAGTTGCTCAGAACGTGCCATCACAAGGCATATAAGACTCGGAGGCTTAAATGAAAGATATCTGCTTCCTCATGGCTCTGGGGGCTGGAAGTCTAAGATGCCAGGGCTGGTTTCTGACAAGACTTTATTCAAGGCTTACTTCTCCTGGTATTCTCAGAAAGCCCTTCTCTGTATACATAGGGACAGAGAGGTCTGTGTCTCTCCCTCTTCTTATAAAAACACCAGGACAGACCCTATGTTCTTATTTAACATTAAATTATTCATCCAAAAGACCTGTTTTCCCATATAGTTACTCTGCAGGAAGAGTTTCGTCATAGGCATAGGGAGTAGATATACCATCCACAGTAGAATGTATCAGTGTTAAACTCCAGAGGCAGGTGGTGTGTTGGTTATGTTATAGCAGTCCTTCCTAAGGGCCAAAGATAAAGTCACATAGCTAAAAGGTCATATATGCTTGAAAGTATTTCATGGATGTATATTGACAGCCTTTAAAATTAGTACAAGATGGGGACTAGAGAGATGGCTCAGCAGTTAAGAGCATTTGCTACTCTCACAGGGGACCAATGTTCAATTTCCAGCACTCACATAAGATCTCTAACTCCTGTGCCAAGGGATAAATGCCCTTTTCTGACTTCTAGGGGCACCCACCTGCACATGGTACATATACACAATACACATACACATTAAATAACTAAATGGGTTTGTTTGTTTGTTTGTTTGTTTGTTTGTTTGTTTTTAAATAGCACTATCCAAGATTACCAACTCATCCACACAGATTGGCATGGTTTAGTGGCAAGGAAAGTGTATTTTTAAAGTTGTGAAGTAGCCCTGATCTGTGTAAGAAACTGCTTAGCAGAGCAGGGGAGATGGCTGTCGGTAAAGTGTTTGCCACACCAGCATGAGTACCCAAGTCTGGCTCCTCAGCATCTATGCAAAAGCCTAGCATGCGTGCATGCATCTGATCATGTGGTCAGGTAGAGACAGGGGGATCCCTGGAGCTTGCTAGCCAGCCAATCTAACTGAATCTGTGAGCTCCAAGTTTGGTGATGAATCATATTTCAAAAGATAATGTGGAAAAAGGTAGAGAAAGACACCAGACATTTAAAATGTCCAGCCTGCCTGCACACATGCATGCACATATGCACATACTTATAGAAACATATGCATAGCGCACACACACATGCACACACAAAGAGAAATTAGTGCCCAGGACTAAGGTATTGCTAGAAATGGGAACAGGAATGTTCCGTTTGGTGGACCAACAGAGAGTGATAGATTTGCATAAACCATCATGAGCTCTTGTAAGAATTAATTATTTGGGGATTTGTGGTACACAGTATGGTGCCATCAACATCAAAACCAGGGGGCCAGCCTAGATACGAAGCAAGTCCCCAGCTGCCACAGGGCTGAGCTACAAGGCAAAGATCCAAGAGATGACTGGCTGTCTAGGAGCTAAGTGCCAAGAGTATGAACCTCAGATTTCAGAGCTCACTCTCACAGAATCCCATTGAAGACACCCATGCTTTATGCCTGGGGAAGTCCACCATTTCCCCCACGGAAAGCTCCAGGAAGGGATCAAGTGATAAATGATGGATCCCGTGGCAACTGCTCGGTGTGAACAGGCCTCTGACTCAGCCATCTGGGCTCAGGGATGCTGCAGACCTTGATCACAGCATGTTACAAATGCAGAGAGAAGAGCCGGGCATGGTGGCGCACGCCTTTAATCCCAGCCCTCGGGAGGCAGAAGCAGGCGGATTTCTGAGTTTGAGGCCAGCCTGGTCTACAGAGTGAGTTCCAGGACAGCCAGGGATACACAGAGAAACCCTGTCTCGAAAAACAACAAACAAGCAAGCAAACAAACAAACAAACAAAAACCAAAACAAATGCAGGGAGGAAGAGCCTTCCAGGCTTCCATGCATGGGCTCCAGGATAGTTCCTGTCACACGGGGACCCTTGCCACTGCAGTATGTCCCAAGGGAGGTGATGCATCTGCTAAACTTCTGCTGATGGAGTGTCAGCTGCCACAGAGATGAACTATCCAACCCCTGGCTGGAAAATTAGCATGACCATCAGCTGTACATGCAGAAACTCGGACCATCGGGTTGGTACCTATGCCTGGGCTCAGGCTCCTCCTTCCACCTTCTCTCATTTCCAAGGAGCACATAGAACTGAAGGCAACCCTGTCCCAACTGCACAGAGCTGTGCTTCCAGTGAGCAAACGCACTGGGGGTAGATACCAACCTGGATCCAACTCTAACTTTAAATGCTGCGTGGTGGCACGTACCTGTAATCTCAGCAGTAGAAACACTTAGAAGGCTGATGCAGGAGGATTACTAGTCTGAGGTAAGTCTTAACTGTGATAGAACAAAAACCTAGGTTACTGTGGTTTTTATTCTTAAAAGGGAAAAAAATAATAAAAAGATTCCCATTCAAAAAAAATAGACTGTGAATGGAAATGGATCTAAGCCCCATCAACACTGACCCCTCCCCCAGCGCCCGCTTCCCCACGCCTACAAGAATGTCCCCAGTGCCATGTAAATGTAATGTATTTTAAGGGGAGAGAGTGGGAAGATGGGAGTTGGAGATGGATGGCTAGCCAAGGAGCTGGTGAAACCAGATGGGAATGCAGTGGTAAGAAGCAGACTGCTCGGGATTGCCCCAGCGTACTCCCTGGAGGCGCCATTCATGTCTCAGGCCACGTGAGTGGAATCAGAGGTTGCTGCTGTGCTATGTAGCCTACTACTCCCTGTGTGGCTGGATCCTGGCAGCAGCCGCTGAGAGGTCCAGGCTCACATACAAAGGATGCTCCCACCGACCCCTTCTGGTTTGTTCATTTCATGATTCTGGAAGATGGACCCAGGAATTTTCAGAGAACAATTTAGAACCCAAATCACCACTTACAGAACGAGTGGGAGTCAGAGAGAAGGACTCCCAAAACTCCATCACCAACGCTGATCAGGTGTGGGGCCACCTAGGTGCTGAACTGGGAAGGACAAAAGCCGCATTTAAAGCAAGGACCTGGTGCCAGAACAGGGAGCCTTGAAAACTGGCTGAGCTCTGAGCGGTGAAGTGCTTGCCCCACATCGTGAGCTTGCGAGTGGGTGGCCAAGCCAGGCCAGCGTGACTTTCGCCAAGCTCATTGATCCAGTTAGCTTTTCACCGCCCCACCTTCATCTCCACTTCACTCCCCCTCATTCCAACCAGCAAATCACATGCCGAGAAAACTACTGAAGATGGCTGGTATCACCCACAGCTGTTACCCAGATTCCATCTTCATCACAGACACTCAGAAGACACACACATCTGCCAGGAAAGCCAGGACACTGGGAAGCTAACTGGAAAGACTGGGGTTTACTCTGCAGGGCCATACCTACTAGGATGTGTATGTCCTGCAGGAGAATTTTTCAGGCACTCGGCTAACATCATGTCAGGCCTGTTCCCTAGACACCAAGCACTGGCCACAGTCTGCCACTCAAATGCCAGTTTCAATGCATGACCCGAGGGGCCTGCTTGAAGCAAGGCCTCTTTATGTGCTGTACTTTTTTTTAAAAAGGCACTGTTTTCCCCATGCTGTTTCCTCTCATCAAAACACCCTTCCCAGGCCTGATCTTCCTGCATTCAAGACTCAGTTCCAAGCAGTGCCTCATGGAGTCTCTCCTGTGCCTCCCTCCCGAGTTGGTCTGATCATACCCTCTCTGATGCCCTGCACCCCTGTACTTTATTGTTTCTCTACAGTACCTGGCTTGTTAGGTCATGTCTACTCTTTCTAGATTCTTATCCCACGGGCATAGAAGCCATGCTATTCATCCTCAAATCGTCAGTTCCCAGCGGTGTTCTTAAAACACTGGGTACTGTTCCCTGGACATGTGGAAGAATGTGACAGATGGATGATGGATGAATGGATAGATAGATGATGGGTGGATAGATGGATGGATGGACTGATGGACTGATGGATGGACTGATGAATGGATAGATGGATAAATGGATGGGCAGATGGACAGATAGATGGAGAGACAGGTGGATTAATGGTTATATGGATTATAAATGGATGGGTGGATGGATGGATGGATGGATGGATTATAGATGGATGGATGGATGGATGGATGGATGGATGGTTGGATGGATGGATTATAAAGAGATGGATGGATGGATGGATGGATGGATGGATGGATTATAAGTGGATGGATGGGTAGATGGTTGGATGGATGATTGGATGGATGAATGAACTTAATATATGAATAGATCCATATTGGAGGGTAGATAAATGGATGGATGGTATTGGAAGAATTGATGGGTGGGTGGGAGGATGGATGGATGGATGGATAGATACTAAAGAGATTAATGGGTGGGCAGATGATAGATGGTTGGGCAGATAGATAAGTGGAAATAAAACTGCAGAAGCTGTTTCTGTAGCCATGACATCATATCTACAAACATTCTCATTTGCCCCCAAGGCATAAGTAGAGCTATCACGACCCAAAGTGGAAAGTTACATCTGAAAGTGATGCATCGCAATCTTTCAAAAACACAGCGACATTCTTCTTCTGCAGAGCCAATTTACATTTTCTGTTCTTGTCACATCCTCTTCCACTCACAGACGGTTTGCAATGGATACGAACTTACGGTTTTATTATTTGTCACAAATCACGGATAACTCACTTTTGAAATTGATCTTTGCTGCCTGGTAAAGTGCTACATCAGCCACTGCCGCCTCTGAGTCCCTGGCAGCAGACGCAGCAAACAGCACTGGCAACTTCAAAGCGTGGGCAGGGAGTGGCTGACTTCTGAGTGAAAGCCCCTGGTGGTCCCATTGGTCCAAACACTAATTGGGTATACTCTGGCTTAAGAGAGCAAAGCCAGTCACTGTTCTTACAGGGAAGGTGAGCTCACTCTGTGTTTCTATAGTGCATAATAAGCTTAGCCCAGTCCCTGAGAATATTTAGCCCAGTGTGGTTTGATGGAGTTTGCATTTGAAGCCTCTCTGAGTGGAATGCTTCCTCTCAATTCCAATCTCAGTCACATGGTGGTAGTTAGATAAATCATGGGGGTGGGGGGGGCATCTTTGATTGACTGGTAAAGCCTGTCATACACCCAGGATGAAGGGAAAGGGCACAGTCACGTGGTGTACCTTCTAGAGCGTCATCTGCTCTACACTGCACCTTAAGGTTGTCTTGGCTGAGCCCATGTGCTTCAGGTGAAGCCCCAACCAAGAACCGTGGGTCAGCGGCAGAGCCTGGATTTAGATGGGTCCTGACACTGCAGTCAGGCAGACCCTAGTTCAAATCCTGCCCCTGCTATATCTCAGCAGTGTGGTGTTAGATAAACGAATACTGAGGCTTGCTCCTTTGTGAAGTAGGGAAAACAGACATTTGCTGGCAGGATTGTTATAACAAGTAGACCATTCAATATCCTCCATATTGGGAAGGGGGTGGTCTGAAGAGCCTCTGTAGCCATCTTTTAAACTTTTGCATCAGCCTCCATCTATCCATGTGGTAATGAATGACCTTGGTTCCCTGTGGACCCAGCCCTGCGTGGTATATTAGAATATACAGTTGTTGGAAGGTAGCCATTGGGAAGGACAGACAGCTGGGTTTTAATCCCTGCTCTGCCACCCGCTAGCCATGCGAGCAGAGTCACTCCCCTTCTCTGGATCAATCTAGGCAGATTCAACAGAGATCACTGAAGCGCCAACCCATATGGCAAGTATGGGGATTCAGTAGGTCTACACCATAAAAGTGCTGTGAACCATACCTGGCCTGAGCAAGAATTCAAATGCCAGCTTATACTTCCAATGCCCGTTAGCCGACAGGTGGACATTTGGGCAGTAAAACCTCACACCAAACCAACTGTAAGGTTTTAAAGCGATTACCTCAAAGCCAGGCACATAGTGGGTTCACACCAACTGAGAGATTCAATTGCTCTGTCTCTTTACAGCAACTATTGCTTGGTCCTGGGCCCATCCTCCCTGCTCCGACCTTGCAGGATGAACTTTCAGTGCAACAGGGCAGAGGCGTTAAGACTGTGTCTCCTCCCTTCTGGCTGCCTGAAAGGACATGTGTCCCCTGAGACCCCTTAGATGCCTGTGTTACCAGCCGATTGGTGGATTTGATTCTAGTGTTTTATTTGATTTTAGAATTGTTTAAAAGGAGCACAGTATAATCATTTGCGAACACACTTAAATCACTCGGCAGGATGCAATAAAATCATCAAACTCAAAATTACAGCTCAAAAAGCAGGCTCTGATTTCTCCTCCTCCTGGGTGGGCGAGAGAGAAGTGTGCACTTGTTTTTAGAAAGTGGGGAAAAGATTCACAAGGCATGGCTAAAAGCAGGAGCATCTCAGGTTCTAGAACCTGGGTCTCCTCAGTGCACCCGACCCCTTACTGATAGGACAGAGGTTGAATGTCACATTCAAGGTCACATGAGGAAATCTAACTATAGACTAGTCAAAGACCCAAATGTGATCCAGTCCTGAGCCTGCCACAGTACAGACCCATGGAGACCAGATCCCTGTATCCTCCCTGCTAACCCTCAGCTTTGCTGTCGAGAGAATGGGAGAGAGAAATGGCCCCCAGTACCTTGGCACGTGCCTCAAGGCAATAATAGGACTTCAGAGGTACAGAAACCTCTTGAGTGTGAGCACCCCACTTCAATCACCTCTGTAGGCTCTGGGACCTGAAATATCTTGCGGGGTGGACGACGCATTTGTCCAGTCAAGCTGAACCACTTGCCTGAGAGGCTCCTGACAAGAAACTGCCTGGACTACACCCTAGCCCCCACCCCCTGCATCCTTGAAGAGGCTGTGTCGCCTTGACCAAGCAACTCCTCCTTGGTGGGAGCTTTGCTGGGGGAGCTGAGCACCCCTTTGACTGCATTCTCTGAGAGACATGACAGAGAGGGAATTTTCCTTTTGGCACCTAAGACAGCTTTTCCCAGTGTGAAGGCTTGCTTTGAGCCAGGGTCACGCTGGCCTTGTCCTATTCTAGTTCTCCAGATGGAAGGAGGGAAGAAAACCCATTCTGAGCCAAATACTAAAGCAGACAAGTGGACTGAGAGTGACCTGCCCACTCAGTACCCTGCGCCCTGGCTGACCCTGCACCCTGATTTACAGAGGACTTTGAAGATGCTGGAAGAGTTTAGCAGCTACACACTCCAGACCCCTGATTTTATAAGAAAGGCTCTAAGGAGCTGCCAAGTTGGCTCAGCTGCCCTCTCCTCTCAGTCTCAGCCAGTACATCTCATTGCTGATACAGTCTTGGCAATGTGGTCCAAAAACAAGCAGATAGGGCTGCAGATAGAAGACCCCAGAAGCTACGCAAAATAAGGGTGTGCCACAGTTTACCAATATGTGTTTGTGTATCCGTGTATGTTCATATGTGTGCAAGGTACGTGCATGTGTGCAGTTATACACTCACATGATCATAGAGGCCAGTGGGGCAACCTCACTCTCATTCCCCAGGCATCATCCACTCTGATTTTCTATTTTGAGACAGGGTCTCTCACTTGCCTGGAACTCACCAATAAGTGTGTTCCTGTGAGGCTCAAGGACTTGCCTGTCTGTTCATCTCCACAAGCACATGAGAACACACTCAGTTGGGTTTTTTTCCTTTTAAGACATGAATTCTAGGGATCAAACAGGTGTCGTCATACTTGCAAAGCAAGCCTCAGACTGCATTACTGAGTCACTGATAGGAAAGCAAAGCCAGGTGGCCTATCGGTTCTACTGCCTGTGTCCCATGAGCCCCCCCACCCCGAGTCAGGGACACAGGATGGTGATAAGGACACCCATGGAAACTGTAGTTTCGACTTCTTCAGCATCCATTATGCATCAGGCGCTCTTGGGGATGTTCCATCTTGTTATGCAACAAGGCAGAAAAATCTTAACATCCTGCCTTGAGAACTCCTCTTCGGGAGAGAGCTGCCTTTCCCCTAGGAAAACACCGTGGTGAGGTGAGGCTCTGTGAGAAAGGATGTGGCCGCGTGCCAGGACTTCAGAGGAGGATGGCAGTGCCTAGGAATATCCTGATTCTGCTTCTGGAGAAAGTAGGAAGGCACCTGAGCTGCGATCAAGAAGGCAGCAGAAAAGGAGAGGAGACAGGGCAAGATGAGGCAAGGTGAAGAGACAAGAGAGCCCGCCCCAGCTCGCCTGGACATCTTCCCTGGGTCCCATGATCTCGTGCCAGTGGGCTTTCTGCAGAATCTAACCACGGGCTGCATTTTATACAAGGTCTTTATTATGGTTTGAGTGGGAACTGTCCCCACAGGCTCATGTGTGTTAAAGCTTGGTCTCCAAATGGTGGTGCCGTTTAGGGAAGATTATGGACCCCCTGAGACCTTGCTGCTGGACAGAGGCCACTGGGGAGTGTAGCTTGAGGATATAGCTTGGCCCTTCTTCTGGCTCGATTTCTGCCTCCTGCTTAGCACTGTACAATAATAAGCAGCATCCTCTAGCTCCTGCTCTATGAACCAAGCCATTCCTGCCCTCATAGGCTATCAGCCTCTGAAAGTGTGGGCTGACATAACCCGCCCTCCCTTGTATTCTTTCTGCCCAGTTCTTTGCTCACAGCAGAGAATACTGTTGTGATGTGGAGTGGACACTGGAGAGATATCATCTGAGGGTCACAACAGGGTTACACATATATGCCCTTATCAAGGTCAAGCTGTCGGCATCCCTCTGAGGGGTTCAAGATGGGAGCTCATGCTTGCATAGCATGTCGGAAAGGCCAAGTCGCATGTTCAAGTTCCCCCAACTCAGCAGTCAACAGTGCCTGAGTCAACTCCTGCTTTGTCTGGACCACAGAGTATAACTCTTAACGAGGCCAGGACTCCACAACATGAAGGGAAGAGATCAGAAGCCAGGCTAGAACAAGACTAAGGGCCGAGCCTTGCTATGGACTCTGGATGTGTTTTCCAGGACCTAGAGGGATACCATTCAAGAGAGCAATATGTCCACTCCCTGAAGCAGGAAGTTAAAAAGTTCATAGAAGGGTCGGGTGGGTGTTGGGTGGCCATCAGATATGCCAGGTAGGCCTCCCTGTCTCTCTCTCCTTTCCTCTCCTACCGAGCCCTCAGTACTTCCAGCATCCTCTCAATACCTCCTTCTAACTTAGAGCCTCAGACAGCAGGCTGCAAACACAACAGGGATAGGTCCCGAAAGATTGACCAGGGCCTAAGATACAAGCTTGAGCCACTGAGGACAGCTGGAACTCCAAAAGAGCACTTCAGGCTGTAGCGCCACCTGCTGGTAAGTCTCAGACCTTAGGTCTGGGACTGTCTGAACCATTTAGAGGTTGAAGAACACGGGGATGACACCAGACAGAGGAGGGGCAGTCATTTTCTTTATATAAACTTTGTTATATAAATGAAAAGCCTGTGGAAAGACCCTCAAGCAATGTAGGGTGAGGGAAAGAGAATGAAGTTCTTTGATTTGCTCGCAAATTTAAGCCAGTTATGGAAGTCACTAGTTCTGCGATACAGTGTTGTCAGTAAATGCAAGGTTCAAGGCTCAATCCTAGTGTTTTTCCTCTCTTCCTGGCTGGCTCATCCACCCTCTGTTATAATCATAAACTCTACCAGTCATGATTCTAGCTCTCTCTCTCCTAGATCCTGATCTCAAGATCAAGCTAGTGACCTTTTAACTTGCATGTATAAAACAGACACAGAGAGAGAGAGAGAGAGAGAGAGAGAGAGAGATCTAGCTCCCAGGATCTACCTGTCACACTCCCCTGGTACTGGAGTTACAGGTACACACAGCCACACTTAGCTTCCTATGTGAGCTTTGCACTCAAGTCCTTAGGTTTGCAAAGCAAGCACTACGTTCTCTCCCCAACTCCTAGCCAGAAAGGCAGAGCTTCTCTGGCCCATCAACTCAAATGGGCCAGAGGGAAAAAAGAAAACAGAGTTAAAGCTGGAGCTATTGCAAGATTGGTAACGTGCTTGCCCTGCATCGTGAAGCCCAGGGTTCGATCCCAAGCACCACACAAAACGGAGTATGGTGGTACAAACCCTAGCACTTGGGAAGTGGGGGGCAGAAGGATCCAATCCTCAACATCATCCTTAGCCTCGGTGAGCTTGAGGCCTGGGATGCCTGAGACCCTGCTGAAAGAAAGAGACATGGGTGGAGAGTAGGGAAGGAGGAACGGATGAAGGACTCCCGTGTGGGATGTGAATGAGCACCTAGCCATGACCAGGAAGCACTGAATCTATCAAGTCAGATGAGGCGACTGATAGCTGGGCTTGAGGGGCGGGAGTGAAGACACCATAGAACACCCAAGGCCGCTGCAGACCATGACACAGTGGAGTTCAGAGCAGGGCTTAGGTCATTCTGCTGTCTGTCATTCTAGAGTTACAACTAGATGGTCTGAAGAGACTTCAGAGGTTGTCTCATTCTAATGCACAGCCAATACCTCATTCTCTCTCCACCAATCCCAGCCAATGTGGATTCACTCCCAAGAGTATAAGGATAATTTCATTACAGTTATACTGGTGGGTTAGAAAGCTCTCCTTGTGTTGAGAACAATCCCTCTTTAGGATTAAATAAGGTAGTGCATTTAGCATGCCCGCCACAGTGCCTATAACATCAAGAAATGTTATCTTTATCTCCGCCTCCCTTATGACAACTACTCCTGTGTCTGTCTTTCCCTTGGGATGTCAGAAAACAAACCTAATTCTTCTTCCCTGAGACAGTCCTTCAGATAGCTGAAGACAGTGCTTCAGGGTCCCTCGAGGCTCCACTTGCCTCAGATAAACAAATACTCCAACCCACTTGCAGACACTCATTGGTAAGCGAGAGCCATTGCTGTGTGCGATGTGGTTGCCCAGCTGCTGCTGCTGCTGCGCGAATAAGGCTTCAGCGATGCTGATGGAGCAAAGGGCAAGGCAGCCATAGCAGAGCAGCCAGGCTCTGAATCAAAACCTCTGGAAGGGACAAACGTGGAAGCAGCTGGCCTGGACCAAAGTTGAGCTATTGGAAGAGCTGGATCAGACTACACCACGTGTCACACATTTTGATGACTCATCTTCCCCCCCACCCCCAGACAGGGTTTCTCTGTGTAGCCCTAGCTGTCCTGGAACTAGCTCTGTATATCAGGCAGGCCTCAGACTCACAGAGATTGCCTCTGCCTCTCTGCCTCTCTGCCTCTCTGCCTCTCTGCCTCTCTGCCTCTCTGCCTCTCTGCCTCTCTGCCTCTCTGCCTCTCTGCCTCTCTGCCTCTCTGCCTCTCTGCCTCTCTGCCTCTCTGCCTCTCTGCCTCTCTGCCTCTCTGCCTCTCTGCCTCTCTGCCTCTGCCTCTCTGCCTCTCTGCCACTCTGCCTCTGCCTCTGCCTCTGCCTCTGCCTCTGCCTCTGCCTCTGCCTCTGCCTCTGCCTCTGCCTCTGCCTCTGCACCTCTGCCTCTGCCTCTGCACCTCTGCCTCTGCCTCTCTGCCTCCCAAATGCTGGGAGAAAAGGTGTGCACCACCGCCACCTGGCATTCATGACACATCTTAGTAGGAGAAAAGTAAGTCAAGGGGCTGGGAATATAGCTTGGGTAGTTAAGTGCTTGCCAGGCAAGCATGCAGATCTGAGTTCAATCCTCAGAACCTACATTAAAAAAAATGCCAGGCTCTGTGGTAGGCTCCTTTAATCTCATTGCCAGTAGACAAAGACAAGATAAGCAAGACTTAGAGTTTGCTCACTAGCAAGCCTAGAAGAATCATCAAGTCACAGTTCGCAGTGAGAGATCATATCTCAAAAAACAAGTCAGGTGGTTCCTAAGGAACTATGACTGAGAGTGACATCTGGTTTCTGCAGGCACTTGTACATATGCAAGTGCACACCCGTATATGTAGCCACACACATGAATATTTACATGCACCTAATACATACCACAAATATGCACATACACATATACATACACAAGGAGAGACAGCGAAAGAATTAAAAAGACAAAGAAAAAAATTCCCCCATTACTATCGCAAAATTAACCCACATCATTTTGGACCCCCAGCCTCTGCCAAAGGACTTGATGCATCCCTTCCCAGATCCCCTTTGTCATTTTTTGGAAACTGATCTTAAGCAGCATGGTTATGTAACGCATCCTAAATCCTGGGACACCGACCTTCTGCTTAGAGGTGATCGACCCTCAGTTGTTCTCCAATGAGGTCCAGAGGGGAGCAGCAGCTTCTCCAGGAGCACCAGGAAGCTCGTGTGGAAGTGAGGCCTGTTCACACATGCCGAAGAGGAAGATGGGAGAAAAGGGGAGGAGACCTGGAGGTCCTCCAAGGCCGGCTTCTGGTTCTTTCTTACTTGATCCTTTCTAGATACGGGGGTTGTGAGGCAGGGACAAACTCAAGGGTGGCACCGGAAATTTCTAAAGCCACCTGCTGGCTCTAGCCCTCGCTGAAGTGCCATCCCATACAATGTATTTAACCTTTTCTGAAACTATATTTCCCACAAATAAAATAAAAAACAGGAATGCCTGCATCAAGAGAAGCCTGTGAATATTAAATTTAAATAGGCATAGAGAGTTTAAGTTCCCAGTAGTGCTGAGCAGCTAATAACCGTTCAGCCCACCTGGAAATAGCTCTCACAAAGTCTAGATACATGATTTTATAGTCTGTGTCTGAGTGTGCGGCAGAGAAGGCAAAGCAGCCAGCAGCTGGGGAGTGTACAACCTTGAAGTCACACTTGGTGAAACAGGCACTTATTTACCTGACCTGTCTCCCACATGGACACCCCAAAGTTCTCAAAAAATATTGAGGCTGGAGTTCAATCAGAGATCAGCAAGCGTCGAGTTAATGAGTCAGAAACCAGAACTCAGGGTTGCCAAAAAGGCTGGAAACAGGAAGGGAGAGTCTGAAGAAGGGACTCCGAGAGTCAGCCCTAGGTTTTTATAGACGTGTTCCTCAAATCCTAGGCTGAATTTTCAATATCATGTGAATGGATACAGAGCACAAGGGTGATGGGAAGAAAACAAGAGCAGAGAGACCTGAGCCACCATTGTAGCAGCTGCCACTGCCTGGGAGGAACAAGCCATAAACAACCTGGGCTTCCCACTGAAGCCACAGAAGTGTCATTCTTTGGGAGTTAGCTCATAGCCCAGAACTGTGTAACTAAAATATATCCACCCTTCCTGCCACGAAGCCAGAGTGCTTCTCTATAAATTTAACTGCCACCTAGAATACTGATCCACACGAGAGGAAGATAAGTTATCCTGAATCTCTAAAGTGATCTAGCCACAATGTCTAGTGTGCAAATTACTAGATGACACACAAAGAGAAAACCATGAGAATACTCAGAAACCAACAGATCTACATCTACCCGCAATGTTAGAAGGCAGCAAGTTTATAGTAATAACATTGAACCTGTTAAGTAACTTTGCTGAAAAGGATGTAAATAATGACAGATTTTGTTTTCTTAGGCAAGATTTGGAAATGTTTTTAAAGAAACCAAATGGAGGCCGGGTGTGGTGGCACATGCCTTTAATCCCAGGGGCAGAGGCAGGCGAATTTCTGAGTTCTAGGCCAGCCTGGTCTACAAAGTGAGTTCTAGGACAGCCAGGGCTATACAGGGAAACCCTGTCTCAAACAAACAAACAAAAAGAAACCAAATGGATATTTTAGAACTGATAAACGAAGTGTCTGGCACGTATACCTTGTTGTGTGGGATCAATAGAAGAATAGACACACAACAGGAAAAGGACCATCACACTCAGAGACAGTTGAGAGAAGTGATTCAAGTGGTAGGAGCTCAGAAGAGGGCTCGGAAAGTGTGTCCCGTGCAAACATGAAGGCCATGAGTTTGAATCTCCAGAATCCATGTAAAAATCCAGGATAGCAATGCAAACTTGAAATCTCAGCATTGGGGAGGTAGAGACCAGTGGATCCCTGAAGTTCACTGGATGGCTAGCCTACTCTAACCTATGAGCTTCAAGTCCTGTGAGCGACTCTGTTTTTAAAACTAAAGGGAAGAGTAATTGAGAGAGACAGCCACTGACAACCTCTGGCTGCCACACACACACACACACACACACACACACACACACACACACACTTGCACACCCATAGCCATGCCTCCACACAGACCAGAAATTGTTCAAGTGGAATACAAAAATTAAAAAAAAAATCTGATTAAAAATAAACAGAGCTCCTTTGACAATATATTGAGCCCGTACAAACTATATAGAAAGAGATTACACCATATATAAAATTGGCATTCCAGAGAAGAAAGAAGGAAAATAATTAAAGAAATATTGATTTTTCTTTTTTCTAAATTCGTTCAAAAGCATCATTTCACAGATCCATGATCTTCAGCAACCCAGACAATAAAAATACAAAGAAAATCACACCAAGAAATGATATTGCCAAAATCCTACAGAATCAAAGGTGGAGAATCAATCTTAAAACGGGAGGAGGGAGACACAGAGAATGAATAATCCATATAGAGAATTATCACTTATTCTCATCAAAAACAGTAGGGGACAGGAGATGGGGGTGGGAGAATCTTTGAAATGCTAAAAGAAAACTCTATGAACTATAAGGATGTACACAGCCAGAAGAATATGCTTGAGAAAGAATAAAACTAAGACACTGTATAGACAGATGAAACCTGAAGAAGTTTGCCACAAGTAAACCCATTCTGGGAAAAAAAAATGTTGATAAAGAATTCACACCAGTGGAAAATGACATCAAAGGGAAGTGTAAGATCTATAGGGGAAGATGATGAATAATCAAAATAGTGTGCGTGTGGTAAATATAAAAGATACGTTTCTTTCTCATCAACTATTTTAAAAGTTAACGGGCTACTTCAGGCAAAAATGGTCTTACCAGTGTTCTGCAGTAAGTCTCTTCAGTATATGTAGAGGTGGTAGACACCATAGTATTAAAGACAAAACATGTAAATAGGCTGCCTTGTGATGTAATGCAACATTGATTCATGGTAGACTGGGATAAGATAAAGACGAATAGTCCTAATAGAGCAACAATTAAAAATAGCAATGATAGTACAAAGTGATATAAATCAGAATCCAACAGAAAATGTAGAATCAACTATTTAAATTGTTGATACAAAAAGGAGCCAGGAAAGAGAACAAATAAGATAGCGACAGTGGGGGGCTGGTGAGATGGCTCAGCGGGTAAGAGCACCTGACTGCTCTTCCGAAGGTGATAAGTTCAAATCCCAGCAACCTCATGGTGGCTCACAACCATCCTTAATGAGATCTGGCGCCCTCTTCTGGAATGCCTGAAGACAGCTACAGTGTACTTACAGATAATAAATAAAATAAATCTTTAAAAAAAAAAAAAAAAAGATAGCGACAGTGACAGAGACAAGCAGGAAATAAAGAACAAGATGGTGACTTCATGTCAAAGATTGTACTGAGTGTAAATAGATCAAAAGCTCCCCAATAAGGGGCTTAAGAGGTTGCCTGGTGGTTAAGAGCACTTGAAGCTCTTCCAGAGAACCCAGGTTTGATTCCCAGCACCCACACGATGACTCATAAACATCTATATCCAGGCCCAGAGGATCTGATACCCTGCAAACATGAAGTACACAGATACACCTTCAGGCAAACACTCATACACATAAAATAAAAGTAAATAAAATCTCAAAATTTTTTCAATTCCCAATTAAAAGGAAGAGATTGTTGGATAGAATGAATAGCAGCATTCAACATGCCTTAGCATATAAAGATCCTGACAGAGCCAAAGAATGGATGGAGGGGAGGTGGGAAGGATGGAGAAATGTGGGCAGTGGTGTTAGGGAATGTCCATGTTAACACGCAAACCCTCAAGGCAATGGGATACTGTCACAATGGTAGCAAGATCCCGTTCATCAAAATGTAATAGTCCTAAATACATAGGTGTCTGATAAGTTCACAGATATCCAAATAAAAATTGACAGTGAGAAATGGACAAACTGCATGGTTCAAGATTTTAATATTCTTTCCCCAGTCCTTGATGAGTATGTAGTATATTAGTAACTTTTACATAGTTGTGACCAAACTACCAAAGAGAGACAAACTGAAGGAGGAAGAAGTTATTTTAGCTTATGGTTTCCGATGATCTGGCCCTTGCACTTGACCAGAACTTCATGGCAGTGTGAATGTGGAGTACCAGGAGACTCCCCTGGTGGACTTTGAATCACATACATCTTCAGCCTCCATGGAACATCTCCAGTGTCCTGCGTCCTCCGAGCTCAGCCCCACTTCCTAAAGCTCCAAGTACTTCCAAAATAGCACTTCCAACTAGGGACCAAACACTGAACACATGAACATACTGGGGACAATTTCAAGTCCAAATCAAAACAAGTAAGCAAAAAAAAAAAAATTATTAAAGGTATCAAAGATTTGAGCAACACTATCAAGTGACTTAACCTAATTGTCTTTTATGAAACTGTCCTGATTGATTTTCTTCAACTTGACACAAACATAGACGTATGGGAGAAGAGGGACTCTTGATTGAGAAATTGCCTCCACAGATTGGCCTGTAGACAAGTCAATGGGATACTGTCTTTTTTTTTCCTTGCTCTGGTCAACCCCTGCTCGCTCTGGTTGGCCCTGCTCACTCCAGTTGGCCCCGCTCGCTCCCGTCCAAAGACTCATTTATTATTATTCATAAGTACACTATAGCTGACTTCAGACGCACCAGCGGAGGGCGTCAGATCTCATTACGAGTGGTTGTAAGCCACCATGTGGTTGCTGGGATTTGAACTCAGGACCTTGGGAAGAGTAGTCAGTGCTCTTACCCACTGAGCCATCTCACCAGCCCCCTGGGATACTGTCTTAATGATCTATGTGAGTGGTCCCAGGCTACTGTGGGTGGTGCCACCCATGGGCTGGTGATCCTGGGGTGCATAAGAAAGCAGGCTGAGCAAGCCATGAGGAGCAAGCCAGGAAGCAGCCTTTCTCCATGCCTTCTGCTCGTTTCTGCCTCAAGCCTTTACTTCTCTCAGTGATGGTGTGTGACCTAAGAGTTGTAAGCTGGAATAAACCCTTTTCCTTTCCCTCCTCAGGCTGCTTCATTAAGCAAAAGAGACCCCACTAATAAGATAGAAAGAAACAATAACAAAATAAATATTACAGAATGTAAATATTTCAGTGGTGTCAAGATAGACCCACCACAAGCTGGCCCACAGAACAAATCTCAGTACATCTCAAAGCAATGAAAACACAAGGGATAATGTTTCCTTCCCAAAGGATAATTCAACCAACCGGAAGCCAATAGCCAGGCAACCGAGAAAACACAGCACACCAGTATCTACATGTGAGAACATCACAAAAGTCTCAACAGGGATGCTGAGTGACAAACACACCTAATATACAATTGTAATCAGTTCTGAAACATAGGAAAATGAGCACATTCCTTGGGGTGGGGGATACCCAAGTTACTGAAGGGAGGGGGAGTGAGGAAGTATCTGGGAGGAGTTAGGGGAGGAGTAGGGGGGGAGAACTTGGTCAGAATACATTGTATGCGTGTAAGAAATCCTCCAAGAATCAATAAAAACGTTTTAAAGCAGAAGTCACCAAAATTAGTGCAAGAAGAAGTAGAAAAATCTTGATATCGCTGCATCTATTAAAGGAATTGAATTTGTAATTTAAAATAACTGCGTGCACACACATAAGCACCAGGTCCAGATGGCTTCACTAGTAAATTCAATCAAGCATCTAAGTTAAAATAAAAATGATACTATGTCTACACAAACTGGGAAAACAAAGACAAATGGAACATCTCATGGCTCTTTTTATGACGTTAACGTAATTCCAATGCCAAAATTTAAGAGGATAACTTAAAAGCAAACCATGGTGCCCCAAGCTGCTAACCCCTCAGATGTCTGAGAGGGCAGCTCTTAGGGTAGAAGTCACTTTGAGCCACAAAGTTCGTTCAAGACTAACCTAGGCTACCAAAATCATGTCGAGGTATTAGAAGAAAAGTAAATACTATTCCTTACAGATGCGAAACTTCTTTTGAAAATATTTGCAAACTAAATATAGTAAAATCTAAAGAGAATGATAAATCATGAGCAAGTAGGGTTTCTCTTGGGACTCCAGATCAGGCCACAGCTATCGATCAATCAACACCATTCACCATAATAGTTGGATAAAGAAGGGGGATCCTGTGATCATCTTTCTAGAAGCATGGTCCATCTTTACCAACATGTAGTAGTTGTTGATGATTTTCTTTTAAGAAATGAAAACTTCAGGGGCTAGAGAGACTCCTTGCTGGTTAAGGGTCCTTTTGCTCTTGATAAGGACCCAGGTGTGAATCCAGCACCCACATGGTAGTTCACAATTGCCTGTAACTCTAGTTCCAGGGAACCTTATGCCTTCTGTTGGTATCTCCAGGCATCTACATGCATCTGATGTTCATAGAAACACACAAATTAGACATCATTTAAACATTTTTAATTAACAAACTAAAAACATAAAAAAACATAAAAAATCATTTTGTCTAGAAAACTAGAAATATATTAGAACATTCTCAGTGTAACAGAGGCAGCTAATGAAAATGTATATCAAATATTTAATGGCTGGACAGTGGTGGCACACAAGGCAGAGGCAGGTGTGTCTCTAAATTCAAGGCCAGCCTGGTCTGCAGAGTGAGTTCTAGGACAGTCAGGACTACACAGAGAAACCCTGTCTAAGGAAATTGTGTGTGTGTGTGTGTGTGTGTGTGTGTGTGTGTGTGTGTGTGTAGGAACAATGATAGCTCTTTCTTTCAAAGATCAGAAATAAGACCAGAAAATACACACCTCCTCTGGGATTTTTTTCCCCCAACATCACATTGAAATTTTTAAGCAAGAAATGGAACAAAAATGAAAACTATAAGCAAAGAAATAAAATCTAAGCTCTCAAAAAGAATAAGCTATTGATACACTCAAGAGTATGAATAGATGCCAAAAACATTTTGCTAAGAGAAAGCTGCCAGCCATGAAGAAATACATAACTCTGTCATTCTATTTATATGTGATCGTACAACAGATAAAAGTCACTTATAAAGACAAAAGTAGACAGAAGGCTTCCTGAGAAGGATCAGCAAAGAGGGTGTAAGTGGGCAGCTTTGGGGGGAGATTAGATATGTTCTAGATCCTGGTTGTAGTGATCACCACAAGGATATGTGTTTTCTTAAAAGTTCATTCTGGGTGCTGGAGAGATGACTCAGCAGGTAAGAGCATTTGCTGCACTTCTGAAGTTTGGTTTCCAGCACCCACTTGGTAGCGCAGAATCCCCTGTAACTCCAGTTCCAGGAGATCTGACATCCTCTTCTGGCCTTTGAGGGCACCAGCTACCCACATGATGATAACACTCATAAGCAAACCATTCATACACACAAAATAAATGAATCTAAAAAATGAATTCACACAGTTATGCATTGAACTTGATCTATTTTATCACATACAAATTATGCTTTTGTAAAGTTGGTTTTAAAAGCAAGGAAAAAATAGACACCATTAGGAAAAAGTAAAACCCAGACTTTTAGAGAAAAGATACTTCACATTTGACTCAGACCTTGAATTCAGACCATTCTTTCAGAGAATTCCTACATCTCGATAATCAAGACAAACTATGAGCAGGTTTTCTTAATAGGCAAAAGACTAACGTGTCACCAAAAAAAGTAATAATGAATAACTGATAAAAACATAAAGTTGTTGTTCCCAGTATCATCGATCACCCGGGACTATAACAGAAACACCAATTTGCTACAGCTGGACATCAACCAAAATAACTAAAACCAGTGTGGAAACAAAGAAACAAAGAGCCAGCGTGGATGTGCAGAGAGCTCAGCCATTGTTCATGCCTTGTGAAAATAAGATAGGGGTGGGGAGTGGGGGCGGGAAGATGGCTCGACTGGTAAAAGCACCTGCCACCAAGCCTGGCCACCTGAGTCTGGTCCCTGAATCTCACATGGTAGACAGAGAGTACCAACTCCTGCCAGTTGCCCCCGACTTCCACACATTCACATGGCACAGACACCTAAACACAGATACCAGCACATGATAAATAATAAATACATGTTTAAAAATGGTAGAACCACTTTAGACCAGAGTTGGGCCAGTTCTTATAAAAATTAGACTTGTAACTAATTTATGAAACAGAATCAGCTATTCCACTCGTGGCTAGTCTCTCAAGAGAAACTAAAAATGTCTGCAAAATGAATCATAAATAAATACTCAAGTGAGCATGGTCGCACAAGACTGTAATCTGGCACTTGGGAGAGGGATGCAGGGCCACCTGGAGGTCAAGATCAGCTTTGGCCAGGATTCTCAGTGGCGGGATAAGGATACCAAACCACCCACAAAACCTTCCATCCAAAATTTGTCCTGCCTACAAGAAGATAGAGCAAAGACTTGGGGAATGGCCAACCAGTAATTGGCCCAAGTTGAGACCTATCCCATGGGCAAGAACCACTCCATGACACTAATAATGATATCCTATTGTGCTTGCAGACAGAAGCCTAGTAGCATAACTGTCTTCTGAGAGGCTCTACAGAGCAGCTGACTGAAACAGATGGAGAAATCCACAGCCAAACATCAGACGGGGCTCCGGGAGTCTTGTGGAAGAATGGGAGGAAGGATTGAGGGCGTTGGAGGGGATAGGAACTCCACAGGAAGACCAACAGAATCAATTAACCTGGACCCATGGGAGCTCCCACAGACTGAATGACTAACCAAAGAGCATACATGGGCTGGACCCAGGCCTCCCCTCACATATGTAGCTTGGTCTTCATGTGGGTCCCCCAACAACTAGAGTGGGGGGGGGGTGTCCCTAACTGTTGCTTGCCTGTGGATCCTGTTCCCCTAGTTAGATTGCCTTGTCTGGCCTCTGTGGGAGAGGATGTACATAGTCCTGCAGGGTGGGCTGGTACCCACAGGGTCCTCACTCTTTTCAGAGGAGAACAGAATGGGAGATGGGCAAGGGAGTGTGCAGAAGGGAGGGTACTGGGGGACCGTGATTGGGATGTGAAGAAAATAAATAAATAAATAAATAAATAAATAAATAAATAAGAAGAAAGATCCGCCTTGGCTCCACAAGTTTGAGGCCAACCTATGCTAAATGCAACCTTGCCTATAAATTAAGTAATTAAATACTTACAAGGGCTTCTTCATAATTACCAAAATCTACAATCAATCTGAACACCCACTACCAGGTGAATGGATAAACAAACCAGGATGTGTTCATAAGCTAAAGAACAACGCAGCAGAAAATGAACGAACTCCTAGTGTGCCCCCACGTGGAACAACCAGAAAACCATCATTTTGAGTGAAAGAAGTAGGCAAAAAGTGCATTGGAAAACTATCAATTATCTACTTGAAACTTGAACTTGAAAACTGAAGTTGGATTATCTATTTGTAGTTTGTCTGTTTGAAAAGAAGGTAGTCAGGGCTGGAGAGATGGCTCAGCAGTTAAGAGCACCGACTGCTCTTCCAGAGGTCCTGGAAGAGAGTTCAATTCCCAGCAACCACATGGTGGCTCACAACCATCTGTAATGGGGTCTGATGCCCTCTTCTGGTGTGTCTGAAGAGAGCAATGATGGTGTACTCATATACATGAAATAAATAAATCTTTTTTAAAAGGGAAGGAAGAAAAGAGGGTAGTCTGAGTGGTAACAGAATTCAATAAAGTGGTTCCCCGGGATGGGGGTGGAGCACCAGTTAGGAAGAGACATGAACTCAATTTCTATAGGGATAAAAAAAGGTCATGTGTCTTGTTTGATGCAGTGTGTACGTGGGTGGATGGTACACATTTGACAGAACTCAGACCATGCACTTAAGATTTTTAGTGTGGCAGGTATCACATATGTTCATACTCATAGGCACACATATGGACACACACCACAAAAAATGAAATATTTAAATTAAAAAACTGAGAGCAAAATTCCATGGAAACTGACAAAGTTTGGGAAACTTCATACGGGAGACAGACAGTGAAGGTCCACAAGGCCAGCGGGCCTGGAGATGCTCAGTTGCTTATTTGCAAATTCAACAGGTAGACCACTGTCCAACGGAGTCCATGGAGACTGAATGGGCATTCTCTGCCAGAGCTGACTGCAGCTTCCTCCCTGTCTGTCTTACAGCTCACATATCTGCCCCCGCCATGGGGGGAGTGCCGGTCCTCAGAGATGGGACTCGACTTCTTTCCTGTTTACAGCATCACAGCCTGTCGGATTGACTGTGAGACCCGCTACATCGTGGAGAACTGTAACTGCCGCATGGTCCACATGCCAGGTAGGTGCCAGAGCCCCCAGGAAACACCTCACCCACTCCTGGAGGATACCTGACCACTAAGGGGTAGATGGAAATTCTCCATCCAGTAACCAGGGGCAGCATCCTGGGATGCAGGAGTGCCCAGATGTGTGTATCACCTCCGTCCCGACATCCCATATGCTTGCCAGTTGTCGGCCGCTCTCGCCTCCTGAGTTAGGCGTCCAGATAACGGGATGCATCCTCATAATGTGCCTGTTGGAATATCCAGATGTCTGTGGCTTTCACCCAGATGTTTCCCTTCATATATCCAAATGTCTAGCACTCTTTCGAGTGCAGCCGAAGTCTATTAGTGGGCAAATAAATGTGCCTGTGCTGACGCTTCTGTGTCAGACTAACAAAGCTTACTGCCATCTCATTAGAGGCAATCCGCATGTCAGAGACTGGGTGTGGAGTGGAAGCTGGTGTGGGCATGAGAGTGACAACAAGGACGGGTAACTGGGGTGATAGGCATGGACCTTAGCTTCTATTTCAGGCTTCTCCACTCACTGTGTGGGCTGGTCCACATTACTAACCCTCTCTGTTCTTACGTTCATTATCTCGTATTTTTAAATGCCCTGCACACCATAAAAGCCAGTGATGGTTATATTAGTGCAGGAAGAGTTTGGAATAAGAAATCGCTTTGCTAAAGACCTAATGGGTGCTTGGGACTGTTCCTTTTGATACTTGCTCCTCTGGGCGTGTGTCCTACATTATTTAAGCTTATTTAACAGAATCTTTGTGGTGGACACACACACACAGAGGTTCAACACCTGTTATTTTTGTTGTGACAACTCTCAGGTGAGTATCCTCATGGCTGAATTTTGAATCATTTCATTAGTGATCAGTAATGATCTTAGTCATTCAAGATTAGAATTGTTGATCTTTAAAGTAGCCTCTGTTCAAAGAGACTTTGCCCAGTACTGTTTAGATCACTAATATCAGGAGGGAAAGACATAGGTGTGGCCCCAATTTAGCCAGTCTGGGTCTTGAAATCAGCATCACTTCCACGGCTGGAGTCGGAGCTCTGAGGGGAGACTCGGAGAGGGGCTTGCAGAAACTACAAAGGCAGTGCATGGTCCCCTAGACCCAGGAAAGACCATAGTTCTCTCCCATCACCAATGACGCCTACACTGACTGCGGGCCTACAAAAGTGCAGGAGAATAAATGTGTGTTGCTTTAAATAATGACACTAAAATTGCCTGTGAGCTTCCTGGAAGACAGGGAAAAATGGAAACCACATCACTTAACATGTTATTATTGGAAAAGGGAATTGTACCAGCTCTTCAGTGCTGGTCTTCGGGGCGGGGGAGAAGGTGTCAAAAAAGAAATATTCCTGGGGGACCTTGAAGGTCCACAGGGGGGGAAAGGGGAAAATAAAACAACCAACAACCAAAAAGGAGATCTTTGTGTTCTGCGGAGAGTTCCCAGAAGGAAACACCCGGCAACAGTAAACATTCCTTGCCTGGTGCTCGGACTAAACCAGCCGTGAGCTTCTTGCCCATAAAACCTGAGCCAGAGGCAAGCAAAGTGAGGTTGCCATCATTCTACCCATGACACAATCTGTGGCATCTCAACCCTGTGTGATGGTGGGCAGAGCCGTGGGGAGGCACAGGGCCAGCCCGGGTTGCTTGTAGCCGTGTGGTGTGCTGAGAAGAAGCGGCCCCAGGATGCCATGGACCCCTGATCCTTACTGCGTACCTCACTGCCAGCAACCTGCTGCCTGGAAAGGCAGATGCTGAGGTCCATGGATTTCTACTTGGAAGCCTAACACAAGGGGTCAAGGAGACCCCATGGGCCTGGCTTAGAACCTTAGAACCTTTTCTTGTCCCCAGTCTCCCAGACAAGCTGTCCCATCATCCTCCAGAGCTGCCAGAAGAGGGCCGGGCAGCTCCCATGGTCTCCTCCTCACAGAGCAGATCAGAAGTCACCACCAGATCTAAGGACACTAAACAGTGGCACCCACCAGACTGTCCCCTGAAGACAGCTTATCCCTGTGGGTTTGGAAGTCACTCAGTGCCTGGGCCAGTGAGGTGCTGCTGGCTGGCGTGTGTGGCCCTGCCCATGTAGTTAATAGTCTTTCTCCCTTTGCTTTCCTTTCCTGTAGGGGATGCCCCTTTCTGCACCCCTGAGCAGCACAAGGAGTGTGCAGAGCCGGCCCTCGGTCAGTACTGGGGAGAAGAGGGGGAGTGGGGGGTGAGGTGGAAATTATGGGGTCATCTGATGGGAACACAAAGTCAACCATGGAAAAAGGAAAGGGGAAGGGATAGGCACAAAGATGCTCTGTAAGGAGGAGTAGCTGCTGGAAGCTGGAGAGGAAGAGAGAGAAGGAGGGCTCTTCTGGAGCCTCATGGATGAGGGGCACAAAGATGCTGATGGAAAAGAAATAGACTTCACAGGGAATGGAGGATACGGGGAGAGGGCAGAGATAGAAAGAGAGTGGCCTGAAAGAACTTGGTGAAGACAACACACACACACACACACACACACACACACACACACAGCCACCAAGTTCATGTGCAAGCAGAATGAATGTCTTTCACATGCTATGAGCCCAAGGGATAGGAAGCGGTGACAGAGAGGAAAGGTCCTCTTCCATCCCATGCCTGCCAACACAAGCCATTCCAAGTCCCACTATGCCACCACCACCACCTCCCCACTTCTCCCGGACCACCCCCCACCCCCAAACTATAGCCTCCAATGCATTTGAGAGCTAAAATAACTGCAGGCTCCCCATCTGGAAAGCCAGGAGGGAGCACACAGCCATGGGTTGAGGCAGCAGCTGTCCTGCCGTCCATCTCTCCTCTCTCCAGCCCCAGGAAAAAGCAGAGCTGTAAACAATGCTGAAGCACCCTCAGCAGCTAGCTGCCCTAGAAACCCTGTCTCGAAAAACCAAAAAAAAAAAAAAAAAGAAAGCAAAGCTAAGACTCCTGTTCTAGATGGTCTGAGAGACCCTGAGGTGTTACAATGTGTGCAGAGTGTTACAATGTATGCAGAGTCTTTGGATTAAAGATAACAGAACCAAAGGAAGGCGGAGGGGGCGGGGTGAGAACAAAAGAGGGCGCTGAAAGAACAATTGTTCTTGCTAGTGATAAAACTTTTGGACCCTTGCAATTAAGCATCATGCAACAGGGGAGCAAGAGGACTCATCTCAGCATGTAGCAGACAGCCAGGGGCTTGCCAACTGCAAACACCATGAAGGGTCAGGAGAGTAGAAAGAGTCCTGAAAAGTACAGAGATATCAGGGGAGGGAAGTGTCGCTATTCACTGGACTGGGATTCTTCCTAGAAGCAGGCCAGGGTGACAGAGTATCAAGGTAATCTATGCTACCTTTAACAGGCTTCTTGCCAAAGCCAGGTTGAACACTGAAGAAGCAACTTTCAAGGGCCTGGCTAAAGTTCAGTCAAAAAAAAAAAAATGTCTGTGAGAGGGCAACAATGCCTTTGATCACTTGGTGTGGTTGGTTGGAAGAGGAAAAGCAGAATTGTGTTGGGGCCTGGGGGAAAGGTTAGGTTGCTCCAGGGAAAGGATCTTTCCCTGTGTAGCCTTTGTGGCATCGGTTGTGAGGAGCACCAACAGGAACAACGTGAAGTCCTGAGTTCCAAGCACAGTGCTCCCCATATTAGCTTTCAGGGTAGCTCACTTTGTGGGTCAGAACTCCAACCCAGACAAAGCGGAGAAAGCCCCTGGGAAAGAGAGGGCCAGGCCTCCCTGGGAACTGTCTCTCTAAAAGTGGCAATGGATCGACAATTTTGAAAGTGCCAGGGGACAGTAACAGCATGCAGAAAGAAAACAAGCCCAAGGCACAATCCCATTTCAACAAGTTCCAGTCCCAATTTCCCTGGGGCCCAGCTCCTCCTCCCAGCTTGCTACTTAGTGCCTAGAACCCAGAAATGCCAGGCCAGAGATCCTCACTGTCTCCCCACCTGCCTGAGACCCTCTCCTCTCTCCTCCAGGTCTACTGGCAGAAAAGGACAGCAATTACTGTCTCTGCAGGACACCCTGCAACCTGACCCGATACAACAAAGAGCTCTCCATGGTAAAGATCCCCAGCAAGACGTCAGCCAAGTACCTGGAGAAGAAATTTAACAAATCGGAAAAATATATCTCGTAAGTTAAGTGGAAGGGAGGAAGAGGGGAGGGGGCGTTCAGAAAGAGACAAAAAAAAAAAAGCAAGCAGTTAGCTCAATTTAGCAAACATTAATTGAGCACTTGCTGTGTGCCAAGCTCAGAAGACAAAGCCACAAAGAGCTTGCAGCCTCCTGGGGAGATAAGTGCAGGGATTGAAAGCCACATAGGGCAATGACTTCTGGGACAATGTTGGCTATAATTGAGATATGCAGACACAAGGGGAAAACCATGTTTGACTGCTGTTGGTTCAGAGTGAGGTTCAGAGAAAGCTTGACCTTTCTAAAGAATGTACAACTCCGTGTGGACCTTGAGCCTTCTGTTCCCTCTTCTGGGAACACTTTTCCTGCCACTCTGCCTAACTGGTCCTCGTGGTACCCATCTCTATTTAAATAGCATTGCCTTGGAAAGTTAGATTGTGGTCTCCCTCCGTTAATTCCCTCCCCAGGCACTGTGGCATTTACCTGTATAATATTGCAGTAGTTTGTGACTTGCAGTTAGATATGTAGTTTGTTTGGGGAAAGGAGCTGACGTGCTGTATCCTTCAAGATTTAGGTTTAAGGAGGGGGTTGTGCATGGAGAGTGCATATTGCTCTTTCTGGAGTACTGGAGTTCAGATCCCGGCAGTTCAGAAATGTCTTTAACTTCAGTTC
>LR749949.1:1196347-1230805 GCA_902729485.2 Mus minutoides | reverse complement strand
CTCCAGGGTTTTCCCATTAAATTTCTTGTGTGTCATTAATTGTTCCATGAGGCATTGTGGTATATCATGACTTCTGACTGCCAGGAGACCTTTTACTTCAGAGCTGTTCACACATTCACTTGGAAAGATTTTCCCTGAGTGCTGCAAGAATTTCATTGACAATAACCCACAACACACCCACAACCAGTGCTGAAATATTTACAGGGTGGTATTGAACTAGATTTCTTTTGGTCTAATGGATTGTTCCTCTACCAGACATAGTGTTTGCAGAGACCCCATACTTATATCTCCTAAACAGTAAACATCAATCATAATCTTTCATTCTGACTAATGACCTCAGTTGTGAGCACAAAATTTCTTCCACTTTGAAATTTCAGCTTTTTGATGTTTTTCATTTGTAATGACCCATAAAGAATATACTTTATCAGCAGCCAGAAAAATGTTTCACAGAAAAATGCAGAAAAGACCAGAATTTGTGAGGTACAAATACTAATGCCTGCACATGAAATAAGAATGATGATGTTCAGAGTGTGAATAAATTTCAGTAAAAGAACACTCTGAAATCCAGAACCACGGTCAATTTGGACAAAATTTAGGAATAAACATCCCAGTCTATGTAGTTACAAACATGGTTTGGCTCACAATAAAAGTGACTGAGTGTGAATGGCCTGTAAATATTACAAAGCCTAGGAAAGAGAAGGTGAGGGAAATTGGGAGAATGTAGAAGAGAGGGCTGTTACTGGCTTTCCAAATGGAAGATGCTGGGTGATTCACAAAAATCCGAAGAATCAGACCTCTGAAGGCAGGGAAACATAGATGCACACAGGCAAGAACCCTTCTCAAAGGGTCTCCATAGGCCAGAGATGTCACAGGTGTATGGACACAGTAGTAATCTATGCTCTGTGATGGTGTACTGTCCTCTGAACACTTCACACACTAATACACATGTGATGAAGAAAAGAAAGTAGGATCATTGCAGCTTCCACAATCACAGGACATAGGTAACTTCAGACATAGGTGGGAAACGCTATGCAACATCCACATCCTTTACAGCTGAGGATATAACAGAAGTCAGGTGGTACAACAACAATTCTAATTCAATGTGCCCATCATATTCATTGATTAAAAACTAATATATAGGGCTGATGAGATGGCTCAGCGGGTAAGAGCACCCGACTGCTCCTCCGAAGGTGATAAGTTCAAATCCCAGCATCCACATGGTGGCTCACAACCATCCGTAACGAGATCTGGTGCCCTCTTCTGGAGTGTCTGAAGACAGCTNTAGATAGATAGATAGATAGATAGATAGATAGATATTCACATTAAAAATGTTCAGGCAAAGAGATGTACCTAGAAAAAAATATCTAGCCGGGCGGTGGTGGAGCATGCCATTAATCTCAGCACTTGGGAGGCAGAAGCAGGCAGATTTCTGAGTTTGAGCCCCCCCCCCCAAAAAAAAACAAAGAAAAAATTATCTACTGAGGTAAGCCAGACACATCTGGGAAAATATGGAATATATTCACTTATGTGTGGATATTAGACAATGCTAAAATAATAAACTGGCAATTCATAGACACCCCTGTATTCAGAGATATTAAGTATAGAAGAGTTGACTTCAGGGGACACAGTGGTACACAGATTCCCTGGTGAAAGAAAATAAAATAGATTTCATGGATGGACCGGAGGCAGATGGGGATGTGAATGGGAAAATGAGGTAGAAACTGGGAGGGAAGTTAAGGTTGAAGGACAAAATGCTGAGAGACAGTTGGAATTGAGAGGGGCATTTGAGTGATGATATGGAAACCTACAGTGGTATGTACTTCCTAAATGCTATAAAGATAATCAAAATTCAGTAACCTACTAATGGGGGTGAAGATGTCCCAACTGACTTGGTATTTGTTTCAAATGGGGTTTCTAGTACACTACCTGAATTTTATTCAATTAAGTTGTTGGCTAAGGGGGTCCCTTGGATCGCTAAGCAACCTAGGTACTTGCTAAGATAACTATTTGCTCTGTTAACATTGATAGCAGTTCTCCATTACCAAGCATATCATCCAGACAACTCATTGGACATGGAGAATTTGAACCTTCTTGCCTATATAATATTTTCTTTGTTATGCATAGTTACTAAACAGGCTAACAAAAGGAAACATGAAAAGCAACCTAACCTCAAAACCTTTGGCTAAAATTTTGGCTACCTGCCAGATATGCTAGGGGAATGATGGCACCAACCATGTAAGAAAAGCTAACCAATGTCTCTTTTGACTTAAATCCTACTCTAAAAGCTGAAACTCCTATCAAATTCTGCATGGGCAGCTAAGAACCAGGCAGTAGATAAAATATACACCCAGGGGAAATACAAGCACTACCACTCAAGAAAAAATATTAATAATGTGATCCCCAATGATAATTAATATTTTATACTCAAGAACAGTGTCTCCTTCTGTCACCATCCAAGAAGCTTCCTCCTGCATCAGGCAGGAAGAGATGCAGACACCTACCCACAGATGTTAAGTAAAGATAAGACTCCTTAGAACAAAGACCTTTAAATCAAACCTCCCCCAAAATAGGTCAGGCAACAGCATGTGACAAAGAGTGAAATAGCCAGATGGGATAGAGGACCCAAGGAGAAAAGGCTATCTGAATCAAATGAATCAGGTTCCTGTGAACTCACAGAGAATAAAACAATAAGCACAGGGCCTGTATAGTTTTGTGCCTGGTCCTCTGACATATATTATAACTTTTTCTTAGTTTTTTTGGAGCAGATTTGTCAATGAGTGGGTCTCTGAGGTTTTTCCTACTGAGAGACAGAAAGGGCTTTGATGCAGAAAGGATGAAAAGTGGAGAGGAGCTGAGAGGAGTAGAGGGAATGGAAACTCTAAGATATATGGGATGACACCCAACATGGATTCCAGGATTTCATAAGCATGGCATGGCAAGTGTACACCTGTATCCACTCACATACAGTGTCACAACATGGGACTCACTGAAACATGTTGAATGAGCTTTCTCCTTGATCTCAGTGGAAGAGTCCTCTTGAGGTCCCTGGTATCTTCCTGCTCATTTCTGGGTGCAGTTCCAGAAACTAGGTGATCTACAACCCTAGGAAGGGTACATTAGGAAGGTGACAGCAAAGGGCCCCTTGAGATATATATTTGGCAGGTGTTAGAGATTGGGATGCTGTTTTCCCATGCCTTGTATGCTTTACGTTGCATCATATTCAATTTGTGCTTAGACAGGTGAGAGATGGATCAGCACTTAAGAACACATACTAGGTGTGGTGAATCGAATGAAAATATTCCCTGTAGTCTGTGGGATGTGAATGGTTAGCCTCTTTGAAGGAGTGCCCTTGGAGTAATAATGTCACTGAAGGTGGACTTTAGGAGTTTAAAGCCTCACTCCTCTGAGAGCATTCACTCTGTATTCTCTTTGTGGTTCTGTATATGAGCCCTCAGTTCTCAGGTTCTAGCTCAGCTGCCCTGCTGCAACACTGTGCCCTTCACCATGGGCCCTCCCTTCCATGAACCTTATAAACCTTCCCTCTGTGAGTTCCTTGGTCACGCTGTCTCACCATAGCAGTGAAAAATAAACTAAGGAGCTTCTATTTCAGAGGCTGGCACTGGATCACCCATATCCAGTGGTACTCAGATGCCTGTAACTCCAACTGCAGAAGGCCCAACACACCTCTCTAGCTTCTTTACACAAGTGTGTACTGTGTACACATACATAAGTGTTGTTTAAGTTTCAGGTTCAGACTGGAGAAGTGGCTAAGCAGATTGAAATGGCTGCTCATTGAGAGGTCCCAGGTTCAATTCCCATCATCTACATAATGGATCATAATCTTTTGTAACTTCCTTTCCAGTAAATTTGATGGTCTCTTCGGGCCTTCATGGGCACAAACATGCACATGATGCACAGGAAGAAATACATGCATGCTAAACACTTGCACATTTGAAATAAAATAATGAGAAATAAAAATCTTTTTTTTAAAATGCCAAATTCAGAAATGGAAAAAAACTAAAACAAGAACAAAAAAGCAAATGGGAATGTGAGCTACTCAGAGGCAGTTGCTTTTTGGTGTATTTTGTTAGGTTTTGGAGATCAAGATGTCCTGGATCCTCAAGCCGTTCACTCTGAGTTGCCTTCCATCTTATCTTTATCAATCTTTATCAACAGGTGTTTGTCTGGTTTTAAGTTTCAAACATTTGAGGATTGTAGTCTTCCACTACATCTCATAAAATTTTGAAAAATCTTTTCTTGTCTGTAACATCTCATTATGGAACCAGTGTAAGTCTGATAGTAACAAGTTAATGCCCCAAATATATAATGTAAAGGCTTATTTCATTTTAAAAGAAAATCCATTTGTTTATTATGTACAGTTTGTATCTTTTACGTAAGAAACAATTTTTTCTCACTTAGGGCTTAAGAGGTGCCTGGGGGTTAAGAGTCCTTGCTGCTCTTAGAAGAACAGTCTTCTGTTTCAAGGACCTAGTGGTGGCTCACAGTCATTCATATTCCAGATTTGGGAAAATCCAGTGACATCTTCTAGCACATGTACTTATGCACATATATACATGCAGGTAGAACACTAATACACTATAAATAAAAAGAAATAAATTTTGTTTCCTAATATGTCTTCTCGTTTTTAATATCCAGACTACTTATCCTCTGACATCTAAACTCATGCCCATAAACTCTTTCAACCAAGCCAGTTGTGGTGGTGCATGACTTTAATCCCAGTACTCAGGAGGCAGAGGCAGTCAGATTTCTGAGTTCAAGGCCAGCCTGGTCTACAGAGTGAGTTCAGGACAGTCAGGGCTACACAGAGAATCCCTGTCTCGAAACAACAACAACAACAACAACAACAACAAAACAAAAACAAAGAAACAAACAAACAAAAACAACTCTTTCAACCAGGGTGATAAATGATAGATAGATAGATAGAAAGATAGATAGATAGATAAGAACATAAGTATCAAGGTTTTGTTTAGGTCAGGCTTCTGGTTCCCGAGGGACACCTGCCTGCCTGACAAGAAAATCATGGAGACAGAACCATGAATGTGAATGGTCACTTTGTGTCTGCAGAAAAGGAACAGGGAGAGATGCATGGTGATGCTCACCTTACTTTCTGCTTTTTGTTTAGTCCAGGTCCACAGCCCACTGTTGGTGCTGCACACATCCAGATTGTGTGACCCATTCTTAGCTGAAGCTCTGAGGAAATGAACTCACAGACATGTCTAGCAGCATGCTCCCTAGCTGACTCTTAATTTAGATAAGATGACAATTGTCTTAGTCAGGGTTTCTATTCCTGCACAAACATCATGACCAAGAAGCAAGTTGGGGAGGAAAGGGTTTATTTGGCTTACACTTCCATACAGCTGCTGATCACCAAGGAAATTAGGACTGGAACTCAAGCAGGTCAGGAAGCAGGAGCTGATGCAGAGGCCATGGAGGGATGTTCTTTACTGACTTGCTTCCCCTGGCTTGCTCAGCCTGCTCTCTTATAGAACCCAAGACTATCAGCCCAGAGATTTTCCCACCCACAAGGGGCCTTTCCCCCTAGATCACTAATTGAGAAAATGCCTTACCAGTTGGATCTCATGGAGGCATTTTCTCAATGAAGCTCCTTTCTCTGTGATAACTCCAGCTCTGTCAAGTTGACACAAAACTAGCCAGTACAATTGACCCCTTGTCAACTTGACACACAAATACATCACTAGTAAGCCTCATTCCTTAGTTCTTATTCAACCCCAAGATCTTAAATAACTTTAAAAGTCCCACAGTCTTTACATATTAAAAGTTAGATCCTTTCAAAATATCCAGTACCTTTTAAAATTCAAAGTACTTTAAAATTCAAAGTCTCAGCCGGGCGTGGTGGCGCACGCCTTTAATCCCAGCACTCGGGAGGCAGAGGCAGGCGGATTTCTGAGTTCAAGGCCAGCCTGGTCTACCAAGTGAGTTCCAGGACAGCCAGGGCTATACAGAGAAACCCTGTCTCGAAAAAAAAAAAAAAAAAAAAAATTCAAAGTCTCTTAACTGTGGGCTTCACTAAAAAACTTCCTTCAAGAGGGAAAAATATCAGGGCACAGTCACAATCAAAATCAAAAATCAATCTCCAACCATCCAATGTCTGGGATCCAACTCACGATATTTTGGGCTCCTCCAAGGGCTTGGGTCACTTCTCCAGCCATGCCCTTTGTAGCACACACCTTTGCTTCTAGGCTCCAGCTGCCTGTACTCTGCTGCTGCTGTTCTTGGTGGTCATCTCATGGTACTGGCATCTCCAAAATACTGCTGTCTTTCACTGTAACTAGGCTTCAACACTAGCCTCTCATAGGCTCTCTTCATGGTGCCAAGCCTCAACTCCTTTGCATGACCCCTTCAGTCCTGAGCCATCAATTGCAACTGAGGCTGCACCTTCACCAATGGCCTTCCATGGCCTCAGCTGCTTTGCATGACCCCTTCATGTCTTCAAAATCAGTACCACCTGGGTGACCCTTACACATTAACAAGTCCCACTGCAGCAGGAGTACAACCTTGGCTATCTCTGGAACACAGCCTCTTTGTGCTTTCAGAAAACACTTCCCAGATGTTACCTCAACGATGCTGGCCTCTTGTTAATCACCGCTAATTTCTTAGCTCCAGCTAACCAGCATCAATAGCCCCAGTAATTCAAAGGTTTTGCTTTAGTAGTTCTGGTATCTTGTTAATCACAGCTGATTCTTCAGCCCCAGCTAACCAGAACCACAGAATGATCAAACTCCAAAATAGCAGTGGCCCTGAAAAGAATCTTTAATTTTCCCTCTGAAATTTCACAAGCCAGGCCTCCATCTTGTACATTGTTCTCAACATTATCTTCCAAGCTCCTACACAACATCCCACAGAACTCTTAACACAAAATGAATATTCTGGCCCAAAGTTCCAAAGTCCTTCCACAGTCTTCCCCTAAACATGGTCAGGTTTTCACAGGAATACCCCACTCCTGGTACCAATTTGTCTTAGTCAGGGTTTCTATTCCTGCACAAACAACATGACCAAGAAGCAAGTTGTCATATATTCAGAATTTCTCCCAGCATAATAGTTCACATAATGATTGAACAGTGCATGAGGGTTTCAAAAGTTTTTCAAATTCATAAATCTCTAGTTTGGAGACTTAAATATAGCCAAGAATTCAACCCAAGTAAAACATACACCACATTTTTGCCAGAAGAACAATTTTTAGGACATAAAAAAATTTCGGAATTGAAATGTAGTCAAAGATATTTCATCATATACTATATTTCTTAAGATTCCTGCCTGTATATATTCTCTATAACATTCTACGGGATAAGCCAAAATAAGGAATAATACCTTCAATATATTTGAATGGTTTTCCTGCTTTAAGTATTCTTCAATGAATTTTAAGGTGATATTTCTTGGTAAAGAATTATCTCATTCACTTCATCAATAAAGTTGCTCTACTGTAAAAAATATCTCTTGATTTGTCAGAGTGAAGTTTTTGGTAATGCATTGAAAAACAAACAAAATATTTGTATGGTATTTGTTTTTCCTGTATGAATGAATTATCTGATGCCTTCTTGCTCTATCTTTGTAGGTAAAGAATTTGTCACATTCACTGCCTTTCTGTAAGGTTTCTCCCTGTATGAATTTTCTGATGAATACTAAGATGGGATGTTTGGGTAAAGCAATTGTCACATTCACTGCATTTCTAAGGTTTCTCTCCTGTATGTATTATCTGATACCTTCTCAGATTGGCTTTGTCAATAAAGAATTTATCACATCCAGTGCATTTGTAAGGTTTCTCTCCTGTATGAATTCTCTGATGCCTTCTCAGATGGGCTTGTCAATAAAAAATGTATCACATCAAGTGCATTAAGGTTACTCTCCTGTATGAATTCTCTGATGAATAACAAGATCGGATTTTTTGGTAAAGCATTTGCCACATTCACTACATTCATAAGGTTTCTCTCCTGTATGAATTCTGATGAATAATAAGATGAAATTTTTGGTTAAACTATTTGTCACATTCAATGCACTTGTAAGGTTTCTCTCCTTTATGAATTATCTGATGATGCCTTATCAGAGTAGGTTTGTGAGTAAAGAATTTATCACATCCAGTGCATTTGTATGGTTGCTCTCCTGTATGAGTTCTTTGATGAATTATAAGAGAATATTTTCGGGAAAAGCATTTGCTACATTCAGTACATCTATAAGGTTTCTCTCCTGTATGAATTCTCCGATGAATCCTAAGTTGGGATTGTTGTGTAAAGCATTTCCCACATTCACTACATTTATAAGGTTTCTCTCCTGTATGAATTCTCTGATGAATAATAAGAGAATATTTTCGGGAAAAGCATTTGTTACATTCACTGCATACATAAGGTTTCTCTCCTGTATGAATTCTCCGATGAATACTAAGATGGGATTGTTGTGTAAAGCATTTGCCACATTCACTACATTTATAAGGTTTCTCTCCTGTATGAATTCTCTGATGAATACTAAGATGGTATTTTTGCATAAACCATTTGTCACATTCAGTGCACTTGTAAGGTTTCTCTCCTCTATGAATTCCCTGATGAACCATAAGATGGTATAGATGGGTAAACCATTTGTCTTTTTCACTATATTTGTAAGTTTTCACACCACTATTGTTCATTTTCATGAGTTTATGTTTAGAGTCAAAAACCTTATTAAATTCTGTATTTTGGGTAGGTACTTTCTTCTCCAGGTGGATTCCTTGATTGGGACTAATAATAGAACACACATTTAAACAGTTTGCAGAGTCTTTGTATTTGCAAGCTTCTTTCGTGTTCCCAAGTTTATGTCTTTTTTGGTTTGAAAATTGATGAGAGGTATCACTGAGGTTAGTTTTATAAGGTATATGTTGGGTGGATTCAAGAATCACATGGCTAAGTTTGTTACATTTAAAAGAGTTCTCTTGAATATTCATTTGCTCATGGACTATGCACTGTGTGTCGTGATCCAAGAACTTCCTATGCTTTACACATATGCAATAACTTTCTGAAAGAAAAAAAAGGTGTTATGGATGAAAGGGATTACATATATGAGGAGTAAGTGATTCAATAATTTTTATCTGAAAAACAGAAATTAGGGATGACATGAATTATATATATAAGGAGTAAGTAATTCAATAATCAGTGATCTCATAGATTCCTACTCTCCAGAGAGGTTTTTCTTTCTTTTTTGTTAATCAATACATGTATCTTCAGAAGAATCTCTTCTCTGATCCATGGCAAAATGACTGGAAATGATGACAGCCTTCAACATCTTATTTTAAAATTTTACCACATTCTCATGTCAAAAAATATTAAACCAGAATTGCTCCTGTTTTAAGGAAAGAGAGTCAAAGAGGGAGCAGAGACAGCCCCAACACAGATGCAGATCTTTGCAGTCAACCATTGGACTGAGCATGGGAATGCCACTGGAGGAGTTAGGGAAAGGACTAGAGGAGCTGAAGGTGTTATCAAGCTCAAAGGAAGAACTAAAAATATCAAACAACCAGAATACCCAGAGCTCCCAAGGACTAAAGCACCAACCAAAAAGTACACGTGGAGGGACCAATGGCTCCAGCAGCAAATGTAGCAGAGGATTGCCTTATCCGGCTTCTGTGGGAGCGGAGGTTCTTTGTCCTGTGAACGTCCAGTAACATAGAATAGAAGAATCATGCATGGGGTTTTGAGGCTGAAGTGGATGGCTGTGCGGAGGATCATCCTCATAATAACAGGGGACGGGGGGCATTTTAGGATAAGGGGACTAAGGAAGGGTAACTGAGAAGAATAATGACATTTGAAATGTAAATAAATAAAATAATAAAAAAAAAATTGTGGGCTGGAGAGATAGCTCAGCGGTTAAGCGCACTGACTGCTCTTCTGAAGGTCCTGAGTTCAATTCAAATACAAGCAACCACATGGTGGCTCACAACCATCCTTAATGATATATGGTGCCTACTTCTGGAGTCTCTGAGGACAGCTACAGTGTACTTACATACAGTAAATAAATAATTCTTTTTTTAAAAAAAGATAGTATTTCTTAAAAAAATGAAAATTGTACTTTGAAGAAGCTGGGACAAATAAATAATCTGTAATGAAATTTCAGAAAGTAGATTTCTGAACAATATATGTCTAATTTTATGGTTACAGTTTGATTCAGAGTGATACAATAGATGGCTTTGATAAATTCATGATGTAACTGATATTGTCAGGGAAAAAATTAAATAGGTTTGTTTCAATAGCCACAATTCTAGGATAAAGATTATATGATCCATGTTTCCTTCCGGTCTGTGCCACTGTACCTTGGGAGCAATCAAGGTAGACAGTCCCACAGTACACAGAGGAGAGGAGTCTCCACTCCCAAGTTATCTAACATGCCCAAGACCTTAGGAGCACCAGTTAGTAGAACACAATATTTGCTCCAACACCGCCTGGATTAACTAGGATGAGAAGATTCAAAGGAAGTAGAAACACCTCCAGACGAGTGCCTCAGGTTCCTTCTGGTCAGTGCAATGCTACCTTGGGTGCAATCTTGGAGGAAGGTTCCAAGGTGCCTGGAGGAAAGAAGTCTCCACTCCTGGGCACCCTAATACTCACAGGATCCTAGTCAAACCAGGATCTCAGAGTCTCAGAGGCAGCTTAACTCCCAGGAACACTGACACACCAAGAATCTCAGGATCACAGGATCCTAGAATCACAAGATCACAGCGAAAGCCAGACTCTGAGCAGTTCTTACTCAACTGGGATTACAGGAAGGACAGGCTCTAATCAGATCTAGTGAGGGCAGGGAACACTTGAGATAATTAGATGTGGGAGGAAACCATGAAAAAAGAACCAGCATAAACCAAGTTTACTTGGCATTATCAGAACCAAAATTCCCCACCATAGCAAGTCCTAAATACACCATGACCCCAGAAAAGCAAGATATAGATCTAAAGTCACTTCTCATGATGATGATGGAGAACTTTAAGAATACCATAAATAATTCCTTTAAAGTAGTGCAGGAGAACACAGGTAAACAAGTAGAAACTCATAAACTGGGTTACAAACAAAGAAACAAACAAACAAAAAAACCAAATAAACAAAATCCCTTAAAGAATTATAGGAAAATACAAATGAACAGGTGAAGGAATTGAACAAAATCATCCAGGATCTAAAAATGGAAGTAGAAACAATATAGAAATCACAAAGGGAGAAAACACTATAGATAGAAAACCTAGGAAAGAGATTAGGAGACATAGACGCAAGCAGCAACAACAGGATACAAGAGATAGAGGAAAGAATATCAACTAGATAACATACCATAGAAAACATTGATACAACCATCAAAGAAAATGAAAAATGCAGAAAAATCCTAACCCAAAACATCCAGGAAATCCAGGACATAATGATAAGGTCAAATCTAAGGATAATAGGTATAGAAGAGAGTGAAGATTTCCAACTTGAAGGGCCAGTAAATATCTTCAACAAAATTATAGAAGAAAACTTCCCTAACCTAAAGAAAGAGATGCCCATGAACATATAAGAAGCCTACAGAATTCCAAGTAGATTGGACCAAAATGAAATTCTTCTGTGACATAATAATCAAAACACCAAAGGAACAAAACAGAGAAAGAATATTAAAAGGAATAATGGAAAAATGGCAAGTAAAATGTAAAGGCAGACCTATCAAGATTATACCAAATGTCTCCCCAGACACAATGAAATCCAAAAGATCCTGGACCAATATCATAAAGACCTTAAGAAGACACAAATGCCAGTCCCAGGCTACTATACCCAGCAAAACTCAACATTACCAAGATAGAGAAACCAAGGTAATCTATGAAAAAACGAAAGTTATACAATATCTTTCCCCAAATCCAGGCTTCAAAAGATAATAAAGGGAAAATTCCAACACAAGGAGGAAAACTACACCCTAGGAAAAGCAAGAAAGTAATTTTTTCAAGAAAACTAAAAGAAGATAGCTACTTGGACACAATTTCATCTCTAACAACAAAAATGACAGGAAGCAACAATTACTTTTCTTTAAAATCTCTTAATATCAATAGACTCAATTCCCCCTAAAAAAGACATAGGCTAATAGACTGGTTATATAAACAGGCTCCAATTTCTCTACATACAGGAAACCCATCTCAGTGACAAAGACAGACATTATCTCAAGTAAAAACCTGGAAAACAATTGTCTAAGCAAATGTCCAACAAGCTGGTATAGCCATTGTAATATCGTATAATTTTGACTTTCAACCAAAAGTTATCAAAAAAAAAAAAAGAAAAGAAAAAGAAAAAGAGGAATAAAACATACTCATTAATCGTAAAATCCACTAAGATGAACTCTCAATTCTGAACATCTTTGCTGCAAATTCAAAGGCATCCACATTCATAAAAGAAACTTGATTAGTAAATCTCAAAACACACATTGCATCTCACACTATCATAATGGGAGTCTTGAACAACCCATTCTCATCAATGGACAGATCCTGGAAACAGAAACTAAAAAGAGATACAGTGAAACTAACAGAAGTTATGAAACAAATAGATTTAATAGATAACTATAGAACATTTTAACATAAAACAAAAATATATAACTTAATCTCAGCAGTTCATTAATCTTCTCCAATATAATCAGTCACAAAACAGGCCTCAACAAATACGAAAATATTTAAATACTCCCATGCATCCTTTCAGCTAACCAAGGAGTAAAGCGGATCTTCAATAACAATGTAAATAATAGACATCCCACATACATGTGGAAGCTGAACAACATTGTACTCAATGATAGCTTGGGAAAGAGAGGAAGAAAGAGAGAGAAAGAAAGAAAGAAAGAAAGAAAGAAAGAAAGAAAGAAAGAAAGAAAGAAAGAAAGAAAGAAAAAAAGAAAGAAAGAGAGAGAGAGAGAGAAAGAAAGAAAGAGAGAGAGAAAGAGGCAATGAGAGAGAAAGAAAGAAGGAAATTAAAGACTTTTTAGAGTTTAATGACAATGATGCCATAATATACCCAAACTTATGGGACACAATGAAAGCAGTCCTAAGAGGAAAACTCATAGCTCTGAGTGCCTACAAAAAGAAACTGGAAAGAGCATACACAAGCAGCCTGACAGCACACCTGAGAGCTCTAGAACAAAAGGAAGCAAATTCACCCAAGAGAAATAGATGGCAAGAAATGATGAAACCCAGGGCTGAAATCAATCAAGTGGAAACAAAAAGAACTATACAGACAATCAACCAAACCAGGAGATGCTTCTTTTATAAAATCAAAATAGATCAACCCTTAGCCAGACTAACTAGAGGGCACAGAGATAGTATCCTAATTGTAAAAAAATCAGAAATGAATAGGGAGACATAACAACAGAAACTGAGGAACTCCAAAAAACAAATCATCAGATCATACTAAAAAATCCTACACAAAATAAAACTGAAAAACCTGGATGAAATGGACAAATGTCTAGACAGATATCAGGAACAAAAGTTAAATCAGGATCAGATGAATGATACGCACAGTCTATATCCCCTAAAGAAATAGAAACAGTCAATAGTAGTCTCCGAAACAAAAAATAAAGCTGAGGGCCAAATGGATTTAGTGCAGAGCTCTACAAGATATTTAAAGAAGACTTAATACCAATAGTCCTCAAATTATTCGACAAAATAAAAAGAGAAGGTACTCTACCCAATTTGGTCTATGAAAACACAATCACTCTGACTCTTAAACCAAACAAAGACCCATCAATGAAAGAAAAATTCAGACCAATTTCCCTTATGAATCTTGATACAAAAATAGTCAAATTCTTGAAAAACTAAATCCTAGAACACATTAAAACAATCATCCATCATGATCAATTAGGCCTCATCCCAGGGACGCAGGAATGGTCCAATATACTGAAATCCATCAATGTAATCAATATATAAACGAACTCAAAGGGGAAAAAAAAAATCACAGAATCATCTCATTAGATGCTGAGAAAGCATTTAACAATATCCAACACTAATTCATGATAAAAGTCTTGGAAAGATCAGGAATTCAATACCCATACTTAAACACAATAAAAGCAATATACCACAAACTAGTAGCCAACATCAGACTAAATGGAGAGAAACTTAAAGCAATCCCACTAAAATCAGGGACTAGACAAGGATGGCCTCTCTCTCCCTACTTATTCATTATAGTACTTTAAATCCTAGCCAGAGCAAGTAGACAACAAAAGGATATCAAAGACATACAAATTGGAAAAGAAGTCAAAATATCAGTTTGCAGGTGATATTACAGTATACTTAAGTGACCCAAAATTCCAACAGAGTTCTCCTAAACCTGATAAACATCTTCAGCAAAGTAGCTGGATATAAAATTAACTCAAGTAAATCAGTGATCTTCCTCTACTCAAAGGATAAATAGGCTGAGAAAGAAATTGTAGAAACAACACGCTTCACAAAAGTCACATAATAATATAAAATACCTTGGTGTGACTCTAACTAAGCAAGGGAAAGATCTGTAAGATAAGAGCTTCATGTCTCTGAAGAAAGAAATCGAAGATCTCAGAAGATGAAAAGATCTCCCATGCTCATGGATTGGAAGAATTAATATAGTAAAAAAGGCTATCTTGCCTAATGTAATCGACAGATTCAATGTAATCCCCATCAAAATTCCAACTCAATTCTTCATAGAGTTATAAAGGGCAATTTGAAAATTCATCTGGAATAACAAAAAACCTAGGATTGGAAAAACTATTCTCATCAATAAAAGAACTTGTAGTGGAATCACCATGCCTGACCTCAAGCTGTACTATAAAGCAATTGTTCAAAACAAAACAAAACAACTACATGGTATTGGTACATTGAAAGGCAGGTAGATCTATGGAATAGAATTGAAGACCCAGAAATGAATTCACACATCTATGGTCACTTTAAATTGACAAACTTGCTAAAACCATCCAGTGAAAAAAAAGTCAGCATTTTCAACAAAGGGTTCTGGATCAATTGGTGGTTAGCATGTAGAAGAATGCCAGGGCCAGGAAAAAGGAGTAGGTTGATGAGCAGGGGGAGGCAGGAAGGGATAAGGGGAGGAGGCTTTCAGAGAAACACCAGGAAAGGGAATAACATTTGAAATATAAAATAAGAAAATATCTAATAAAAATTTTTAAAAAGTTATGTATTCCAAGATCTAAACAAAGACCAAATGTAAAAGAGCTAATTTAAAACAAATTCTCTATATCCGCTTGAAACCTTGTGCATGTTTTGAAATCGTTAATAAGGGAACATTTTAAAACAATAATAATATTAAAATATGGCAACTATTATATGAATAGAAATATAATTCCTTCTTCTGAATGTTTAGATTTCTTTAACTTGAACTTCTTGACTGAAGCTAAGTAAGAGATAATCTCACTAGAGTCTCTTATAGTGTGACCAATGAAAAGATTTCTTTCGTTGTTTTATATTTCCTTTGTGTTACTTTTTCAATACTAAAAATGGTCTTAAAGGGAATAAGTCACTAGAGACCTATAGAGTCTGTCAAAGGTATTTGTGTTCGTCTTTTTGAGTTTCTTTCTTTTTCCTTAAGTTGTTCTTCAAGTAAGAATGAAAAAAACAACAGATTGTTGTAATTCTCCAACATCACATCCATGTACAATGACCTCTGAGCAGAGTTGAGACATTCCCATTCCTCCAGGGAGAAGTCCAAGGCCACGTCCTTGAAGGTTAACAAACCCTGGAATAGAAAACTACCTATTTGAACTGGAAAAAAATGCTTTCCTAAATTTAAAAATAAGAAGTAACTAAGAGCTGGGCGTGGTGGCACATGCCTTTAATCCCAGCACTGGGGAGGCAGAGGCAGGCGGATTTCTGTGTTTGAGGCCATCCTGGTCTACAAAGTGAGTTCCAGGACAGTCAGGGCTATCCAGAGAAACCCTGTCTCGAAAAACAAAAAACAACAATAACCCTATAGATGGAACAACAATATGAACCAATCAGAACCCCCAGAGTTCATGCCTCTAGCTGCATATGTATTAGATGGTCCATTTGGCCATTATTGGGAAGAAAGGCCCCTTGGTCTAGCAATCTTTATATGCTCCAGTACAGGGGAATGCCAGGGCCAAGAAGTGGGAATGGGTGGGTAGGGGAGCAGGGCAGGGGGAGGGTATAGGGGACTTATGGAATAGCACTTGAAATGCAAATGAAGAAAATATCTAATAAAAAATTATACGGGACTGGTGAGATGGCTCAGCGGGTAAGAGCACCAGACTGCTCTTCCGAAGGTGATAAGTTCAAATCCCAGCCTCCACATGGTGGCTCAAAACCATCCATAACGAGATCTGGCGCCCTCTTCTGGAGTGTCTGAAGACAGCTACAGTGTACTTACATATAATAAAGAAAAATTATACGTAAAAATAAATAAATCTTTAAAATAAAAGAAATATAAAGAAGTCTATGAGTATTTTAGAAAGAATCTTTTAGGGCTGGTGAGATGGCTCAGCGGGTTAGAGCACCCGACTACTCTTCCGAAGGTGATGAGTTCAAATCCCAGCGGGGCCAACCGGAGCAAGCGGAGCCGATCGGAGCGAGCGGGGCTGGCTGGAACAAGCGGGGGCGGCCGGGAGCGAGTGGGGCTGGCCGGAGCGAGCGGAGACGGCAGGAGCAAGCCAAGTCGAGCGGAGCGAGCAGGGTTGACTAGAACGAGGAAAGAAAAAAAAGTATCTTTTAGTAAAGTTAGAGTTAATTTTTCTTCAATATGTTGGTTACATTTGCCTGAATGTTTGCATATGTGCTATGTATTCCTCCCGACAGTATTGTTCAGAAGAGATCTGTTGTAGGTAGTANTACTACCTACAACAGATCTCTTCTGAACAATACTGTCGGGAGGAATACATAGCACATATGCAAACATTCAGGCAAATGTAACCAACATATTGAAGAAAAATTAACTCTAACTTTACTAAAAGATACTTTTTTTTCTTTCCTCGTTCTAGTCAACCCTGCTCGCTCCGCTCGACTTGGCTTGCTCCTGCCGTCTCCGCTCACTCCGGCCAGCCCCACTCGCTCCCGGCCGCCCCCGCTTGTTCCAGCCAGCCCCGCTCGCTCCGATCGGCTCCGCTTGCTCCGGTTGGCCCCGCTCATTCTGGCTGTCCCCGTTCGGCCACACTCGCTCCGGCCCTGCTAGCTTCGGCAGTCCTGGCTTGCTCCGGCCGTCCCCGTTCTGCTCGCTTGCTCCGGACAGCCTTGCTTGCTCCAGTTGGTCTCTCTGGTCCAAGAATTCATTTCTTATTATTCTTCATAAGTACGCTGTAGCTGACTTCAGATGCACCAGAGGAGGTCATCAGATCTTGTTACAGGTGGTTGTAAGCCACCATGTAGTTGCTGGGATTAGAACTCATCACCTTCGGGAGAGCAGTCGGGTGCTCTAACCCGCTGAGCCATCTCACTAGCCCTAAAAGATACTTTCTAAAATACTCATAGACTTCTTTATATTTCTTTTATTTTAAAGATTTATTTATTTATTTATTTTTACGAATAATTTTTTATTATATGTAAGTACACTGTAGCTGTCTTCAGACACTCCAGAAGAGGGCGCCAGATCTCGTTATGGATGGTTGTGAGCCACCATGTGGAGGCTGGGATTTGAACTCATCACCTTCGGAAGAGCAGTCTGGTGCTCTTACCAGCTGAGCCATCTCACCAGCCCCGTATAATTTTTTATTAGATATTTTCTTCATTTGCATTTCAAGTGCTATTCCATAAGTCCCCTATAGCCTCCCCCTGCCCTGCTCCCCTACCCACCCATTCCCACTTCTTGGCCCTGGCATTCCCCTGTACTGGAGCATATAAAGATTGCTAGACCAAGGGGCCTTTCTTCCCAATAATGGCCAAATGGACCATCTAATACATATGCAGCTAGAGGCATGAACTCTGGGGGTTCTGATTGGTTCATATTGTTGTTCCATCTATAGGGTTACAGACCCCTACAGATCTTGGGTACTCTCTCTAGCTCCCACATTGGGGACCCTGTGTTCTGTCCTATAGATGACTGTGAGCATCCACTTCTGTATTTGTCAGGGACTGTCAAAGCCTCACAGGAAGACAGCTATATCTATCAGGGTCCTTTCAGCAATATCCTGATGGCATATGCAGTAATGTCTGCATTTGGTGGCTGATTATGTGATGGACGACCCGGGTGGGGCAGTCTCTGGATAGAGAATGCATGATATAATCGTCTCAAAAGCAGTATATATTTACAGAGTATGACATATCCATTTGATGTCTAGATACTTAATGTACCTTAATAAAATGAGTTGATAACAAAAAGAAAACACAGTGTCACATCATAGATAGTCAAGTTATGATGAGAAAAATTATGCTTTCAAATATAACAATGTCCACCTTGCTCAAATATGGACACTAGCTTAGTCCTATGTGCAGCTGTTTCTTCCATGACTATATTATGACTTTTCCATTTGACAATCTGAGGCCTAAGTAAAATGTTACATCCTTTCTAGAACAAGCAGGTAGAATATGAACTGTATAATTAATGGATAAACTAAATGTTAGAGGTTTTTTTTTTCTATCAACAAAATAGAACTGCTACATCTGGGCATACATTGAACATTCCATATGACAGAGAATCAAATGCTTTGGGAAGTTATTTTAGGAAAATAGATTCAAAATCATAAAGTAAAATTACAACCATTAGAGAACATTAAAACTATTCAATCTTTCATAAGAGTTGGCATGGTCAATAGACATAATAACAATTTCATACATTTAATATGGTCTTTGATTACAAAATGATTAGATACATATGTGTAAACAAGTATCAGAAGTGGCAATGCATTCCAATGAAGTAGAATCATTTTCTTTGATTTAAATGGAGGGAGAATTACTCTAACACTTTATGAATGTTTAATAAATTGGTCCCCATGGTATTAATTGAATATTTCAATCTTCTGATTTTAACTTTATTTTCTTTCTTCAGAATTTGACCATCTAAGTATCAGAATTATATCTTGCATAGACAAGTGTGATCTATAATTCTTCCGTGGTTTAAAAAAACTATAATACATAGGTTCTATAAGGTCTATATTACAAATGAGCCTCAAAAATGAAAAAAATGACTACAGTGTAAAGACCTTGCTGTTTCTGCATAAACACCTAATTTAACTATTTCTAAACATATTGCAGATGAATGGATTTCGGATGTCAACACTTTAATGATTATTGTGTGACATAAAATGTGAAACAGTAGTTTCCAGAATACTGAAATCTGCATCAGCTCAAAATAACTACATTGGCAAACAAAAGACAAGTTCTTTCCATCATCTGTGACCCTATGGAGGTAGGTAATGTATTTACTATTAGAATTCAAGACAGTGGCTCTCATATAATTTTACCTTCTAAAAATTCTATTTTTTCATATCTTCCTTAGTGATGAGAATTTTTACATATTTCCATAACCACATTCACAAGTTTATGTCTGGAAACTTGACCATCCTTGAAGTGAAATTTATGTGGCACCAGAGACCTTACTCACACACTAATAAAAAAGGACAGAACCTATTCAATGTAGAAAATAGGCATCAATATATTCGTTGAGCATCATTTCCAAGAGATGCTCTGAGACATGCAGGTCTCCAGTAGAAGGGAATTATATGTCTTTACAAGACAAAATCAAGTTAAAATATAAAGCTCTTATATACATGAAAGGCAAAATCTTTAAATGATCTTTATAACAGAGGAAAACAAAGATCATAGAAAATAAGCACTAAAGATGGCATCACACAAATAGAGAATAAAACTTAGGATGTTGTGAATGAAAAAAGGGATTTTTAAAAAGAAGTGTGGACAGGACACTGACCTGTGGAGTGTTAACCAGAGACTCACTCATTCTTTTGGTTGTTCTTCTCCCAGGTTCTGTGTAAGGAACAAAGATTGGAATTCTTCAAATTTCAGATTAAGGATAAAACAATTCAAATATGAAATAAATACAACTCCATTACAGACAATGCTAAATGACAGAAGAATCATTAAAGGCAAAATGATACTAGTGATCTTGACAACATTTCTACAGTCATGAAAGCATGCAATGATATATTCAGACTGATAAGGAATATGAGTATAAACTGAAGTCTATTTCAAGCCTCAGGAGTTACCATGCACACACACAGAGCACAGGTAAAACACTAATAATACTCAGGGGTATTACTGAAAAGTTATCTTCCTGGGATTAGAGTCACAGGCAAATGGCTAGTGGGTGTCAAGACTGATTTCTAGAATTGGATGAAGTTTCATTATTAATCACACTAGAATAAAATATCTGAGACTTTGATGAGAATCCAGTTCATTCTACCTAGAAGAAGCAATATATATATTTTCCACGTGTGCCCTATTGTCTTGGAGTACAAAAGTTCTATCTGTTAAATATGTTGTAGTTCCACATGAAAGTAATAATACATGACATGGGTCTCCTTGCATAGATGCCAATACATACACATTATGCACACATACATACATATGCATCAATGGGTTTACATATGAGCAAAAACATAATAACTCATTTACTATGTTGTGATACATTTACTACACACAGTTGGTATGTAATCACCATTTTTTCAGTGCTTTTTATATATTACATTGAACTAATATTTATCTCATGGAAATATTTCTCTCGACATTTAACAGATATATGAATAGTCTCTCCTAAAGACTCTGGCTAAGTAGTTTAGTTTGACACTGAGAAATAGCAGATGGATGGAGTGCTGCAGAAAGTCATATCAAATTAATGAAAAATAATGAGAAAAATAATGACTTTCTAGAAACAGGTGAATGAGTAAACTTTCAAAGTCCTAACACTAGGCCAGGCAATAAGAGAGTGCCAACACTCAGGCCATCAGTGTTTCTTCAAAAAATATTATCTGAGTACTAAACAAATATACAGTGAATTTAAAAATTTTATTAGAAATCCCCACAATAATCTTGCAAAGAGAATATGACAGAATACAGGAAAAGAAGAATGTTGTACAGTCATCACACGATGTTGACTTTATCTGGATGTAAAACAAATGACCATAAAATATGTACAAGGAAAAAGAATAAAAATCACTGTGAACTAATGTACACTGATAAAAAGACTATCTTTGGTGGATGCAGAAAATGAATTCAACTTGATTTGATTTCATGCCAGAGATGTAAGACTATTTCAATAAGCACAAACCAAGCAAGTCAAGGCTCAAACAACGTACACTAAGAGAAAGCTCATAACCATGTCAATATACCTATGAAACCCCTGGGAAAAACATCACAGTGGATAATTATGAGAGCTTTGGAGATTGTGAGAACAGAATGAACATCCATCCCTCAGTCTAATAAAGATAATAGCCAATACCCTACACCTATCATTACAAATATTGAAGATAGATGTCTTCATTCTACTCTATTCAGAAAAGAGAGGGATGTGCAAAGCCTCCACACTAACTTATCACAGAGCATCAGTGCTTACAAAGTGCAAGGAGGACACAGAATATATTCAATGTGTCAAATAAGGATACAGGGAGATCCACCACAGCTAAAACATGTTTTTAAGAACCAACTTACATAATAAACTGATGAAAATATGCACAAAAGAATCAGATATGAGCCGGGCATGGTGGCGCACGCCTTTAATCCCAGCACTCGGGAGGCAGAGGCAGGCGGATTTCTGAGTTTGAGGCCAGCCTGGTCTACAAAGTGAGTTCCAGGATAGCCAGGGCTATACAGAGAAACCCTGTCTAGAAAAACCAAAGAAAAAAAAAAAGAATGAGATATGAATATTCCATGAGGGCACTGACAATAAGACAGTTCTTTGAGGGATAAATGAATGCAAGAGAACTCATGTACAACTCAGGAAAGCTCTATTCCACACAAGGAATAGAGAACAATGTGAACCATAATATACCACCCACAATGAGAGCAAAAGGTTCTCAATTAAAAAATCCTAAGGAATAGAATCTCAGAAAGACAATTATTTCATACAGCGATCTTCCAAAACTATCATTACAAAATCTGTAGTATAAGCCAGGCGTGGTGGCACATGCTTTTAATCCCAGCACTTGGGAGGCAGAGGCAGGCGGATTTCTGCATTCAAGGCCAGCCTGGTCTACAAAGTGTGTTCAAGGACAGCAAGGGCTATACAGAGAAATCCTGTCTCAAAAAACCCAAAAAAAAAAAAAAAATCTGTAGTATAAGTCAGGTGAGATGAAACAGATACCTATATAATGGAGATTATGATTTGTAAATCTTGGTTTTCAGTTCAGGAAGAAGAAACTGTTCAGAACTAAACAGAAAGCACAACAAGACAAAGGTTCACATTATTCTCAATTATCCTTAATATGTTTATAATCTCCCTATAGGGGATGGAGTGAGGATTACTGGTGAGGAGCACTGTGTCTTCTTCCAAATGACCGAATTTCCATAACAACATAAAAATGGCAGCTCTCATGGCAGAGTATCCTACAAAAAGAAACATTCTTCTTGCGGAATAAGACAGGTATCACCTTTCTCAGAAGTTAGATCAAGTGTTCTTCCATTCTGTAAGACAACTCGTGCAAGTGAAGTTAATTGTCTCTGTAAAGAAGCTTATGATTCAATGGAGGCTTCCACTGCCAACGAAAATTGTTGAGATAATTCAGCGGTGGTATGAAGAGAATGGGTTAAAGTTCCTCCAGCCAAACTTGCAGCACAACAGAAGTTACCAAGGAGATGCCAGCCACTACAGGGAGGAAAACAGCTCACTTGATTCTATTATCTGGGGGTGGGGGTGGGGGTGGGGCTATACCAACTCAAATACTTGACAGGAGTTAGCAAGGTCAACTGAGGAACTAAGGTCACGGGAAGACACTGCAATTTTAATATTTATGCCATAATTCCCTCCTTGCAAATCTAGGGAAGTGCTTATAGCCGTGCCTCCCACAAAAGTATATGGAGGCTTTACTTCTAAATCTTTACTAATTAATTTCTCTATTGATGGTGAAATTTCCTCCAGCAAGCATATCCATCAACTTAGTGTTGTTACCATAAGCACAACTCATCCTTTGTATAACAATTATCAATCTTACCTACGAAGTTTTCTGTGTAATAGACCAAATATCAAAATTTTGTAATAACGATGACTAAAATAAGCAGCTAATGTTTAATTATCACTGATTACAATAGATAACAATTGATTATAGATGTTTCCTCTACTCTATATGGAGTAGGCAGGCCAGATTGAAATGCCTTTAGAAGTCCCACAGCCTCATTAACTCAAACATAAATATTTCTTAATCTGAGCATACTGCCAGAGTCCTGGCCCAAGAATTATCTCTTCTGCATTGAGGTCAGATTCCAGGAGAACAATTCGACTGTCTATGCCTCTAATTTCTGGACGGTCTTTTTAAAGAAGATTTATACTTAAAACATTTCTTATAGCCTTAGTGCTGGAAGACCAATTATAAGCTAACTTTCTGTTACAAGCAAAAAGCCTTGACTCTTATCACTTTCTGCTGTGTAGACTGAGAGTACTTTTCAAACAAGTTTTTTATCTCTTTGTTTTTGGGAATTGTGCCAGAGAAGAATTATAGTGGTAGCTTTTTCTAGTGTCCTGCTTTTTAACTTTTTTAAAAAAATATTCTTTTATTTATATACTTACCATTCATGAGTGGCACAGACCTGGGCAAGTGGGATGGAAGCTGCCAACCTGGATCGGTGCTAGAGGGACAGGGTGTGGGCAAACCAAGGCCAGGCGGCAGCACCAAGTGAGGTCTGGCCAGTGACCCTCTTAGTGCACAGCCGGCTCCATGTGTAAATTATCTCTGGGTCTATTGTCAGTCCAATGGTCCACAGTCAGAGACAAGGGGTCAACACAGTCTGTCTCATAACAAAAATTCAAAAAAAAAAAACAAAAACAAAAACAAAACAGGGGCAAAAGACACACACTCCCAAGCACACTCGATGGAGTGGGATTCCACGTCCACTCCTCTCCCAGTAGAAGGAGCACTCCTTCTCCCTCACAGTCAGGCGCCCCCTGACTTCTTCCCCCCTTGGAACTTCTCCCAAGGGGTGCAGCCTGTGGTCTCAGGGACATCTCCCTCCACAACTGCTGGGCCCTTACGTTCCTCAGCAGCAGCCGCCCATAGAAACTGCTCACATTTCAGAAAGACGTCTGATTCCACATAGAGGACCAGAACCAAACTTAGGCAGATTTAAACTCAGGCATCACTGTGTTTCAGAAAGAAAGGATTAGACAGATATAATAAACTAACACACAACATGCACACTTTCATTTCAGAAAACACACACTCAGAGACACTGACGGCACACACACATTCCTGAGGGGATCCCATACCTCCAAGTTGGTTCTGGGGTGTGAGAGGTGTTTCCTGGCCAATGCACCAAAATCAAAGACTTAGAAATCGAAAGGAATTCCTCACATTCTGACTCCAGAAAGGCGACACCCCAAATCACTCAGGAGAACTGGTCTTGATGCAAACTGCAAGAGGACTTTATTTATCAGCTACCTGAGGAGGAGCTCCTTCCTCCCTGAGGGGCTGGGGAGTTCCACCTGGAGCAGCAACAGTAGGGGGCTTTTAAGGAAAAAGTGAGAAGTTGGGAGGAGTTAGGCTACAGCTCTTCTCTGGGCAGGGGGTGGGGTAGCCTTGCTGAAGGAACAAAGAGAGGAAGTGAGGAGGGAGGAGTAATCTCTGGGTCTCTAACAAAGACGGGCAAGCTGGGTTATCTTACTAACAAAGAGCTTCTCACTGGCTGAATTCTTAGAGATAGGAAACAGGCTTTGGGGGAGCATTCAGGGGCTGTACATTTCAGGGGGAAACACTTTGGGGTCTCACAACATAACAACAGAAAGCAAAGAAATCCAAAATATCATCCTACTACAAAATCCTATACTCAACAAAACTGGAAAACCTGGGTGAAATAGACAATTTTCTTGACAGATACCAGGTAATGAAAGACCCCAAAGTGTTTCCCCCTGAAATGTACAGCCTTTGAATGCTCCCCAAGGCCTGTTTCCCAATCTCTGAGAATACAGTCAGTGAGAAGCTCTTTGTTAGCAAGAAGACCTAGCCTGACTGTCTGTGTCAGAGACCCAGAGATAACTCCAAGTTAGAGTTATTCCTATAATGCACTTAAAGACAATTTTCTTATGGGAACCTGAACTTTTACCTGATACCACCCTGCCCCGTCTATTTCTGAGGAAAACATGTTTGTCTTCACTTTTCTGAAAACAGTCTGATTTATCTTCCTTTTCAAAAACAGTTTGGTCGCAGATGTCCTGGGCAGCGACCCAACAGTTCACCGTGACCTTCAAAATATTTTCTACTCCGACAAACCCCCCTCCCAGTTCCCCCTCCCCAAACTTGTGGTTTTAGCCCTTAAAAATGCTAAGAAAATTAGATTCGGGGTCAGACTCCTCTATCCCTCTGTGGAATATGAGTCTCACCCTAGCTTGCTAGCCTAGAATAAACCTCCTGCCGTTTGCATCAAGTTCGGCTCTGGTGTCTTCCTGGGGGACGTGCTCTCCGGGGACTGGATAAGGGTCTCCCCACACGGGGGTCTCTTCAGTACCAGAGTAAAATCAGGATCGGATAAACAATCCCATAACCCCTAAAGAAATAAAAGCAGTCATTAAAAGTCTCCCAACAAAAAAAGCCCAGGACAAGATGGGTTTAGCGCAAAATTCATTCAGAAATTCAAAGAAGGTCTAACTCCAATTCTCCTCATACTATTGCACAAAATAGAAACAGAAGGTACGTTACCCAATTCATTCTATGAAGCAACAATTATTCTGATACATAAACCACATAAAAACCCAACAGACATAAGGAACTTCAGACCAATTTCCCTTACAAATATCAACGCTAAAATACTCAATAAAATCCTTGCTAACCGAATCTAAGAACACATCAAAACAATCATTCATCATGATCAAGTAGGCTTCATCCCAGAGATGCAGGGATGTTTTAATATACGGAATTCCATCAATTTAATCCACCTTGTAAACAAACTCAAATACAAAACCCACATGATCATCTCCTTAAATGGTGAGAAAGCATTTGACAAAATCCAACACCCAATCATTATAAAAGTCTTGGAAAGATCAGGAAATCAATGCCCATACCCAAATATAATAAAAGCAATATACAGCAAACCAATAGACAACAACAAACTAAATGGAAAGAAGCTGGAAGCAATATCACTAAAATCAGGATCTAGACAAGGCTGGCCACTTTCTCCCTACCAATTAAATACAGTATTCCTAGCCAGAGCAATTAGACAAGGAAAGGAGGTCAAGGGGTTACAAATTGGAAAGGAAGAAGTCAAAATATCACTATTTGCAGATGATATGATACTATATATAAGTGATCCTAAAAATTCCACCAGAGAACTACTAAACCTGATAAACAGCTTCAGTGGAGTAGCTGGATATAAAATTAACTCAAACAAATCAATGGCCTTTCTCTACACAAAGGATAAACAGGCTGAGAAAGAAATTAGGAAAACAACACCCTTCACAATAGTCACAAACAATATAAAATACCTTGGTGCGACTCTAAATAAGGAAGTGAAAGATCTGTATGATAAGAAGTTCAAGTCTCTGAAGAAAGAAATCAAAGAAGATCTCAGAAGATGGAAAGATCTCACATGCTCATGGATTGGCAGGACCAATATAGTAAAAACGGCTATCTTGCCGAAAGCAATCTACAGATTCAATGCAATCCCCATCAAAATTACAACTCAATTCTTCCACGAATTAGAAAGGGCAATCTGCAAATTCATCGGAATAATTAAAAAACAAAGATAGAAAAAACTCTTCTCAATGGTAAAAAGAACCTCTGGGGGAATCACCACGCCTGACCTAAAACTGTACTACACAGCAATTGTGATAAAAAACAAAAAACAAACACAAAACTGCATGGTACTGGTACAGGGACAGACAGAAATAGAATTGATGACCCAGAAATGAACCCACACACCTATGGTCACTTGATCTTTGACAAGGGAGCTAAAACCATCCAGTGGAAAAAAGAGAGCATTTTCAACAAATGGTGCTGGCACAACTGGCAGTTATCATGTAAAGAATGTAAATTGATCCATTCTTATCTCCTTGTACTAAGGTCAAGTCTTCAGGAATCTTATTGATCCATTCTTATCTCCTTTACACCTGAAATCTAACTGGATCAAGGAACTCCACATAAAACCAGAGACACTGAAACTTATACAGGAGAAAGTAGGGAAAAGCCTCGAAGATATGGGCAAATGGGACCTCATAAAATTGCAAAGCTTCTGTAAGGCAAAAGACACTCACTGTCCATTAGACAAAAAAACTAGCAACAGATTGGGAAAGGATCTTTACCAATCCTAAATCAGATAGGGGACTGATATCTAATATTTAAAAAGAACTCAAGAAGATGGACTTCAGAAAATCAAATAACCCTAATAAAAAATGGAGTACACGCGGGGCGTGGTGAGACACACCTTTCATCCCAGCACTTGGGAGGCAGAGGCAGGCAGATTTCTGAGTTCGAGGACAGCCTGGTCTACAGGGTGAGTTCCAGGACAGCCAGGGCTACACATAGAAACCCAGTCTCAAAAACAAACAAACAAAAACAAACAAACAAATGAACAACAACAACAACAAAAAAACCCAATTAGGTACAGAGCTAAACGAAGAATTCTCTACTGAGGAATACCAAATGGCTGAGAAGCACTAGAAAAATTGTTCAACATCCCTAATCATCAGGAAATGCAAATCGAAACAACCCTGAGATTCCACCTCACACCAGTCAGAATGGCTAAGATCAAAAATTCAGATGATCTGGGTGGTGTTGGCATAAGCCTTTAATCCCAGCACTTGGGAGGCAGAGGCAGGAGGATTTCTGAGTTTGAGGCCAGCCTGGTCTACAAAGTGAGTTCCAGGACAGCCAGGGCTATAAAGAGAAACCCTGTCTAGAAAAAAAACAAAAATTCAGGTGATAGCATATGCTGGCGAGGATGTGGAGAAAGAAGAACACTCCTTCATTGCTGGTGGGATTTCAATCTTGTACAACCACTCTGGAAATCAGTCTGGCAGTTCCTCAGAAAATTGGACATAGTACTACCGGAAGATCCAGCAATTCCTCACCTGGGCATATACCTAGAAGATGTTCCAACTGGTAATAAGGACACATGTTCCACTATGCTCACAGAAGCCTTACTTACAATAGCCAAAAAATGGAAAGAACCCAGATGTCCCTCAACAGAGGAATGGATACAGAAAATGTGGTACATATACACAATGCAGTACTACTCCGCAATTAAAAAGAATGAATTCATGAAATTCTTAGGCAAATTGTTACATCTGGAGGATATTATCCTGAGAGAGGTTACCGAATCTCAAATAAGCACACATGGTATGCATTCGCTAATGAGCAGATATCCGCCCCCAAAACTTAGAAGTTCCAAGATACAATCTGCAAAACACATGAAACTCAAGATGAAGGAAGACCAAAGTGTGGATACTTCCTTCCTTCTTAGAATGGGGAACGAATCCGGACCTGGCCGATCAGGAGGCGCTATCATGGGTGTTGACATTCGCCACAACAAGGACCGAAAGGTTCGGCACACGGAGCCCAAGAGCCAGGACATCTACCTGCCGGTGCTTGTCGAGCTGTACAGGTTTCTGGCTAGACGGACCAACTCCACCTTTAATCAGGTTGTACTGAAGAGGTTGTTCATGAGCCGAACCAACTGGCCACCTCTGTCCCTGTCCCGGATGATCCGAAAGATGAAGCTTCCTGGCCAGGAGAACAAAACTGCTGTGGTTGTGGGGACCGTAACAGATGATGTGCGGATTCTGGAAGTACCCAAGCTGAAGGTGTGTGCACTGCGGGTGAGCAGCCTGGCCGGAGTCGCATCCTCAAGGCTGGGGGTAAGATCCTCACCTTTGACCAGCTGGCCGTGTAGTCTCCCAATGGCCGAGGCACTGTGTTCCTGTCTGGTCCTCGGAAGGGCCCAGAGGTGTACCGACATTTTGGCAAGGCCCCAGGAACCCCGCACAGCCACACCAAACCCTATGTCCGTTCCAAGGGCCGGAAGTTTGAGCGTGCCAGAGGCCGAAGGGCCAGCCGAGGCTACAAAAAATAACCCTGGATCTTACTGTTAATAAAGAAAAGCTTTGGATGTTAAAAAAAAAATGGGGAAGGAAGTACCCAAGAAAGGAGTAGCAGAGACAAAATTCAGTGCTAAGACAGAAGGAAAGACCATCCAGTGACTGCCGAACCAAAGGATCCATCCCATATAAAACCACCAAACACATACACTATTGCATATGCCAGAAAGATTTTGCTCACAGAACCCTGATATTTCTCTCTCATGGGAGTCTATGCCAAGGCCTGGCAGAAACAGAAGTGGATGCCCATAGTCATCTATTGGATGGATCACAGGGCTTCTAATGAAGGAGTTAGAGAAAATACCCAAGGAGCTAAAGTGGTCTGTAACCCTATATGAGGAACAAAGGTATGAACTGACCCGTAACCCCCAGAGCTGAGTCTCTGGTTGCATATGTAAGAGAGGATGGCCTAGTCGGCCATCAATGTGAGGAGAGGCCGTTGGTATTGTGAAGATCATATGCCCCAGTACAGGGGAATGCCAGGGCTAGTAAGTGGGAGTGGGTGGGTTGGGGAGCAGGGTTACGGGGTGGGGGGATAATAGGGCGCTTTGGGGATAGCATTTGAAATGTAATTAAAGAAAATATCTAATTTAAAAAAAAAAGAAAAAAAATTATGCTGTGCAGCAATGTCCTTCCTTAAAATTACATTCTTGGTGTGCACGTCCAGGGAGGGCAGAGGAAGGAATGGAGGGAAAGGAAGTCAGGAGAGGAGGGAGGAAGGCTAGACAAAGCATGCTGCTTGTGGCTCTGCTGACCAGAGCCTGCCAGCAGAAGCTGCTCAGGTCCCAGCTCATCCCACCACCTCCCCTCCTCCTCCTCCTTGGCAGCATCTGGACTCCTGGGCTCANAAAAAAAAAAAAAAAAAAAAAAAAAAAAAAAAAGCCCAGGATAAGAAAGATTTACTGCAGAATTCTATCATACCTTCAAAGAAGACCCAATACCCATACTCTTGAAACTGTTGCATAAAATAGAAACAGATAGAACACTACCTAATTTGTTCTATGAAGTCAGTTATGCTTATACCTAAGTCACAAAAAGACCCAAAAAAGAAAGAGAACTTCACACCAATTTACCTTATGAATATTGATGCAAAAGTAACCAATAGAATTCTAGCAAACTGAATTGAAGAACACATTAAAACAATCATTTACCATGATCAGGTAGGCTTCATCCCAGGAATGAAGGGATCCTTCAATAGATAGAAATCCAACAACATAATCCATTATATAAACAAACTCAAAGGAAAAGAAAAAACAAATCACAAAATCATCTGATTAGATGCTGAGAAACCATTTGACAATATACAACACTCCTTCATATTAAAACCCTTGGAAAGATCAGGAATTCAAAGTCCATACTGAAACACAATAAAGGCAATGTCTTAGTCAGGGTTTCTATTCCTGCACAAACATCATGACCAAGAAGCAAATTGGAGGGAAAAGGGTTTATTCAGCTTACACTTCCATACTGATGTTCATCACCAAGGAAGTCAGGACTGGAACTCAAACAGGTCAGAAAGCAGGAGATGATGCAGAGGCCATGGAGGGGTGTTCTTTTCTGGCTTGCTTCCCCTGTCTTGCTCAGCCTGCTCTCTATAGAACCAAGACTACCAGCCCAGAGATGGTCCCACCCACAAGGGGTCTTTCCATCTTGATCACTAATTGAAAAAATGCCTTACAGTTGGATCTTATGGAGGCATTTCCTCAACTGAAGCTCCTTTCCCTGTGATAACTCCAGCTGTGTCAAGTTGACACAAAACTAGCCAGTACAGGCAATAAACAAACAAACAATCAAACAAAACAGTAGCCAACATCAAACTAACTGGAGAAAAACTTGAAGCAATACCAACTCATATCAGGGACTAGACAGGCTGCACTCTCTCTCTCCCTATCAATTCACCTTAGAAATCAAAGTTTCAGACAGAGCAATTAGAAAACAGAAGAAGTTCAACAAGATACAAATTGGAAAGGAAAAAGTCAAGATCTCACTATTTGTGGATGATATGATAGTATGCATGCCTTCAAAAATTCCACCAGACAACTCATACAGTTCATAAACAACTTCAGCAAAGTGTGTGGACATAAAATGAACTCAAACAAATCAGTGGCCTTCCTCTACTCAAAGGATAATCAGGGTGGGAAAGAAATTAGAGAAATGACATCCTTCACAATAGTCACAAATACTAAAAAATAAAAAATATCTTTGTGTGACTCTAACCAAGCAACTGAAAGATCTGTTTGACAAGAATTCCAAGTTTCTTAAGAAAGAATCTGAAGATCTCATAAGATGGAAAGATCTCCCATGCTAAAGAATCAACGGGATTTCCAGGAATGGTGGCACACTCAGGAGGCAGAGGCAGGCAAATTTCTGACTTTGAGGCCAGCCTGGTCTACAAAGTGAGTTCTTGGACAGCCAGGGCTATACAGAGAAACCCTGTCTCAAAAAAAATAAATAAAATAAAATAGCAACAACAACAACAACAACAACAACAACAACAACAACAACAAAGAATCAACAGGATTAACATAGTAAAAATGGCCACTTACCAAAAGGAATTGACAAATTCAATGCGATTCCCATCAAACTTTCAACTCAAATCTTCACAGAGATGGAAACAGCAATTCTCAAATTCATCAAGAATAACAAAAAACCCAGGATAGCAAGAACTATTCTCAACAATATGAGAATTTTGGGGCCAGGGGGAAATCACCATCTATGACTTCAAACTCTACTACAAAGAAAAAATGATAAAGAAGGCATGGTACTGGAACAGAGACAGGTAGGTAGGTAGATAAATGAAACAGAATTGAATACCCAGAAATAAACCCACAGACCTACTGTAACCTGTAACTTCTTTTTCTTGAAAAGGAAGTCAAACCCTACCAGTGAAAAACAGACAGCATATTCAACAAATGGTGCTGGTTCAAGTGGACGTCCACATGTAGAAGAATGTCAATTGATCCACACTTATCTCCTTGTACAATGCTCAAGTCAATGCGGATCAAGAATCTCCACATAAAACCAGATACACTGAATCTAATAGAAGAGAAATGGGGAGGGGAGAAGCCCTCAACATATCTGTAAAGGGTAAAGTTTTCTGAACAGAACAGAAATGGCTCAAGTTCAAAGGTCAACTATGGAAAAATAAGATCTCATAAAATTGAAAATCTTCTGTAAGGCAAAGGAGACTGTCAATAGGACAAACAGCAACCCAGAGAATGGTAAAATATCTTAACCAATCCTCTATCTGATAGAGGGCTAATGTCCACTGTATACAAAGAACTCAAGAAGATAAGACACCAGAGAACCAAATAACCATATTAAAAATAGTGTACACAGCCATGGAAGGAATTACAGAGACAAGGTTCAGAGCTGAGACTGAAGGAAGGAGCATCTAGAGAATACCCCACCCGGGATCCATCCCATAAACAGCCACCAAACCCAGACACTATTGCAGATATCAATAAGATTTTGCTGGAAGGACCCTGATAGGGTTGTCTCCAGTGAGGATATGCCAGTGCCTGGGAAATACAGAAGTGGATGTTCACAGTCATCTATTGGATGGAGCAGAGTCCTCAATGAAAGAGGTAGAGAAAGTACCCAAGGAGCTGAAGGGGTCTGCAACCATATAGGAGGAACAACAATATGAACTAAACAGTATCCTCAGAGCTCCCTGGGACTAAACCACCAATATGTAATAGAGGATGGCGTCGTTGGCCAACAATGGGAGGAGAGGCCCTTGGTCTTGCAAAGATTCTATGCCCCAGTAAAAAGGAATGCCAGGGCCAGGAAAGGGGAGTGGGTGGGTTGGGGAGCAGGAGGAGGGAGAAGGGGATAGGAGAATTTCGGGGAGGAAACTAGGAAAGAGGATAGCATTTGAAATGTAAATGTTATATATATATATATATATATATATATATATATATATATATATATATATATATATATATACACACACACACACACACACACACACAGATATATATATATATATATATATGAAAAAGAATAGGATACAGAGATAAAATATTCTCAACTGAGGAATCTTGACTGGCTGAGAAGCACCTAAAGAAATGACATTCTTAGTCATCAGGGAAATGCAAATAGATCAAAAGCTGAGGTAACAGGAGATGCTGGTTAGGATTTGGAGAAAGGGGAAGATAATGCTTCTCCATTGCTGGTGGGATTGCAAGCTGGTATGATCACTCTGCAAAACAGTATGGTGATTCCTCAAAAAAGTGGAACTTGACAACCCAGCTATACCATTCATGAGCATATATCCAAGAGATGCTCCAACATATAACAAGTACGCATGCTGCAATATGTTCATAGAAGACTTCTTTATAATAGCCAGGAGCTGGAAACAACCCAGATGTCCTTTAACACTGGAATTTATACAGATAATGTGGTACATTTACAGAAAGGGGTAGGGGTACCACACAGCTATTGAAAACAATGACTAAGGGCCGGTCTTGGTGGCGTACGCCTTTATCTCAGCACTCGGGAGGCAGAGGCAGGCGGATTTCTGAGTTCAAGGCCAGCCTGGTCAACAAAGTGAGTTCCAGGACAGCCAGGGCTACACAGAGAAACCCTGTCTCGAAAAAAAACAAAACAAAACAAACAAAATATCATCCTAAGAAGGATACACATCATATACAGTCACTGATATGTGGAAATTAGCCTCAAAGCTTGGAATACCCAATATACATCTCACAGACCATAAGAAGCCTAACAAGAAGGACTGTGGATGCTTCATTCTTACTTAGAAGGGGAAAAATTATGAAGGGAATTATAGGGATAGAGGGACCTGAGAGGGAGAGAGAAGGGGGAGAAAAAAGGTTGGTGGGGTATATCAGGAGTGGGAGGAGACAGGGGAGAAGTACAGAGAGTCAGAAAATTGAATGGAGGTGTATAGCACTGCAGGGTGTGGAACTGGGTGTAGCCACTAGAACATCCAAGAAGCCAAGAAAGCAAGAGATCCCCAGGACTCAACTGTGATGACATTAGCTGAAATACCCAACAAAGGGGGGACTGAAACTGTAGAGACCATAACAAGTGCACAGTCAAGGACCACAGTTGACGAGAGGGGCCACACACCCATGTCAAGATTTTTGAACCAGAATGGATCCTTCCTAAAGGAAATGCAGTGACAAAGAATAGATCAGAAACTGAAGAAATGACCATCCAGAGACTGCCCCACCTAGGGATCCATCCCATCTTCAGACACTATTGCAGATGCCAAGAAGCACTTGCTGACAGGAGCCTGGTATAGCTATGCCCTGAGGCTATGCCA
>LR749949.1:1184310-1195522 GCA_902729485.2 Mus minutoides | reverse complement strand
CTCGACCTTTAACCTTCCAGTGCTCTTAGTGTTCATTTACAGTTATGCATGTTGGATTGAGCATATGAATATCTGAAAGTGGGAAAATAGTGTTCAGGATGAACCTGGAACTTTTCATGGAACAAAAAGGAAAGACGTCAATCCCTGATAAAAGGATGAACATGAGGGAAAGAGAAGATATTATGAAAATGTCTCTTTTGTGTGTGTGTGGGGTTTTCGAGACAGGGTTTCTCTGTATAGCCCTGGCTGTCCTGGACCTCACTCTGTAGACCAGGCTGGCCTCGAACTCAGAAATCCCGCCTGCCTCTGCCTCCCGAGTGCTGGGATTAAAGGCGTGCGCCACCACGCCCAGCCGAAAATGTCTCTTTTTAACTGAGTATTTCAGTTTACCTTAGAGATGTGAGAGGCACTCACACAATTAACACACATACAGAGTCCTTTTCCAAGCAACACAGAAGAAGATCAGGGAAGCCTGGAAGAAAATTATTCTGATCCACAGAATCCAGACAGTTGGACTTCTCCAACAAGAGGTCTGTGAAAAAAATCCCTGAGAGCAGGGTCTAAGCATTCCCACACCTGCAAGAAATCCACAGTATAGAACTCAACAAACCATGAATGTGCATGGGCTTTTCATGAAGCAAAGAGTCATTTTTCTTATGTAAGTGAGCAATCCTAATTACTCAAAAGGTGCTTTCTAATTTTGTCTTAATCCATAGTAAGTTTTCCACTTATCAAAATATCTTGGCTTGAAATCATCCTCTCACAGCCTGCTGGACTGAACCTTGGAAGGACTCAAAGAAATTCATGAGGAATGGCTAACTAGGGTGCCTGTTAACATATCAATGAATTCACAGTTTGGTAGTCGCATTCTTGGCTCCTGGTTATCTCTTGGCCTGCCCCTCTATCCAGCATCTCATCCTCAATTCCCCTCCCCCCACCTGATGGCCTGGTTCAGTTTGGAACCAACAAGATATCTCTGAAAACCTGTCTCAAAAAACCAAAACAAAACAAAAAAAAAGCGTGAATGAATTTGAAATTGAGGATCTTTATTAAGGATTTTGCAAAGACAACCATCCCGGTACACAAACTCCACAGATGACCAAGGATCTACAGGGTAATTTGAAAAAAAAAAAAAAATCTGGCAACCATTAAATTAATTAAAACATCACCATGAACCTATTCACAGGATCTAAAACGTCCTGATAAAGGTAAGACATCCACAACAGAATTGTGAGAGTGGCGACAGAAAATGCACTCCTGCCTGCACGCCTGCCCTGCTCCTGCCCCTTCCCAGACCAACAGCTCTACTGACCTGGAAGGTGACAGGACCAGCTGCTGAATGTCCTAGGAGGCCAACACAACAACTGCAGCTTGAGGAAGTTTTCAGGTTCCCCCAAAACTAGGCACTAGTCTCCCGCCAGCACTTCCTGACCACGAGGCAGCCTAGAGACAAAGAGAAGGCCTAAGTGGAGGAACTTCCGGATGCTTCTGCCTAGCCCCTCCTCTGGATCCGCCCAATATTCAGGAGTTTCCTGCAGTTCTTCTAAGCCTACCTATTTTGGGACCTTTTAATTAATTAGCTTCCCAATTCTTCACAGCAATTTTTGTTGTATTGGATTTTTGCTTGCTTGCTTACTTGCTTGCTTGCTTGCTTGCTTGCTTGTTCATTTGCTTTTAACTTGTCTTTTCCTTACTCCTCTAAACATGCAGGAATCACACACTCCTGATCAGGAACCACTCCTTCAACTCTATTGCAGGCTGCTTTCCACACAACTTCCCAGACCTACTCTGCACTGCTTCCCCACAAGGTTGCTGCCAGACTAGACTAGAACTGGATGTACTAGGACACTGAATCTTGGTTCTGAAGATTTCTGATCCAACTAACCCTGTCTAACTTCTCATACTGTGAGTCTAGCCCTATGGGCTAAAAATGCACACAATTAAGCAATCCCTCTGAATTCTGATGCTTGGACAGATACCCAAAACAAACAGAAATTAAGATGAGATGTCCTTGGCTCAAACCACAAACCATAGCACAATTTACTTCATTTCCAAGATAAAGAATTGAAAACCCATCCGGGCGTGGTGGAGCACGCCTTTAATCTCAGAATTTGGGAGGCAGAGGCAGACAGATTTCTGAGTTTGAGGCCAGCCTGGTTTACAAAGTGAGTTGCTGAACAGCCAGGGCTATACAGAGAAACCCTGTCTCAAAGAAAGAAAAAAAAAAGATCAAAATGATCAAGGAGATTAGAGTTTGTAAACCATGTAAATCCACTCAGACAAAAAGAATGTGAATCATGGCAAGAAAATAATACCAGATGCCTGAAGATAATGAGGATAATATGAAATAATAAAATTTAGTTCAATAGGTGCTTAGAAATACAAAAAATTTTTTTGAATTAACCACACAATCATCTTCATTGTGCACTGATGATTGACACAATTATTACTAAGAAATTTATTTCCAAAATTATACTGTGCTTAATTATTCCTAAAATAAACCACCCTGGGGTCAGAATCTTGAAGCTTCACTCAGCATTGGCCACTGAGTCTACAGGGAAAACTTATAGTTTTACTTCCCAGTTTTTTTGGGTTTTTTTGTTTTGTTTTTGTTTTTGTTTTGTTTTTTCTTTTTTCGAGACAGGGTTTCTCTGTAAAGCCCTGGCTGTCCTGGAAATCACTTTGTAGACCAGGCTGGCCTCAAACTCAGAAATCCGCCTGCTTCTGCCTCCCAAGTGCTGGGATTAAAGGCGTGTGCCACCACACCCGGCTACTTCCCAGTTTTAAAAACTCAGAAACACCTTAGTTTACTCAAACTCAGAACATAAAATCCCAGCAATCTCCAACCAGAGATATTTGCAATCCTGAAAATCCTTTCCCACCCCCACCCCCACCCACCCCCAAAATAAAAACTTATGCAAAGCCTGCCTCCCACTCATTTCTGTTCTGCTTCTCACCTGAGCAGAGGCAGCCTCGCTCCAGGGTTTTCCCTTTAAATCTCTTGTGTGTGGTTAATTGTTCCATGGGGCATTGTGGTATATCATGACTTCTGACTACAGGAGACCTTTTATTTCAGAGCTGTTCACACATTCACTGGGAAAGATTTTTCCTGAGTGCTGCAAGAATTTCATTGACAATAATCCACAACATACCCCAACCAGTGCTGAAATACTTACAGAGTGGTATTTAACTAGATTTCTTTTGGTCTCATGGATTGTTACTCTACCAGACATAGTGTTTGCAGAGATCCCATACTTATATCACCTAACCAGTAAACATCAATCATAGTCTTTTATTCTGACTAATGAACTTGGTTTTGAGCACAAAATTTCTTCCCCTTTGAAATTTTAGCTTTTTGATGTTTTTCATTTATAATGACCCATAGAGAATATACTTTATCAGCAGCCAGCAAAATGTTTCACAGAAAAAAGCAGAAAAGACCAGAAATGAGAGACTAGAATTTGTGAGGTACAAATACCAATGCCTGCACATGAAAATGAATGATGATGTTCATGGTGTGAGTAAAATTCAGTTAAAGAACACTCTGAAATCCAGAACCACAGTCAATTTGGAAAACATTTAGGAAAACAAATTCTAGTCTATGTAGCTACAAACATGATTTGGCTCACGATAAATGTGACTGAGAGTGAATGGCCCGTGAATATCACTGAGCCTAGGAAAGAGAAGGAGAGGGAAATGGGGAGAGTGTAGAAGAGAGGGCAGTTACTGGCTTTCCAAATGGAAGATGCTGGGTGATTCACAAAAGTCCCAAAAATCAGACCTCTGAAGGCAGGGGAACATAGATGCACACAGACAAGAGCCATTCTCAAAGCGTCTCCATAGGCCAGAGATGTCACAGGTGTATGGACGCAGTAGTAATCTATGCTCTGTGATGGTGTGCCAGTCCTCTGAACACCTCACGCACTAATACACATGTGATGGAGAATAAAAAGTGACATCATGAATTACGTCTGATTGAGTTCGGCGTTTCTCTCGCTTGGCCCTCGCGCTTGCGTACTATGGCTCCTTCCCCTCACCAAGGCCCAGATCCGGAAGTGTCAAGTGGGAGCCGGGTTCCCCCACCTTTGTCGCCGCCACAGCTGAACCCAGACCCCTCACCCCGGCCAGCAGGGCACTACAGCCATGACGAAAGTGAACTCCTTGGATGCGATCCTGGTGTTTGGTTTGCTCTTTGTTTGCACCTGTGCCTACTTCAAGAAAGTACCTCGTCTCAAAACCTGGCTGCTGTCGGAGAAGAAGGGAGTGTGGGGTGTATTTTACAAAGCTGCCTTGATTGGAACCCGGCTGCATGCTGCTGTTGCAATCGCCTGCATCGTAATGGCCTTTTACGTCCTGTTTATCAAATGAATTCCAAACCCTCCAGCTCATCAACTGCCAACCAAGAGGATAACGATGAAGAACTTGTCAGAAACCTGGACCCAGTGTAGGAGAGTTGAGCTAAAATCATCAGTGTCTCCAAGATGACACTGAAGCCTCTGCCTGCCATATGTGGAAACTCATGGTCACGACCTGCCATATGTTGGGAACTCATGGTCACCAACATTTTAGCTTCAGGGGATTCCAGAAAGCCAACCTTTAGATCTCTTCATTAATCAGCCCTCAGTAGCAAGTCTGTATGTCCAGATAAACCACATCCCCCCCATTGATATGATTATGTATCTTCTGCTTAAATACCTATGCTGGATGGTAGCTCAGTGGTAGAGCATTTGGTTAGCATTGGCAAGGTCTTGGGTTCATTCTCCAACACTGGTAAAAACAACCTACAGCTGGTCAGCTATTTGGCTCTTTAGTCCCTCATCAGAATCTTTGAAAACTGAGGCTCATCCGGGAATGATGTAGGCTTTGTTCAGACTTCCCAGAAGGTAAAGAGAGGCACTCTGCATAGCCTTGGCTGTCCTGGAACTCTCTATGTAGAGCTGCCTGCCTCTGCCTCCTAATCAGAGGCATGTGCCAGGAGATAATTTTTCAGGCTTCATTTTTTTCATTGGCTAATTTGGATTTGGTGAACTGCAGAGAGGGAGAGGGGCTGATGAAGAATGAGAACTGGGAGTTAGGAAAGGCAAAACAATTGTTTGGCTGTTGAAGTGTGTTCTTTCTGTGCATCTGGGAACTTGAGAGAGGGTGGTTCTCATTGCAGAGGGAACAGATTGCCACATACTGGCAGCCTGAGGGATTTCTCAAGAGAACCTGAGTGCATAGGAAAGCCAGGGTTATCAGTAAGAAGCAGGGACTGAGCCAAGCAAGGCAGCAGTTTTCAGCTTACCAGTGTCCCCAGCGAAGACTTCACTCAACTGACTGATAGAGAGGAAAGGAACCAACTCTCGCTATTTCCTAAAGCTTTTTAAACACTTTCTAAATTACCTAGTGCTAAATACTGTTACTCGGTTTTTTAATATGAATGCTGGGGGAGGGAACTGTTGAAAAAATAATTGATTAATATATTTGAAGTTCTGGTAGAAGAGATAAGTAAATTAGTATATCAATTCATATACTAGTAAGCTCATCTAGTATAAGAATTTATTGTGATGAAAATGTATGTAGATGGGAGTTTTGCCATGTTATAAAGACACAAGCTTGTTCTCTAATCTGATCTCCAGCAAGTTTTAGTTGTGTCTCTGCCAACTTTTAGTGTTGTCCATACCGCAGTATTTCACTCTCTGTTAAGACCATGAGAAACTGAAATGAGAAAAGCCACTGATACTAACATTTGGTCAGCCCACAGAATTCATTAATAAAATGAGTGTGTTTCTGAGGAAAGAAAAATGAAGCTTTGCAACTGAGTGTTGAAGGCTTTTCCGTGGAGTGGGGGGACTCCAGAGCAGGTGATGTTAGATGACTCTGCCTTTGAAGGGACGATTTCTCTCTTCCCTCCTTATTTATGCCTGCAAAAGAATCAGTTTGTAAATGTGAAGTCTACAACAGTGGAACAAAAAGTAGGTCTAATATTACAGTACACACGAGTACACACATGCTCAATGGAATAGAGTGACATAAAGTTTGACAGAACAAGTGCAGGGGCTCACTCCCAAAGTGAAATTCACTTTTGTCTGCATACTGCACACTGCACCCTGCTGCTGGGAGGTGCAGGTCCTGATGCAGTTGAGTGCTGTGAGGGTCTGCAGCAGTGTAGAAAGTCACCAGGTACACGATGCACGTGTATGAAAGCCTAAGCCCCACTAGGAATTGGTCCACGGGCTAATTGCAAAGATTGCCATTTCCTGGACATTCCTAAGGATCCTTCCTCAGGAGAGAGAAAAATGTAATGGGTCTGGAGAGATCTTGTGGGTGGGAATTTGAGACCTGTTGACCAACTGGGTGTCCCTTGGGAAGTAGACACAACGCTAGTTACTTTGTATTTAATGACTTGTTTTCAAATAGGGCTGGCTTCTCCAACTGTGGTCTAGAAAACAGCTTCACTTTCTTAAACAGCGCTCAGGCTGCAGCTTCCTTCCTGGATCCTCTTGGCCTAAATGTTTTGCATTATTCTATTTTGAGATGTTTTCTTATCAGAATGTATTAAAAGTACAGGAAGAAACAAATGGCCTATTTCATTTTTTGGCTTTATGTAATCAGGTAAATAGAAACCTGGTGTACTTATTATTTAGGCTGATGTGTTTCATTTTTTGGCAAAGAAAAAATAGTAAATTGTTGTAGGGGAGCTCATTCAGAGGTGGAGGTATGAGGGTAACAATAGTACTTCAGATTCAGGCTGGCTTGGGCACCAACCCTGTGCGCCAGGGTTAGCTGAACCCAGCTCCTTTTTTATAGTTGAATCGGCTCCTTTTTTTTATTCACCATTGTTGGCACAATCCTTGAAAATAAACTTTTTCCCAGTGTTAAAAAAAAAAAAAGAAAGTGGCATCATTGCAGCTTCCACAGTCACAGGACATAGGTGACTTCATTCATAGGTGGGAAACGCTATGTAACAGCTGAGGATGTAACAGAGGTCAGTGTGGTACAGCAACAATTCTAATTCAATATGCCCATCATATTCATTGATTAAAAACTAATATAAATATATATAATTTCAATTTTAATTACCTGTGTGTTGATGTTACTGTTATTAATGTTGCTAGAAAAAAAATGCTTCTTTGAGTATTCTGGACAACTGAATGGGCTATGCCTCCAAGTCAATCGAGTTTTTACTGACTTTGGAAGACCAATAGCTCATTGTTCTCACAGTAGAACACCTGAGGAGGTATGGCCTGTTTGAAAAGTATTCCCAAAACTGTCTGGTCAATATACCAAGCCAGCTCAGGGGAAGCTGCGGCAGAAAGTGAATAGTTTTGTGTCAGGACATCTGGACATACAGAAGTGTAATCTTGCAATGAACAAGAACTAGTTATGAAATGGTGTGGGGAAGAACATGGTTCAGAAAGCTAAGTTGGAAGCAGAAATGGAGAGGATTAATTTTCAGGTTGTGGATCACAAACTAAACATCTTCAGGGCACTCATAGAAAGGAATGCATAAGAACCCGGCAGCCCAGAAAAAAAATAATTATGTCAGCTTCCTCTGCAGAACATGAAAGCCAGGATCCACCAGCACCATCACAGACACTTGCTAAGAAGGGGCATGAGTTCTTTAGAAAGCTCAATTCAATGAAGGAATGCATTTCTATTTTATATCCAGATTATTTTAGACAAATACAGACTGTATGCTAGCCAGTCAGAACAGCAAGGGTCAACGGGAACAGGTGTTTGAGAACTCGTTTTGATACTGTTGCTAGTATTAGAGGCTGTGATGTACAGCAGCTAACATCAGTAGTGGTAAGGTTGTTGTGACTTTCCAATGGTTAGGGGGTTTAGCAATTTCTTTCTCCTTTCATAGGTACTATTGGATACCTGGAGGGAGTGAAGAATCTGAGACACAAGGGAAGCTCTGCAGTTTTTGTCCTAGCATTCCCACAGCAACCGAGGCAACATATCTGGAAGTGGATCTCAGTTCTGACTACTCTGTTTTTAGGAAAATAGCTGCTAATAAATAGAAGCTGTTTATTATTGATTTGCTGAAAGATAGATAGATAGATAGATAGATAGATAGATAGATAGATAGATAATCACATTGAAATTAAAAATGTTCAGGCAAAGAGATGTCGCTAGAAAAATTATCTACTGAGGTAAACCAGACACAGGTGGAGAAATATGGAATATATTCACTTATGTGTGGATATTAGACAATGCTACAATAATAAACTGGCAACGCACATACTCATTTTACTCAGAGATATTAAGTATAGAAGATTGACTGCAGGGGACACAGTGGCACACAGATTCCCTGGTGGAAGAAAATAAAATAGATTTCATGGATGGACCAGAGGCAGATGGAGATGTGAATGGGAAAATGAGGTAGAAACTGGGAGGGAAGTTAAGGTTGAAGGACAAAATGCTGAGAGACAGTTGGAATTGAGAGGGCCATTTGAGTAATGATATGGAAACTTACAGTGGTATATACTTCCTAAATGCTATAAAGATAATCAAAATTCAGTAAGCTACTAATGGAGGTGAAGATGTCCCAACTGACCTGGTATTTGCTTAAAATGAGCTTTCTAGTATGCTACCTGAAATGAATTTTATTTCACTAAGTTTTTGGCTAAGTGGTTCCATTGAATCGCTAAGCAAACTAGGCACTTGCTAAGATAACAATTTGCTCTGTTAAAATTGAGAGCAGTTATCCATTACCAAGCATATCATCCAGACAACTCATTGGACATGGAGAATTTGAACCTTCCTGCATATATAATATTGTCTTTGTTATGCATAGTTACTAAACAGGCTAACAAAAGGAAACACGAAAAGCAACCTAACCTCAAAACCTTTGGCTAAAATTTTGGCTACCCGCCAGATAAGCTAGGGGAATGATGGCACCAACCATGTAAGAAAAGCTAACCAATGTCTCTTTTGACTTAAATCCTACTCTGCAAGCTGAAACTCATTCCCAATTCTGCATGTGTAGTTAAGAACCAGACAGTTGCTAAAATAAACACTCAGGGGAAAAACAGAGGAAAAAATATCAATAATGTGATGCCCAATGATATTATGTTATACTCAAGACCAGTGTCTTACTCTGTCACCATCCAAGAAGCTTCCTCCTGCATCAGGCAGGAAGAGATGCAGACACCTACCCACAGATGTTAAAAAAGACAAGAGTCCTTAGAACACAGACCTTTAAATCAAACCTCCCCTGAAATAGGTCAGGTAAATGCATGTGAGAATGAGTACAATAGCCAGATGTAATAGAGGACCCAAGGAGAAAAGGCTATCTGAATCAAATGAATCAGGTTCATGTGAACTCACAGAGAATAAAGCAATAAGCACAGGGCCTGTACAGTTTTGTGCCTGGTCCTCTGGCATATATTATAACTTTTACCTTAGTTTTTTGGAGCAGATTTGTCAATGAGTGGGTCTCTGAGGTTTTTCCTACAGAGAGACAGAAAGGGCTTTGATGCCGAAAGGATGAAAAGTGGGGAGGCCCTGAGAGGAGTAGAGGGAATGGGAACTCTCTAAGATATCTGAGATGAGAAAAAAGGATCGTTATTTTGGATGGGTAATTAGTGATTTTTTTTGGATTCAGTATTTAAGTAATTTATTGAGTATATTTGTATCAATGTCCAGAAGGGAAATTGTTCTGAAAGTGTCCACAATGACATGAACATAGTTCATCCTTCCAAAACTAGGGTCATGAGTATTATCACTGCATCAAAAATAATTTTGCAGCAATACTGCGTGAATCACAATGGTCACACATATTAAATTTTACATGTGAAGGGCATTCCACAGCTGCTAATCAAGTCTGTTTGTTATTATTAATGTTGTTGCTGTAATTGAAAAACATTTTTATCAATGCTGCATTTTAATTAAACCTTGCATGAAATTATTGTGCTTCCTTTAGGTTGATATTTCCTAGACAAAGAGACTGTGTTAAACTGTATCTGCCTTTGCTATTCCCTCAGACAATTGTCCTAGAAGATTAGATTGTGACACAGTATGGGAAAAATACACTGATCTCTGGAGTCTGAAAAAGGAAAGCATTCAAATTGAAGACATACCCTATAAAAGTAATCAATGCGGTAAAGATTTTTCATGCCACTATCATCTAAATGACATTAAAGAATTTATACTGAAGAGAAATTCTACAAACATAAGCAATGTTGTTAGCATCAGGTGCATCTGTGGACTGCTAGAAGAGTATTTACAGTCAGGTTTTCGACCCAGTGAGGGGCTCCTCATCTGGATGCAACAGCACTGCTCCTGCATCTGTTGCCATGGCACCCACCATGTCACCACTTCCCTTTCACATGCTTCCCATCCTCATGGACTGAATAAAAGAGTCTTCCCCTGTCCCAAATCCTCTTCTCTTCTTCTCACCTCTCACCCCCTCTCAGAGGCTGCTTCTGCCAATAACACTTCCCACGTGACACCTGAGGCTTGGTGTGATTTTTCTAGGATTATACCTGCCTGTTCCACCAAATATGAAGAAGCCTCTTCACAGAAATAACATCTCAGCATATATGAAATTGCATATTGGAGAGAAACCCTATGAATAAGCAATGTGATAAAGCCTTCAAATGTGAGATATCATGAGAAAAGCAATACTGCAGAGAAATCCTGTTAATGTATTCAGTTTCGTAATATATTGTACTTCCTGGTATATTTATACCAGAGTACAAACTTTACTGTGTAATGAATCTGTTAGAGATTTTGCATATTCCTGAAGTATTATGGATCTGAAAAATTCATACTCTAGTAAATAAATGTCTTTAACGGATATGGTAATATCTTAAGGTAACATAGTTACATCCAGTCACACAAAATTATGGATTCTGGAAATAAAAGTTTGATAAGTGTGAATAATCTCTTCAAATATTATAATCTCATTCTTGATTTTGTTTGCACTTGCAAACTCATATGGAAAAAGGCCCTAGGAATTTAAACAAGAAGGTAACCCTTTGAGGTTTCACAATTGTCTTGAATTACATGAAATAACTCAATCAGGTGTGAAGCTTTATGGGTGTGTATCAGAGGCTTTTCAGTTGCAGTGATAAAATTCAATGTCTAAGGTAGCAAGCATATAAAAGTGTTTAATTTGGCTTAGTGTTGAGATGAATATATAGACACCAAAAAGGTGGCCTCCCAACAACTGTCACTTATAGCAGCTAAAACAGGATGCTCAAAGATGACATACAAACCTGAA
>LR749949.1:1148877-1183533 GCA_902729485.2 Mus minutoides | reverse complement strand
GAGAAAGTCCTAATTGACATCCAGCCACTAGGCTATCACCAAATCAAATACCAGGCCTCTATGAGCTGCTCAAGAAGGCAATACAGGGTCACAGCCGACATCAGCTCTTCTGTGCCATAATGGTCTAATTGTCTTCTTGAGAAGATCTTAGTCTGCCACAAGAGCAAAACACACTGTTTATATATATATATATATATATATATATATATATATATATATATATATATATTTTTTTTTTTTTTTTTTTTTTTTTCCCAAAGGAAAAACACTGTCCTCTTGAGGGATGATAGCCTTATCCAACAAGGCTTTACATGAGGCCCTCACATATAGAGAATGACATAGCTTATTCTCAACATAGGAATATGTTGGGTAGAACCTGTCACAGACTGGGGTCTAGGCCTTGGGGGTAATCAGTAAGGGCCCAAAGTATTGACAATAAAATAGTGCTCATTTGCAGGATATTTGATCACATAGGAAAACCAGAGATTGTGCTCTAGTGTTGCTCAACCCTTAGCACATCCCTTTAATCCTTCTGCCTGGATTAGAAATATGCACTTGGTACAAAAGTAATGGCAAGTTAGTTTGTAAAAGGATGCACCCAACTTTGAATGTGAGATATAATTTCATGACAGATAAAGTGACAAGTCAGAGAGAGATTTTACAGAATTGAATATGCTCAACTGTCCTGAAAAGACAGAGGAAAGAGAAGTAACTTCATAGAGAACAGTGCAGAGAAAGGACCAAGTTCCCAGGAGAGGTTTACAGAGACGGGCTGAAGTTAGGACAAGCTAGATGCAGATGAAGTCAGAACAAGCCAGAGAATGATATGGAGATAGATAATTGGAACATAATGCCAGACTTATTATGAAGCCAAACAGAGCAATGGAAGAGAAGCTGATAGAAGTCAAATTGAATGCCTACATGCAGAGGAGTTTGAGCCTGAATAGCTGAGCTGATTCATCCAGATAGAATAACCTTCCATTTTAGGTCTATGATGTTATTAAGAATATTAGTCTGGCAATATCTGGACTGTGTTTTTTGATTGTTTGTTTGTTTGTTTTTCGAGACAGGGTTTCTCTGTATAGCCTTAGCTGTCCTGGAACTCACTTTGTAGACCAGGCTGGCCTGTAACTCAGAAATCCACCTGCCTCTGCCTTTTAAGTACTGGGATTAAAGGTGTGTGCCACCACTGCCCTGCATATCTGTACTATGTAAACTTTCTACGTGTCTAAGTGTTTAGACATGTAGTCTCCAGTCCATATTTAAACTGTTCAAAGTATAACCTAGGCCCTGAACCTAAAAGAGACCTAAGGGTGACAGCCTATGTTGAATGAAAAATTTATGCTCTGCTCACTACTCTGATAATTAGCCTGACATAAATGCATGTGGTCACTAAAATGAAAGATCCTGAAGAAAAATGTAACAGGTCACAAAGACCCTGAAACTGGGAAAAGAGATTTCACTATTAGCAGATAGCCTTTACATAGCTGAACATAATAGCCTGAATATTTCTTGAATCTGTGCCCTTGCCCCTACTGTTCTTTGAATGCATATATTTTCCAAATGATATAGCTCACTGACAAGTGTTTGTGGTCTGGTTGATGGATTGAGATACAGCTCACTGCCAAGTGTTTGTGGTAAATTTCACTTCTGCACCTGTGTACCTGAGTGTGACAATCTTCTGTGTACCCATTCCACCTTCCTTGTATCCATGACATTTTCTCTTGTACCAATTTTCTTTAGAAAGTATAGATATTGTTAAATCGGGAAAATCCCCTACTCCTCCTCCTCCTTCTCTCTCCCTTGAGGGACCTTAAAAATCTGGTTCTCTTTTTCCCTCGGGGTTGACTCCTCTATCCATTTCTGGTATATGAGGTGTCCCCAGAGTTCTGGCTTTCCCGGAATAAAGCCTCATGTGATTTACATCAAGACCATTTCTCGTGAGTGATTTGGGGTGTCGCCTTTCCTGAGTCAGAACATGAGAGTCCTTTTGTTCTGGATCTTTCATTTGGTGCATTGGCCAGGAACCGCGACCACCCCTCACACCTGAGAAACGATTTGGAGGCATGGAGATCTCCTCTGGAATGTGTTTGTGCCGGCCAGTGTCTCTGTTCTGAGTGTCTGTTTTCTGTTCTCTGAAATGAATGTGCATTTATTGTGTTAGTTTATTAATCTGTCCCTCATCCTTTGTTTCTGAAGCACAGCCTAGCCTGAGTTTGGATCTGCCTGGGTTTGATTTACAATGGGGTTTTCTAAAGTGCTCACAGTTTGTATTTGCAGCTGTCCTTTTAGGCCAGAGGACTGGAGGACTATGGTGGAGGACCACAGACTGCAACCTTGGGAAACGCCCTAGGAAGTCTGAGGGAGCTCCAGGAATGCCTGGAGATTTCCCATCTGAGTGCCAAGTTAGATTTTGTGCTCACTTGGCCGTCTGATTCTGTTTTTGGGTGATTAGAAGTCTTGCAGGTGGTGGGTCCTAGTCTTGGTTATTATAATATGTGTGTGTGTGTGTGTGTGTGTGTGTGTGTGTGTGTGTGTGTGTGTGTGCTGTTAATCTCCCTGTATGTGATCTAGATGATGGGACAGACCTATTAGCACTCCCCTTTTTCTGATTCTTAACTATTGGACTGAAGTTAGGGCAAGGACCCATAACCTTTCAGTAGAAATTAAGAAAGGACCTTGACAGATGTTTTGGGCCTGAGTGGCCGACTTTTAATGTAGGCTGGCCACCAGAGGGGACTTTGACTTGACCCTAATCCTTAAAATTAAAGCCATTGTTTTTTAGAGCAGACCTGAGTCCCACCCAGACCGGCATCCCAGCAGTCTGGACCTGCTGCAGACAGGCCCAGAGTCCCTTTACAGATGGGACTCCTGACACCACTTCTGCTTTTCCTTTGAGAGCTGTGGGAGGCCTGCCTGCAGATCAACTGTCTCTGCAGACCCTCCAGTATTGGCCTATTTCATCAGCTGATTTGTATAATTGAAAAGCTAACCATGCCTCTTTCTCTGAGAATCCAGCCAGCCTGATGGGGCTGGTAGAGTCTCTTATGTTTTCTCACCAACCCACTTGAGATGATTGTCAGCAACTCCTCCAGGTCCTGTTCACTACTGAAGAAAAGGAGCGAATCCTCTTGGAGGCTCAGAACAATGTCCATGAAGTGAATAGAGTTCCAACCAACCTGCCTAATGAGATAAATGCCAGATTTCCTCTAGACCAGCCAGACTGGGACTACAACACGGCTTAAGGTAGGGAGAGGTTGGCAGTTTTCCATCATGTTCTGGTGGCAGGTCTAAAGGGAGTAACAAGGTGCCCCACCAATTTGGCTAAGGTAAGAGAAGTGATGCAGGGCCGTACCAAGACCCTGTCAGTGTTTTTACAGATATTGATGGAGGCTTATAGACGTTACACTCCTTTTGATCTGACCTCTGAGGGTCAACAAGCTGTGGTTGCTATGGCTTTTATAAGACAACCAGCTTCTCGGGAGGCAGAGGCAGGCGGATTTCTGAGTTCAAGGCCAGCCTGGTCTACAAAGTGAGTTTCAGGACAGCGAGGGCTATACAGAGAAACCCTGTCTCGAAAAACCAAGATAAATAAATAAATAAATAAAAAGACAAGCAGCTTCTGACATTAAAAAAGTTACAGAGACTAGAAGGACTTCTATGGCTTTGCAAGATTTAGTCAAAGTGGCAGCAAAAGTGTAAGAAAGAGAGAGAGAGACAGAGGAAGGAAGAAAGAAAGGTAAAAGTGAGAAGAAGAAGAAGAAGAAGAAGAAGAAGAAGAAGAAGAAGAAGAAGAAGAAAGAGAGAACAAAAGGGATAGAAGACTGGAAAGAAACGTAAGCAGGATTTTGGCCGCAGTTTAGGGGAACTTGAAGAGAGAAACAGGCCTGAGAATAGACAGACAGGGTACCTGGGCAACAGGGAATCTAGACCTGGAAGAAAAAGACCTGTCCAGAAGACTTTAGAGAAAGACCAATGTGCCTATTGCAAAAAGAAAGGACATTGGGCACAGGAATGCCCTAAGGGGGGAAAAAAACGTAGTAATTAGAGCCACTGGTCAAAAACAATACCCCTGGATCACTACACACACTATAGATTTGAGAAACGGACTTTACTGAGGGAGAGATCTTTTGACTCATGAATGTATAAGGCAAACAGAATTGTCAGACCTGAAAGACTGGCTGACTGCCTTCCCCAAAGCATGGGCAGAGATTGGAAGTATGGAGATGACCGTTAAAGTACCCCCCCACCCCTGTATTTAGTGGGCTGAAGATGGATGCCACCCCTATAGGGGTGCGACAATACCCAAGGAGTCGAGAAGCAAAGGAGGAAATCAGGCCACATATTCAGAGACTATGACATCAAGGCATTTTGGTACCTTGTCAGTTGCCCTGGAACACTACCCTGCTGCTGGTAAAGAAACCTGGCAAAGATGCTTTTTTTTTTTCTTAAAGTTACATTTCTATAGTCAGCCCATATTTATTTTTGAATAGAGAGATCCCAATACTGGACAAACGAGACAACTGACCTGGAAAATGAAGGCTGACTGAGGCAAAAACAAACAAACAAACAAACAAACAAACAACTCTGACTCAGATTCTGGCAAGCACTACTCTGAGACAGGTGAGAGAATTCTCGGGCACTGCTGGGCTCTGCAGACTTTGCATACCTAGGTTTGCAATACTGGCTGCCCCCTTCTACCCCCTGATCAAAGAAAATGGAGAATTAAGACTGCACTAGCTTTGGCATCAGGCAATGTTTATAAAAGGGCGGGGGTGGCCAGAGGAGTTCTTACCCAGGCTCTGGGGCCATAGAAAAGGTCTGTGGCATATTTGTCTAAAAAACTGCACCCAGTGGCCAGCAGATGGCCTACATGCTTGAAGACCATTGCAGCGATAGCCTTGCTCATTGAAGATGCGGACAAGTTAACCTTGGGGCTATGATGCCCCCCCCACTCTCTTGAGAGCATTATCCATCAGCCTCCAGGCGGATGGATGACCAATGCTCAGATGACCCACTATCAGAGTCTGCTGCTGACTGAATGGGTCATATTTGTTTCACCTGCTATCCTTAACCCTGCTACCCTCCTGCCTGAAGGGGACGACTCCTTGCCCGTTCACTGCTGTATGGACATTCTTGTACAAGAAACTCGAATCTGGAGTGATCTGTGTTACCAGCCATGGCTAGGTGTTCCAAGCTGGTACACGGATGGAAGCAGCTTCCTGGTAGAAGGTAAAAAGATGGCAGGGGCGGCGGTGATAGATGGCAAGCAAATCCTGTAGACTAGCAGCCTGCCAGAGGGTACATCAGCACAAAAAGCCAAGCTGATTACCCTAACTCAGGCCCTTCAGATGGCTAAGGGGCGGCCCATCAACATCTTCATCGTTAACAGGAATGCTTTTGCTACAGCCCATGTCCACGGTGCCATCTATAGACAAAGAGGGATGCTGTCATCAGCTGGCAAAGACATAAAAGATAAAGAGGAGATTCTGAGTCTCCTTGAATCTGTCCATCTGCCAACTACAAGATGGGGGTCACTGCAGAGAATTCAAGAGGTCAGAAAATGACCAATCATGGTAAAGTGGCACTACCACAGGAAGAAAGAAAAAGATGTTAAAAATTTACACTGGCTGTATCACCTAGTAGCCAAACATCTACAAACTCGGGTCAAAACTTTCATGTTTTAAAACTCTTAGGTGTTACAGAGGCAGTGGTCAAAAACTGTGTACCATGTGCTATGACTAATGCAGGATATTCAAAATATCCTCTGGGAAAAAGATCAGATCGCCCTAGAGCTTATTGGGAAGTGGACTTTACTGAAGTGAAACCAGCTAAATATGGTAATAAGTATCTTTTAGTTTTTATAGATACTTTTTCAGGATGGGTGGAAGCTTATCCAACTACAAAACAAACTGCCAATGTCAGGGTAAAGAAGATCCTAGAAGAGATTTTTCCACAGTTTGGAATACCTAAGGTAATCGAGTCTGAAAACGAACCTGCCTTTGTTGCCCAGTTAAGTCAGGGACTGGCCATCCAACTGGGGATTGATTGGAAATTACATTGTGCTTATAGACCCCAGAGTTCAGGGCAGGTAGAAAGGATGAATAGAACTCTAAAAGAGACCTTGACTAAATTGACCTGAGAGACCAGTGGAAATGACTGGACAGCTCTCCTTCCCTTTGACTTGTTCACAGGAACACCGCAGGGAAGTTCAAGCTTACACCATAGGAGATCCTGTACGGGGGACCACCCCCGCTTACTGAAATGGGGGGAATGTTAAAATCCCTAGAGTTTAACCCTGGTCCTTTGTTGTTTGCACGCACGAAAGCCCTAGAAGTGGTCAGAAAAACCACCTGGGAACAGCTCAGAGAGGCCTATGAACCTAGAGGTTTGATGCTGCCACACCAGTTCCAGGTGGGAGACACAGTACTCTTCTGACAACACTGAGCTGAGAACCCAGAACCTCGCTGGAAGGCCCCTGAAGAAGGAGGGTTATGTGCTGCCTTAAAAGAAAGATGGTCCTTTTATGTAGACCACTCTGAGTCATATAGGACTATGAGCAAGTTGACAGATAGACTAGAAGGGAAGAAGATAGGCTGAGAAGTGCAGATCAGATGGTTTGAAGGACATTTTAATAAATCCCCTCGGTTGATTACCCTCATTTCTACTTTGATGGGCCCAATAATAATTTTGCTTTTGCTACTAACATGTGGCCCATTAATTTTTTTTTTTTTTTTTTTTTTTTTTTTTTTTTTTTTTTTTTTTTTTTTTTTTTTTTTTTTTTTTTTTTTTTTTTTTTTTTTTTTTTTTTTTTTTTTTTTTTTTTTTTTGGTTTTTCGAGACAGGGTTTCTCTGTTAGTCTTGGCTGTCCTGGAACTCACTTTGTAGACCAGTCTGGCCTCGAACTCAGAAATCTGCCTGCCTCTGCCTCCCGAGTGCTGGGATTAAAGGCATGGGCCACCACGCCCGGCTGCATTAATTCTTAATAGACTTGTAAACTTTGTCAGAGAGAAGATTAGTGCCGTTCAGCTGTTGGTACCAAGACAGCAATACCAGGATCTACAAACCGTAGAAAGAGAAATTAAAATCTAGCTCAAGATTAGAGCTAGTAACTAGAAGAAGTGGGGAATGAAAGATCCCGAGAAAAATGTAACAGGTCACAAAGACCCTGAAACTGGGAAAAGAGATTTCACTATTAGCAGAAAGCCTTTACATAGGTGAACATAATAGCCTGAACATTTCTTGAATGTGTGTGCTTGACCCTACTTTTCTTTGAATGCATGTATTTTCCAACTGATATAGCTCACTGCCAAGTGTTTGTGGTCTGGTTGATGGATTGAGATACAGCTCACTGCAAAGTGTTTGTGCTAAATTTCACTTCTGCACCTGTGTACCTGAGTGTGACAAACTTCTGTGTACCCATTCCACCTTCCTTGTATCCATGACATTTTTTTTTTTTTTGATTTTTCAAGACAGGGTTTCTCTGTGTAGCCTTGGCTGTGCTGGAACTCACTGTGTAGACCAGGCTGGCCTTGAACTCAGAAATCTGCCTGGCTCTGCCTCCCGAGTGCTGCGATTAAAGGCATGTGCCACCATGCCCGGCTGACAATTTTTGTGCCCGTTTTCTTTAGAAAGTATACATAGTGTTAAATTGGGAAAATCCCGTCCTCCTCCGCCTCCTCTCCCCCTTGCGGGATCATAATAAAAGGGTTCACTTTTCCCTTGGGGTTGACTCCTCTATCCATTGCTGGGATATGAGGCATACCCAGAGCTCTGGCTTTTCCAGAATAAAGCCTCATGTGATTTACATCAAGACCTTTGCTCGTGAGTGATTTGGGGTGTTGCCTTTCCTGAGTCTGAACGTGAGAGTCCTTACGTTGTGGGTCTTTTAAAAGCAATTTATCTTACAGGGAGAAGTGGGGAATAAAATAATATAAAATTTAGGGTCTATGTAGCATGTAGCACATGCCAGCTACTCAGGAGGTTTGTGGACCTAGGCCTGGGGTATGCCAGGACAGGCCTGAACAAAGAATGTCCATTCATTCCAGGAACTATCTGGTTTTAAAGATAGAGAACGTATTCAAGGATATGTCCAGGATTATCCTTAATGAGTAAGGAGCCATCTGCCTTGGCACGTCCTCGACTCCCTTATGTAGGTCAAAGTTAACCAGATGCCCTGCTGACTCAGATAATCCCCAGCCAAATGGAATTGTTGTTACCTTGGGCTGCACTTAGCTCTTGCTGATTTTGCTGATGTTTGAACTAGCCAATCATGTGGAACCAGCAACTGCATGGAAGTTGTTTTCTGGCAGACACAGTGAACTGATGGAGCGTGAAGCGTGAAAGGAAATTTCTGTGCTCTGTCCCCTCACATCCCACGATTTCGCACAGGACATGGGACAGTCAGACCAGATCTCCCAACTGCCTGTGCTGAAGGCTCCCTGAGATCAATGTAAAAGCCAGGTGCATATCACGTGTTCATAATCCTATGGGAGGAGGGAATTGGAGACAGAGGAATCAGAAAGGCAGATGAGGAAGGGAACCTGATATATATACATTGGAGAACAACAAGCACACTACTTACCTCAGTTTGGAACCACACCCAACATGGTCTTCAGGATTTCATATGCATGTCATGGCATGTGTACACCTGCATACACACACATACAGTGACAACATGGGACTCACTGAAAAATATGTCTCATGTTGAATGAGCTTTCTCCTTGATCTCAGTGGAAGAGTTCTCTTGAGGTCCCTGGTATCTTCCTGCTCATTTCTGGGTGCAGTTCCAGAAACTAGGTGATCCACAACCCTAGGAAGGGTACATTAGGAAGGTGACAGCAAAGGACCTCATGAGAAACAGATGTGGCAGGTTTTAGAGATTGGGATGCTGTTTTTCCAATGCCTTGTATGCTTTAGGTTGCATCATAGTCAATTTGAGCTTAGACAGGTGAGAGATGGATCAGCACTTAAGAACACATACTAGGTGTGGTGATTTGAATGAAAATATTCATTGTAGTCTCTGGGATGTGAATGCTTAGCCTCTGTGAAGGTGTGCCTTGGAGAAATAATGTCACTGAATGTGAACTTTGGGAGTTTAAAGCCTCACTCCTCTGAGTGCATTCACTCTGTATTCTCTTTGTGGTTCTGCATATGAGCCCTCAGTTCTCAGGTTCTAGCTCAGCTGCCCTGCTGCCACACTGTGCCTTTCACCATGGGCCATCCCTTCCATGAACCTTATAAACCTTCCCTCTGTGAGTTGCCTTGGTCATGCTGTTTCACCATAGCAGTGAAAAATAAACTAAGAAGCTTCTATTACAGAGGGCTGGCACTGGATCACCCATATCCAGTGGTACTCAGATGCCTGTAACTCCAACTGCAGAAGGCCCAACACACTTCTCTAGCCGCTTTAGACAAGTGTGTACTGTGTACACATACATAAGTGTTGTTTAAGTTCCAGTTTCAGACTGGAGAAATGGCTAAGCAGATTGAAATGGCTGCTCATTGAGAGGTCCCAGGTTCAATTCCCATCACCTACATAATGGATCATAACCTTTTGTAACTTACTTTCCAGCTAATTTGATGGTATCTTCTGGCCTTCATGGGAACAAACATCCACATGATGCACAGGAAGAAATACATGCATGCTAAACACTTGCACATTTGAAATAAAATAATGAGAAATAAAAATTGTTTTTTTTTTCTTTTCAATGCCAGATACAGAAATGGAGAAACAAAAACAAGAACAAAAAAGTAAATGGGAATGTGAGCGACTCAGAGGCATTTGCTTTTTGTCTGTTTTGTTAGGTTTTGGAGATCAAGATGTCCTGGATCTTCAAGCCTTTCACTCTGAGTTGCCTTCCATCTTATCTTTATCAATCTTTATCCACAGGGGTTTGTCTGTTTTTAAGTTTCAAACATTTGAGGATTGTAGTCCTCCACTACAACTCATAAAATTTTGAAAACTCTTTTCTTGCCTCTAACATCCCTTTATGCAACCAGTGTAAGTCTGATAGTAACAAGTTAATGCCCCAAATATATAATGTAAAGGCTTATTTCATTTTTTAAAAAAATCCATTTGTTTATTATGTACAGTTTGTATCTTTTACGTAAGAAACAATTTTTTCTCACTTAGGGCTTAAGAAGTGCCTGGGGGTTAAGAGCTCTTGCTGCTCTTAGAAGAACAGTCTTCATTTTCAAGGACCTATGTGGTGGCTCACAGTCATTCATATTCCAGATTTGGGAGAATCCAGTGACCTCTTCTAGCCCATGTACTTATGCACATATATACATACAGGTGGAACACTAATACACAAGAAATAAAAAGAAATAAATTTTGTTCCCTAATATGTCTTCTCATTTTTAATATCCAGAGTAGCTATCCTCTGACATCTAAACTCATGCCCATAAACTCTTTCAACCAAGCCGGGTGTGGTGGTACATGCCATTAATCCCAGTACTCAGGAGGTAAAGGCAGGCAGATTTCTAAGTTCGAGGCGAGCCTGGTCTACAGACTGAGTCCAGGACAGTCAGGGCTACACAGAGAAACCCTGTCTCAAAAAACCAAAAAAACAAAACAAAACAAAACAAAACAAAAAAAACCAAAAAAACCCAACTCTTTCAACCAGGGTGATAAATGATTAGATAGATAGATAGATAGATAGATAGATAGATAGATAGATAGATAGATAGATAGATAGATAAGAACATAAGTATCCGTGCTTTGTTTAGGACAGGTTCCAGGTTCCAGAGGGAACCTGCCTGCCTGACAAGAAAATCATGGAGACAGAACCATGAATGTGAATGGTCACTTTGTATCTGCAGGAAAGGAACAGGGAGAGATGCATGGTGGTGCTCACCTTACTTTCTGCTTTTTGTTTAGTCCAGCTCCACAGCCCGCTGTTGGTGCTGCACCCATCCAGATTGTGTGACCCATTCTTAGCTGAAGCTCTGAGGAAATGTACTCAAAGACATGTCTAGCAGCATGTTCCCTACCTGACTCTTTTTTTTTGTTTGTTTGTTTGGTTTTTTTTGTTTTTGTTTTGTTTTGTTTTTTAAGATTTATTTTATTTATTATATTTAAGTACACTGTAGCTGTCTTCAGACACTCCAGAAGAGGGCGCCAGATCTCGTTACGGATGGTTGTGAGCCACCATGTGGATGCTGGGATTTGAACTTATCACCTTCAGAAGAACAGTCGGGTGCTCTTACCTGCTGAGCCATCTCACCAGCCCCCCTACCTGACTCTTAATTTAGATAAAATGAAAATAAAAACTGAGATTACATAGATCATGGACTTTATTCACTGATGACATTTCTCTGGTACTATAACAATTTTTAACTTGAGGACTATCAGATTCTGAATTTTCATTTTATACATGATCGGCCTCCTTTGTTCTGCATAAAAACTGTGGAGGCCAGGAGAGGGTAGTGACAGGGGCAGAGTGGGACTATGGTGTGGCTTTAAAGTCTGACAGTCTCCAGATGGTCTAGTTCTCTAACTTTACTGAAATGCTGATGATAAATTCTAAAAAAATCAGTCTGGGCATGGTGGCGTAGGCCTTTAATCCCAGCACTCAGGAGGCAGAGGCAGGCAGATTTCTGAGTTCGAGGCCAGCAATGGATAGAGGAGTCAACCGCAAGGGAAAAGAGAACCCGGTTTTTATGATCCCTCGGTTTTTTTGATCCCTCAAGGGGGAGAGGAGGAGGAGGAGTACAGGATCTTCCCGATTTAACACTATGTATACTTTCTAAAGAAAATGGGCACAAGAATTGTCAGCCAGGCATGGTGGCACATGCCTTTAATCGCAGCACTCTGGAGGCAGAGGCAGGCAGATTTCTGAGTTCAAGGCCAGCCTGGTCTACAAAGTGAGTTCCAGGACAGCCAGGGTTACAGAGAAACCCTGTCTAGAAAAAACAAAAACAATATTATGTGGCCATTGTACTATCTCAGCAGGAAATGCGATGCTCTACCTTTAGGCCTGCTAATCTGAAGTCATGGGAAGGAAAATGGATACTTTGAAAAGTGATTATAACACTTTATACTAAGTTTTAAAAGTTTCCTATGAAAGGTATCTTAGGAGAAAAGCAATAGATCTTAGGTAGGGAAATGGAAAATTTCTTCTCTATTTGGGGATAAGGAAAACTTTTCTTCTTTATTGAGAGTGAACTTTTCTGTACCACAGGTTTTCAGCATCATTTGACAATTGATAATCTTAGAGACTGAGCAATTACATGACTTCAGCAAATGTTTTAAGAGAAACACTTCCAGGGAAGATGAAACGTGTATTCATCTAATTATCAAAAGTGCAAACTGAAACCAACCAACTCAACCTTGTTGAATCATTCAGCTTTATTTCAAGGACAATGAGGAAAGAGATGTTAACAATAGCAAAAGGGACTCATGATCAGTTACTATCCTGAAACATGAAATGAGCATTTGATAAGAATTATGAATACTGGATCATCGAAGCACACTTAACATCTGTAGGCATATTTATAGGATAAAGAACATGCTGTGTTGGTGGCTCAGTTTGTCAAATACAGTTTTAAGGATAATTCCTGTGAATTTCTTCATTTGATTTAAATATACAGAACACTGCCAATTTTATTTGACAATTTGAAGAATATAGTACACATCTTAATTCAATTCCTTTTGGAATGAAATATTTCTGTCTCCATGAATTGTTACACAACATATTCTTCTGGCTTGCACACTTCTCTTCATTTTATACTATTTGAGGTTAAACGAGTAAAAGTTTAATGGAAATGTTCCTATATTGTCATATATTCAGAATTTCTCCCAGCATCATAGTTGACATAATGATTGAACAGTGCATGAGGGATTCAAAAGTTTTTCAAATTCATAAATCTCTAGTTTGGAGACTTAAATATTGCCAAGAATACATACCAAGTAAAACATACACCATATTTTTGCCAAAAGAACAATTTTTAGCACATAAAAAAATTTCAAAAAAAATTTCTGAATTGAAATGTAGTCAAATATATTTCATCATATACTTTATTTCTTAAGATTCCTGCCTGTATATATTCTCTATAACATTCTAAGGGATAAGCCAAAATAAAGGAATAATACCTTCAATATATTTGAAGGGTTTTCCTGCTTTAAGTATTCTTCAATGAATTTTAAGGTGATATTTCTTGGAAAAGAATTATCAAGCTGGGTGTGGTGGCGCACGCCTTTAATCCCAGTACTCTGGAGGCAGAGGCAGGCGGATTTCTGTGTTCAAGGCCAGCCTGGTCTACAGAGTGAGTTCCAGGACAGCCATGGTAACAGAGAAACCCAAAAAGAATTATCTCGTTCACTTCATTAATAAAGTTCCTCTACTGTAAAAAAACATTTCTTGATTTGTCAGAGTGAAGTTTTTGGTAATGCACTTAAAAACAAACGAAATATTTGTATGGTATTTGTCTTTTCCTGTATGAGTGAATTATCTGATGCCTTAGTGTACTATCATTGTAGGTAAAGCATTTGTCACATTCACTGCCTTTCTGTAAGGTTTCTCCCTGTATGAATTTTCTGAAGAATAAATATGGGATGTTTGGGTAAAGCAATTGTCACATTCACTATATTTCTAAGGTTTCTCTCCTGTATGTATTATCTGATACCTTCTCAGATGGGCTTTGTCAATAAAGAATTTATCACATCCAGTGCATTTGTAAGGTTTCTCTCCTGTATGAATTCTCTGATGCCTTCTCAGATGGGCTTGTCAATAAAAAATGTATCACATCAAGTTCATTAAGGATACTCTCCTGTATGAATTCTCTAATGAATAACAAGATCGGATTTTCTGGTAAAGCATTTTCCACATTCACTACATTCATAAGGTTTCTCTCCTGTATGAATTCTGATGAATAGTAAGATCAAACTTTTGGTTAAACTATTTGTCACATTCAATGCAGTTGTAAGGTTTCTCTCCTTTATGAATTCTCTGATGCCGTATCAGACTAAATTTGTCTGTAAAAAATTTATCACATCCAGTGCATTGGTATGGTTGCTCTCCTGTATGAGTTCTTTGATGAATACTAAGAGAATATTGTCGGGAAAAGCATTTGTTACATTCAGTGCATCTATAAGGTTTCTCTCCTGTATGAATTCTCCGATGAATACTAAGACGGTATTGTTGTGTAAAGCATTTGCCACATTCACTACATGTATAAGGTTTCTCTCCTGTATGCGTTCTCTGATGAATACTAAGTTTGGATTTTTCGGTAAAGCATTTGCCACATTCACTACATTTATAAGGTTTCTCTCCTGTATGAATTCTCTGATGCCTTTTCATATGGAATTTGTCAGTAAAGAATTTATCACATCCAGTGCATTTGTAAGATTTCTCTCCTGTATGAATTCTCTGATGCCTTCTCAGACTAGATTTGTCAGTAAAGAATTTATCACATCCAGTGCATTTGTAAGGTTTCTCTCCTGTATGAATTCTCTGATGAATAGTAAGATTGGATTTTTTGGTAAAGCATTTGCCACATTTACTACATTTATAAGGTTTCTCTCCTGTATGAATTCTCTGATGAATAGTAAGATCAGTTTTTTTGGTAAAGCATTTGCCACATTCACTACATTTATAAGGTGTCTCCCCTGTGTGAATTCTCTGATGAATAGTAAGATAGGTTTTTTTGGTAAAGCATTTGCCACATTCCCTACATTTATAAGGTTTCTCTCCAGTATGAATTCTTTGATGAATACTAAGATAGGATTTTTGCTTAAACCATTTTTCACATTCAGTGCACTTGTAAGGTTTCTCTCCTTTATGAATTATCTGATGCCTTATCAGACTAAATTTGTCAATAAAGAATTTATCACATCCAGTGCATTGGTATGGTTTCTCTCCTGTATGAGTTCTTTGATGAATACTAAGAGAATATTGTCGGGAAAAGCATTTGTTACATTCAGTGCATCTATAAGGTTTCTCTCCTGTATGAATTCTCCGATGAATACTAAGACAGTATTGTTGTGTAAAGCATTTGCCACATTCACTACATGTATAAGGTTTCTCTCCTGTATGCGTTCTCTGATGAATACTAAGTTTGGATTTTTCGGTAAAACATTTGCCACATTCACTACATTTATAAGGTTTCTCTCCTGAATGAATTCTCTGATGCCTTTTCATATGGGCTTTGTCAGTAAAGAATTTATCACATCCAGTGCATTTGTAAGGTTTCTCTCCTGTATGCATTCTCTGATGAATACTAAGATAGGATTTTTGGGTAAAGCATTTGCCACATTCACTACATTTATAAGGTTTCTCTCCTGTATGAATTCTCTGATGCCTTCTCAGATTAGATTTTTCAGTAAAGAATTTATCACATCCAGTGCATTTGTAAGGTTTCTCTCCCGTATGAAGTCTCTGATGAATAATAAGGCCGGATTTTCTGGTAAAGCATTTGCCGCATTCACTATATTTATAAGGTTTCTCTCCTCTCTGAATTCCCTGATGAACCATAAGATGGTGTTGATGGGTAAAGCATTTGTCACTCTCACTATATTTGTAAGGTTTCACACCACTGTTGTTTAGTTTCACCATGAGTTTATGTTTAGAGACAAAAACCTTATCAAATTCTGTATTTTGGGTATGTTCTTTCTTCTCCAGGTGGATTCCTTGATTGGGACTAATAATAGAACACACATTTAAACAGTTTGCAGAGTCTTTGTATTTGCAAGCTTCTTTCGTGTTCCCAAGTTTATGTCTTTTTTGGTTTGAAAATTGATAAGAGGTATCACTGAGGTTAGTTTTATAAGGTATACTTTGGGCAGATTGAAGAATCACATTGCTAAGTTTGTTACATTTAGAAGAGTTCTCTTGAATATTCATTTGCTCATGGACAATGCACTGGGTGTCTTGATCTAAGAACTTCCTATGCTTTTCACCTGTGCAGTGAAGTTCTGCAAGAAAAAAAGGCATAATGGATGAAAGGGATTACATGTATGAGGAGTAAATGAATCAATAATTTTTTATCTGAAAAACAGGGAAATTAGGGATTACATGAATTACGTATTTAAGGAGTAAGTAATTCAATAATCAGTGATCTCATAGATTCATAGTCTCGAGAGAGGTCTTTCTTTCTTTTTTGTTAATCAATACATGTATCTTCAGAAGAATCTCTTCTCTGAACCATGTCAAAATGACTGGAAATGATGATAGCCTTCAAAATCTTATTTTAAAGTTGTACCACATTCTCATGTCAAAAAATTAAATCAGAATTGCTCCTGTCTTAAGGAAGTAGAGAGTCAAAGACGGAGCAGAGACTGACCCAATTCAGATGCAGATCTTGCAGTCAACCATTGGCCTGAGCATGGGAACACCAATGGAGGAGTTAGGGAAAGGACTAAAGAAGCTGACAGTGTTGGCAACCTCATAGGAAGGACAAAAATATCAAACAACCAGAATACCCAGAGCTCCCAAGGACTAAACCACCAACCAAAGAGTACACGTGGAGGAACCAATGGCTCTAGCAGCAAATGTAGCAGAGGATTGCCTTATCTGGTTCTGTGCTAGGAGAGGTCCTTTGTCCGGGGAAGGTTCAGTGCCTTAGCATAGAAGAATCATGGGGTGGTGAGGCTGGAGTGGATGGCTGTGTGGAGGATCATCCTCATAGTAACGGGGGTAAGGGGGTGATGTTAGGATAAGGGGACTAAGGAAGGGTAACTGAGAAGAATAATAATATTTGAAATGTAAATAAATAAAATAAAAAAAAGAAAATTGTACTTTGAAGAAGCTGGGACAAATAAATGATCTGTAATGAAATTTCAGAAAGTAGATTTCTGAACAATATATATCTAATTTTATGGGTACAGTTTGATTCATAAGGACACTACAGATAGCTTTGATCAGGTGTAAATTCAAGATGTAACTGATACTGTCAGGGAAATAATTAACAAGGTTTCTTTCAACAGCCCCAATGCTAGGATAAAGATAATGCTATCCGAGGTTCCTTCCGGTCTGTGCACTGTGCCTTGGGAGCAATCAAGGTGGACAGTCCCACAGTACACAGAGGACAGGAGGCTCCACTCCTGGGTTATCTCACATGCCCAGGATCTTAGGAGCACCAGTGAGGAGGACAGAATATCTGCTCCAGCACCACTTGGAGTAACTAGGACGAGAAGATTCAAAGGAAGTAGAAACACCACCAGACCAGTGGCTCAGGTTCCTTCTGGTCAGTGCAACTCTTCCTTGGGTGCAATCTTGGAGGAAGGTTCCAAGGTGCACTGAGGAAAGGAGTGTCCACTCCTAGGCACTCCAACACGCACAGTATCCTAGTCAAATCAGGATCTCAGGGTCTCAGAGGCAACTTAACTCCCAGAAACTCTGAAACACCAAGAATCTCAGGATCACAGGATCCTCGAATCACAGGATGACAGAGAAAGCCTGACTCTGAGCAGTTCTTAGTCAACTGAGATTACAGGATGAACAGGCTCCAATCAGATATATCGAGGGCAGGGGACACTTGAGATAATTAGATATTGGGAGGGAAGCATGAAAAGAAGCAACAGAAACCAAGGTTACTTGGCATCATCAGAAAGCAATTCTCCCACCATAGCAAGTCCTGGATACACCATCACACCAGAAAAGGAAGGTATAGATCTAAAGTCATTTCTCATGATGATGATGGAGAACTTTAAGAAGGCCTTAAATAACTCCCTCAAAGCAGTATGGAGAACACAGGTAAACAAGTAGAAACCCATAAAACGGAAACAAACAAACAAACAAACAAAATCCCTTAAAGAATTACAGGAAAACACAAATGAACAGGAGCAGGAATTGAACAAAATCATCCAGGTTCTAAAAATGGAAATAGAAAGAATATAGAAATCAAAAAGGGATCTTCCTTCTTAGCAAGCAGAGGCTGGTCAGTGCTCCAGAGTGCTCTCCACACCACAGACCTCAGGATCACAGGCGAGTGGAACTCAACATCAGCTTCAGGAATAGCTAGGGTCTTGTGCCAGCAGGACAGGGACAATGGAACCCGCCCACCCAGAGTCTCAGATCTATTCCAGCCAGGGCCACCCCTGCCATTTTCCTTTTGAACCCAGCAGAGGCTGCTGGAGGCTCTGGAGTGCTCTCCATGCCTCATGACCAACACCATGAGGATCACCTCAAGATCACAGGACCGCCTAGCACACCCAGGACCTTCTGATCACCTGAGAGCATGTGGGCTATAGAAGCAACAGAGCTTCTTGATCAGGGTCACATCAGTCCTTTGTCCTCAGCTGGGAGATGGAGCTGAGACCCAGACCCCTGGGCACATTCCTTAACCAGAGGAAAGTTGGCCTTCAGGAAGGGTTCTGACCCCAGAAATCAGGAGGTGGATCAGAGCTCCAGACTGCTGGAAACTTGCCCTGCAAGTGAAGAGCTTGCCTGCAGAGAGTGCTTTGAACACTGGAACTCAGATGAGAGTTGGACTCCCAGGAATGCTGACAGAGGTTAACAGAATCACAGGAGGATCAAGTTCCAACCAGAGACAGTTTGAACATTAACTTTAGAGATTTCCAGATGGCGAAAGGCAAACATAAGAATCTTACTAACAGAAACCAAGAACACTGGGCACCATCAGAAACCAGTACGCCCACCACAATAAGTCCTGGATGCCCCAACACACCCAAAAAGCAAGACACAGATTTAAAATCATATCTCATAATGATGGTAGAAGATTTTAAGAAGGACATTAATATCTCTCTTAAAGAAATGCAGGAGACCTCTGCAAAACAGATAGAAGTCCTTAAAGAGGAAGTACAAAAATCCCTCAAGGAATTACAGGATAATACTACTAAAGAAGAAGATGCCCTTAAAGAGGAAACACATAAATCCCACAAGGAATCACACGAGAACACTGCTAAACAGGTAGAAGTCCTTAAAGAACTACAGGCAAAAACTGCTAAACAGGCAGAAGAAACACAAAAATCCCAAAAAGAATTACAGGAAAACAGAACCAAACAGGTGATGGAATTGAACAAAACCATCCAATATCTAAAAATGGAAGTAAAAACAATGAAGAAAACCCAAAGGGAGACACCTCTGGAGATAGAAACCCTAGGAAAGAAATCAGGAACCATAGATGTAAGCATCAGCAACAGAATACAAGAGATAGAAGAGAGAATCTCAGGTACAGAAGATTCCATAGGGATCATGGACACAACCATGAATGAAAATGCAAAATGCAAAAAGATCCTAATTCAAAACATCCAGGAAATCCAGGACACAAGGAGAAGACCAAACCTATGGATAATAGGAGTAGATGAGAAAGAAGATTTTCAACTTAAGGGGCTAGCAAATATCTTCAACAAAAGTATAGCAGAAACCTTCCTATACCTAAAGAAAGAGATGCCCATTAAAAGAAAAGAAGCCTACAGAACTCCAAATAGTCTGGACCAGAAAATAAATTCCTCCAAACACATAATAAGAACAAAAAATATACTAGATAAAGACAGAATATTAAAAGCAGTAAGGGAAAAAGTTCAAGTAACATATAAAGGCAGGCCTATTAGAATTACTCCAGGTTTCTCACCAGAGACTATGAAAGCCAGAAGATACTGGACAGATGTTATATAGACAATAAGAGAACACAAATGCCAGCCCAGGCTACTATACCCAGCAAAACTCTCAATTACCATAGATAGAGACACCAAAGTATTCCAGGACAAAACCAAATTCACACAACATCTTTCAAAAAATCCAGCCCTTCAAAGGATAACAAATGGAAAACACCAACACAATGATGGAAACTACACCCTAGAAAAAGCAAGAAAGTAATCCTTTAACAAAACTAAAAGAAGACAGCCATAAGAACAAATTCCCAAATTTAACAACAAAAATGACAGGAAACATCAAATACTTTTCCTTGATTTCTCTTAATATCAATGAACTCACTAACCCAATTAAAAAAAAAAAAGTCTAACAGACTGGCTACACAAACAGGACCCAACATTTTGCTGCTTACAAGAAACCCACCTCCAGGATGATAAAGACAGATACTACCTCAGAGTAAAAGGCTGGAAAACAATTCTCCAAGAAAGTGGCCAAAAGAAATAAGCTGGAGTAGCAATTCTAATATCAAATAAAATTGACTTCCACCCAAAGTTATCAAAAAAGACAAGTAGTGGCACTTCATATTCATTAAAGGTAAAATGTACCAAGATGAATTCTCTATTCTAAATATCTATGCCCCACATGCAGGAGCAGCCACATTCATTAAAGAAACTTTACTAAAGCTCAAACAAACATTGCACCTCACACAATAATAGGGGGAGGCTTCAACACCCCACTCTCCAATAAACAGATCCTGAAAACAGAAACCAAACAGAGACACATGGACACTAACAGAAGTTATTATACAAATAGATGAAATAGATATCTACAGAATATTTTATCCTAAAACAAAAGGATATACCTTCTTCTCAGCACCTCATGGTACCTCCTTCAAAACTGACCATATAATTGGTCACAAAACTGGCCGCAACAGATACAATTATATTGAAATCATCCCATGCATTCTATCAGATCACCATGGGATAAAGGCCGATCTTCAATGGCAGCATAAATAATAGAAAGCCAACATTCACATGGAAACTGAATGACACTCTACTCAATGATTCCTAGGTCAATGATGAAATAAAGAAGGAAATTAAAGACTTTTTAGAGTTTAATGAAAATGAAGCCAAAACATACCCAAACTTATGGGACACAATGAAGGCAGTCCTAAGAGGAAAACTCATACCCCTGAGTGCCTATACACACAAAAAAAAAAAAAAAAAAAAAAAAATTGAGGAAGTTAGACTCTAGAAAACCAAATAACCCTATTTAAAAATGGGGTACAGAGCTAAACAAAGAATTCTCAACTGAGGAATCAGGAATGCCTGAGAAACACCTAAAATTTTTTCTCAACATACTGAGTCATCAGGAAAATGCAAGTCAAAACAACCATGAGATTCTACCTCACACCGGTCAGAATGGCTTAGAGCAAAAGTTCATGTGATTGCAGATGCTGGCAAGAATATGGAGGAAGAGGAACACTCCTCCATTTTTTGGTGGAATTGCAATCTGGTACAACCACTCTTGATATCAGAATGGCGGTTCCTCAGAAAATTGGACATAGTACTATTAGAGGATCCAGTCATACCATTCCTGGACATATACCAGAAGATGCTCCAACATGTAATAAGGACACATGCTCCACTATGTTCACAGCAGCCTTATTTATAATAGCCAGAAGCTGGAAAAAAACAAAACAGATGTCCCTCAACATAGGAATGGATATAGAAAATGTGGCACTATAACACAATGGAATACTACGCAGTTATAAAATCAATGAATTTATAAAAGTCTTCGGCAAATGGATAGACCTGGAAGATATCATCCTGAGTGAAGTAACCCAATCACAAAAGAATACACATAAGATGTACTCACTGAAAAGTTGATATTGGCCCAGAAGCTTGGAATACCCAGGATACAATTCACAAATGACATAAAACTCAAGAAGAAGGAAGACCAAAGTTTAGACACTTTGATCCTTCTTAGAAAGGGGAACAAAAAGCCCATGGAAGGAGTTATAGAGACAAAGTCTGGAGCAGAGACTGAAGGAATGACCAGCCAGAGACTCTCCCACCTGGAGAAGCCATCCCAAATACAATCACCAAATCCAGACACTATAAGGGCTTTCTGGCAGGAGCCTGGTATAGCTGTCCCCTGAGAGGCTCTGTCAGTTCCTGACAAATACAGAAGGAGATGCACACAGCCATCCATTGGGCTGAGCTCCAATGAAGGAGATAGAGAAATAACCCAAAGAGTTGAAGGGGTTTATAGTTCTATCTATAGGAGGAACAACAACATAAACTAACCAGTACCCCCAGAGCTCCCAGGGACTAATCCACCAACCAAAGGGTACACATGGTTCCAGCTGCACATGCAGCAGAGGATTGTCTAGTCATCAATGGGAAAAAGGCCCTTGGTCCTGTGAAGGCTCTATGCCACAGTGTACAGAAACACCAGGGCCAGGAAGCAGGAGTGGGTTGATGAGCAGGGGGAGGCAGGAAGGGATAAGGGGAGGAGGCTTTTGAAGAAACACCAGGAAAGAAGAAGACATTTGAAAGGTAAGTAAAGAAAATATCTAATAAAATTTTTAAAAGTTATGTTTTCCAAGATCTAAACAGAGAACAAATGTAAAAGAGCTAATATAAAACAAATGCTCTATATCCACTTGAAACCTTGTGCATTTTTGTAATCGTAAATAAGGGAACATTTTAAAACAATAATAAGATTAAAATATGGCAGCTATTATATGTATAGAAATATAATTCCTTGTTCTGAGAATTTAGATTTTTTTTCAACTTGAACATGTTGACTGAAGCTAGGTAAGAGATAGTGAGTGATCTCAGAGAATATCGCACTGGTTACTTTTCTAAAGAAAGCAGAAAAATATAAAGGAAACACAATGCAAAAGTTATGATTTTTACCAGAATTTCCCTTATTCAGTGGTCTTTGGATATCTCAGGGAGTTTACATAAACACACAGTAGGAAAACTCGAAGAAAGAAATAGGAATTCAACAAGAAGTTCATTCTTACCCACAAACAATAGATTGTTATAATTCTCCAACATCACATCCAGGTACAATGACCTCTGAGCAGAATTGAGACATTCCCATTCCTCCAGGGAGAAGTCCAAGGCCACGTCCTTGAAGGTTAACAGACCCTGTAATGGAAAACTACCTATTTGCTACTGGACAAAAGTGCTTTCCTCTATTCAAAAACAAGAAGTAATTAAGATATAGTTTGTGATACAGGCGAGGAAAGGAAAAATTGAAGGACATGTTTTCTAAATGTTTCACCGAGATGTGTCTGAAGATATGAATTGTTGCTCTTCAACAGACCATCTATAGAATGACTTACTAGAATGTTCATAATTGGACACTTTCTTAACTTCATGAATTTTTTGTGGTTTAACAAGACATTAGCAGCACATTAAAGATTTGCTACCATCACTGTTTTTAAATATTTTGTGTGTAGTTTGGATTGTGTACTGTCTTTTCAAGTCCTCTATGATGAAATTTCTTTACCAAAACCTCCATTGAACTACACAATGAATTGGTAAATGCAGTTCTTTAAAATCCAATGATCTCTGTTTTGGATGCCTCTGCACAGCTTGTATTTTTTATGTTAATTCTGCTCTCCCAGGAGAAGCTGTCTGGTACTCAGTGTGCTTCTTGTGAACCAATCCCCTAATCAATAAAGGAGCCAATCACTGGGTGAGTTGTCAGGACTCCAGGTTAGACTGAGGCTGAGAGAAAGCAGGAGAGAGTTGGGTCCTTTTGCAATGGAAACAGCACAAGGGGAAGAATTACCTGCAAGAGTTTGTCAGTATCACAGCAGATCTGCAAGGAATCACCACCAATGAATTCAGATTTTAATAAGGCTTATAAGACTATGTTTTGGTTGTTGAAGCCAGAGATTGAGTTACCATTGTTTCTGAACTAAGTTTGTATAATATTTTCCTTCACTGAGGGGCTAGTCTGTGTTCAAGAGAGAAAGGTAAAATGTGAGTTTGCCTGATGTGCACCACAAAGGCTGTGAGGGATTTAAAGCATGAGGGTTGGTGTGATAACAACCAGCTAGTGAGAACTTAGTGAGTTTGGTGCAGAGACTGTGGAGTTCTGAGTCAGAGTCTCCATGAGATAAAAACAGGTTGGCCATAGCATCCTAGAGCATGGGCGGCCAGGCTGCTGGGGCAGAGACATAAGCACAGGAAATTGTTTTTATTTTATAAATACTACCTACAACAAATCTCTTCTGAACAATACTGTTGGGAGGAATACATAGTACATATGCATACATTCAGGCAACTGTAACCAACATATATTGAAGAAACATTAACTCTAACGTCAATAAAAGATACTTTCTAAAATATTCATAGACTTCTTTATATTTCTATTTCTCTTAATGCATGATATAATCATCTCAAAAGCAGTATACATTTACAGAATATAACATGTACATTTCATGTGTAGATAATGTAATGTAACTTTATGAAATATAAGTTGATAACAAAAAGAATCACAGTGTCACATCATAGATCATCAAGTTATGATTTGAAAATTTATGCTTTCAAATTTTACAGTGTCCTCCTTGCTCAAATATGGACACTAGCTTAGTCCTATGTGCAGCTCTGTCTTCCATGACTGTCTTATGACTTTTCCTTTTGACCATCTGAGGCCTAAGTAAAATGTTACATCCTTTCTAGAACAAACAGGTAGAATATGAACTGCATAATTAATGCATAAACTGTGTCAGAGTTTATTTTCTTTTTTTCCACCTTCCAGAGGTTTTTTTTTCTATAAACAGAATAGAACTGCACCATCAGGGCATACATTGAACATTCCATATGACAGAGAATCAAATGTTATGGGAAATTATTTTAGGAAAGTATAATTAAAATCATAAAGTAGAAATACAACCATTAGAGAACATTAAAACGATTCAATGTTTTATAAGAGTTGGCATGGGCAATAGACATAATAACAATTTCATATTTTTAATACGGTCTTTGATTACAAAATGATTAGATACATAAGTGTAGACAAGTATCAGATGTGGCAAAGCATTGAAATGAAGTAGAATCATTTCCTTTGATTTAAATTGAGGGAGAATTATACTAACATTTTATGAATGTTTAATAAATTGTTCCCCATTGTATAAATTGAATATTTCAATCTTCTAATTTTAACTTTATTTTCTTTCTTCAGAATTTGACGATCTAAGTATTAGAATTATAGCTTGCATAGACAAGTGTGATTTATAATTCTTCCGTTGTTTAAAAAATATAATATATAGGTTCTATACTGTCTCTTTTTCAAATGAGCCTAAAAAATGAATAAAAATGACTATAGTGTAAAGGGACTTGCTGTTTCTGCATAAAAACCTAATTTAACTATTTCTAAACGTATTGCAGATGAATAGATTTCGGATGTCAGCACTTTAATGATTATTGTGGGACATAAAATGTGAAACAAGAGTTGCTAGTATACTGAAATCTGCATAATCTCAAAATAACTACATTGGCAAAGGAAAGATAAGTATCTTCTATCATCTGTGACCCTAGGGAGGTAGGTAATATATTTACTATTAGAATTGAAGCCAAGCGTGGTGGTGCACGCCTTTAATCCCAGCACTCGGGAGGCAGAGGCAGGAGGATTTCTGAGTTCGAGGCCAGCCTGGTCTATAAAGTGAGTTCCAGGAGAGCCAGAGCTACACAGAGAAACCCTATCTCGAAAAACCAAAAAAAAAAAAAAAAAAAAAGAATTCAAGACAGTGGCTCTCATGTAATTTTACCTTCTAAAAATTGTATTCTTTCATATCTTGCTTAGTGATGAGAATTTCTGCATATTTCCATGTCCACATTCACAAGTTTATGTCTGGATACCTGACCTTTCCTGTAATAAAATTTATATGGCACAAGAGACCTTACTCACACACTAATAAAAAAGGACAGAACTTATTCAATGTAGAAGATAGGCATCAATATATTCATTGAGTATCATTTACAAGAGATACTCTTTGAGACATTGAGGTCTCCAGTCCAAGGGAATTATAATTCCTTACAAGACAAAATCAAGTTAAAATATAAAGCTCTTATATACATGAAAGGCAAAAACTTTAAATGTTCTTTATTACAGAGAAAAAACAAAGATCATAGAAAATAAGCCCTAAAGATGATATGACACATATAGAGAATAAAACTTTGGATAATGTGAATGAAAAGGGGATTTGTAAAAAGAAATGTGGAGAGGACACTGACCTGTGGAGTGTTAACCAGAGACACACTCATTCTTCTCGTTGTTATTCTTCCAGGTTCTGTGTAAGGAACAAAGATTGGCATTCTTCAAATTTCAGATTAAGGGTTGAACAATTCAAATATGAAATAAATACAACTCCATTACAGACAATGCTAAATGACATAAGAATCATTAAAAGCAAAGTGATAATAGTGATCTTGACAACATTTCTGCAGTCATGAAAGCATGGAATGATATATTTAGACTTATAAGGAATAGGAGTATAAACTGAGGACTATTTCAAGCCTTAGGAGTTACCATGCACTAACACAGAGCACAGGCAAAACACTAATACTCAGTGTTATTACTGAAAAGTTATCTTACTGGGATTAGAGTCAAAGACAAATGTCTAGTGGGTGTCAAATGACTGATTTCTAGAATTGGATGAAGTTTCATTAGTAGTCACACTAGAATAAAATATCTGAGACTTTGATGAGAATCTATTTCATTCTACCCAGAAGAAGCAATATATCTATTTTCCACATATGTCCTACTATGTTGGAGTACAAAGGTTCTATCTGTTAAATATGATGTAGTTCCATATGAAAGTAAGAATATATGACATGTGTCCCTTGCATAGATACCAATACATACACATTATGCACACATACATACATATGCATCAATGGGATTACATATGAGTAAAAACATAGTAACTCTTTTAAAACGTTGTGATACATTTACTACACAAAGTTGCCATGTTATCACCATTTATTCAGCACATTTTATGTATTACATTGAACCAATATTTATCTCATGGAAATATTTCTCTTGGCATTTAACAGATGTATGAATAGTCTCTCCCAAAGACTCTGCCTAAGTAGTTTAGATTGACACTGGGAAATAGCAGATGGATGTGGTGCTGCAGAAAGTCATATCAAATTAATGAAAAATAATGAGGAAAATAATGATTTTCTAGAAACATGTGAATGTAACCGTCCAAAGTCCTAACACTAGGCCAGGCAATAAGAGAGTGCCAACACTCAGGCCATCAGTGTTTCTTCAAAAAATGTCATCTGGGTACTAAACAAATATACAGTGTATTCACAAATTTCTTTAGAAACCCCCCCAAAATAATGCAGAGAGAATATTGTAGAATAAAGAAAAAGAATAATGTTGTACAGTTATCACACAATGCTGACTTTATCTGGATGTAAAACAAATTGCCCTAAAATATGTACGAAGAAAAAGAATAAGAGTCACTGTGGCCAGGCAGTGGTGGCACACGCCTTTAATCCCACCACTTGGGAGGCAGAGGCAGGCGGATTTCTGAGTTTGAGGCCAGCCCGGTCTACAGAGTGAGTTCCAGGACAGCCAGGGCTACATATAGAAACCCTGCCATGAAAAACAAAACAAAACAAAACAAAACAAACAAACAAACAAAAAACAAAACAAAAGAAAAAAAAGAGTCACTGTGAACCAATATACATTGATAAAGACTATCTCTGTTGGATGGAGAATGTGAATTCAACTTGATTTGATTTCATGCTAGAGATGCAAGACTATTTCAAAAGGCACAAACCAAGCAAGTCAATGCTCAAAATATGTACACTAAGAGAAAGCTCACAACCATGTCAATATACCTATGAAACACCTGGGGAAAATATCACAGTGGATAATTATGAGACCTTTGGAGATTGTAAGAACAGAAAGAACATCCATCCCTCAGTCTAATGTAGATAATAGCCAATACAATACACCAACATTACAAATATTGAAGACAGATGTCATCATTCTACTCTATTCAGAAAAGAAAGGGATATGCAAAGTCTCCACAGTAACTTATCACAGAGCATCAGTGCTTAAAAACTGCAAGGAAGACACAGAATATATTCAATGTGTCAAATAAGGATACAGGGAGGGCAAAATTTCTCAAATTAGAAAAAACATAATTTTTCAATATCCCAAGAGAATACTCCAATCTGATAATACTTAATAAGCTATTTAAAAATACAAGAAGTATGACATGGTTTTATACATTCCTTAAGAATAATCTGAGAAATCAGAAGAGCACTCGGTGTCTAAAAAGGTCTTGGATATGTGGGTGTAGCATACACACTGATCAAAGGGCTCTGTAGCATGCTAGGTATAAAGAGTCATCAATGCCTCTCCCTAGATGCTGATGCCCTGTGTTGAAATGCCATCCTGTCTTGCAATGTGTACCCATGGTTTTACTGACTTCCATCATGAAGTCACTAGGAACATTACAGTTTCTACCTTTTTTTTTTTTTTTTTTTTTTTGGTTTTTTGATGTAGGGTTTCTCTGTGTAGCTCTGGCTGTCCTGGAACTCACTTTATAGACCAGGCTGGCCTCGAACTCAGAAATCCTCCTGCCTCTGCCTCCCGAGTACTGGGATTAAAGGCATGCGCCACCAAGCCCGGCAAAGTTTCTACTTTTTAATTTGGAACTAACGTTTCCTCAAATGCCCACCTATCTCTGCATAGACATAATTCTGTACTGTTGAGCCTTCCAGTTAAGCTTTACTGTCACGTGTTACATCAAAATTCATTAAAACGGAAAATGTTCAAATAGCTATATGTAGTGGTTAGTCACTTGGACTCTTGATTAGTACAAAGCCATAAAATTCTATTTTATTATTCCTGAGGAATATCTCTATAAGTTTGGTTTTCTCAACTCCCACATAGAGCCAGCTATTCTTACATCTAAGTTCTAAAACAATGTGCATCTCTATTACATTTGTCCTGTCTTATCCCTTACCACCAAAAGAGGTTAAAGTACAATACCATACTTTTTACAAATGTATGCATTGGTAAAAAGTACTTACTCATAGATTAAAATCAAGAGAGCATGAAATGATATTTTTTTCAATCCCTGAAAGCAAACAACTGACAACTCTAGGGTTACTTCCAGAAAAAGTGGATACTAATACTGACAGTATTTAAAATACATTTGAATGTAGTAAATCATTAAAACATGTTTTAAAGTCAAGAACTAACTTACTTAATAAACTGGTGAAAATATGCACAAATGAATCAGGTATGAATATTCCATGAGGGAACTGGTAATAAGTCAGTTGTTGTGAGGGATAAATGAATGCAAGAGAACTCATGTACAACTGAGTAAAGTTCTATCCTACACAAGGAATGGAGAACAATGTGAACCATAACATACCACCTACTGTGATAGCAAAATGTTCTCAATTAAAAATCTTAGGGAATAATATCTCAGAAAGATAATTATTTCATACAACAATTTTCCAAAACTGTCATTATAATATCCGTAGTATAAGTAAGGTGAGATGAAACAGATACCTACATAATGGAGAGTATGATTTGTAAATCTTGGATTTCAGTTCAGGAAGAAGAAATTATTCAGAAGTAAACAGAAAGCACAATAAGACAAAGGTTAACATTATTCTCAATTATCCTTAATATGTTTATAATCTCCCTATAGGGGATGGAGTGAGGATTACTGGTGAGGAGCACTGTGTCTTCTTCCAAATGTCCGAAGTTCCATAACAACACACAAATGGCAGCTCTCATGGCAGTGTAGCCTATGCCTTCTTCCAGAAGCTGCAGGCTCTGTACGAGTGTAATTCATAAACATACATGCAGAATAAACCCTCAGCAAAAGAAATTTGAGAGACTGGAACTAAAGCAACTTGACAATGTTGATAAATTTCCCTACCCCAAATCAATAATACAGCATCAATGCTCATGACAAAATGATTTATGAAACAAACTCAAAGATGAAACTCAAAATACAATTTGATCGCCATTCAAGGAGGTTAAATGACATAAAGAGGAAACAAGCACAGGAACTCAAAGAAGGCAGAAACAAACTGAATGAAAGACGAGAGAACTCCTACAAGAACATTAGAAAATAATGATGATAATGCAGGATGGGAACATTGTATCCAAAGAATTACACCAAACTTCTCAACAGAGACTATGAAAGCTGGAAGATTCTAGGAAGGTACTGAAAGAAGAATCTAAAGTTTGTGACACATGCCAGCTGCTCAGGAAGTTTGTAGATAAGCTTGAGCAAAGAATGTGGAATTCATTCCAGGAACTAACTAGTCATAAAGATAGAGGGGGGCTGTTGGGCAATTATCTTTAAGAGTTGTAAGCCATTTGGACTGGCGCCTCCCTGACTCCTTTTGGCTCTGCTGGCTCCAATAACCTCTCACCTTGCCCGGGGAACACATACATCTTACTGATTTTGCTGATGTTTGAACTAGCCAATCATGTGAAACCATGCCAACCCCTTACCCAATTTACTATATAAGCTTCTAATTTTCGAGCCTGGTGGTCGACTCTTCCACCTCTTGCATGAGGTGGGTGGTGTCCCGCGGAGCTCCGTGAATAAACCTCCCTCATGTGTATTACATCAAGATGGTCCCTCGTGATTCCTTGGGTGCGCGAACTCCTGAGACTCAAGTGAGGTCTTTTTCATGGACCTTACAGTACGATACAGACAATAAGAGAACACGCTTGCCAGCCCAGGATACTATATGCAACAAAACTCTAAATTATCATAGATAGAGAAACCAAGATATTCCATGACAAAAACAAATTTTGAAAATATCTATCCACAAAAACCAGTGCTACAGGGGATAATAGATGGAAAACACCAACACAAGGAGGGAAACTACACCCAAGTAAAAGCAAGAACGTAATTTTCTTTAAACAAACCCAAAAGAAGATAGTCTCATAAACATAAAAATAACATCAAAAATAATGGAAAGCAACAACAACTATTTTTAATATCTTTTATCATCAATGGACTCAAGTCTCAATAAAAAGACAAAGAATAACAGATTGGAGGACCCATAAAGAGGACCCAACATTTTGTTGCAGGTAGGAAAAGCATAGACAGACACAATCTCAGAGTAAAGTGCTGGAAAACAATTTCCCAAGCAAGTAGCCCAAGAAGTAAGCTGGAGGAGCCACACTAACATAGAATAAAAGGAACTTTCAACCAAAAGTTATCAAAAATAATACAGAAGGACACTTAGTCCTCGTCAAAGGAAAAAACTACCAAGAAGAACTCAGAATTCTGAACATAAATGCTCCAAATTCACGGGCATTGACATTAATAAAAGAAACTCGAGTATAGTTCAAAGCACACATTGCACCTCACACTATCATAGTGGGAAACTTCAACACCCGACTCTTAACAATGCACAGATCATGGAAACACAACCTCAACAGAGACACATTAAAACTTACAGAAGTTATAGACCAAATAGATTTAACAGATATCTATAGAACATTTCATCCTAAAACAAAAGAATATACCTTCTTCTCAGTACCTCATAGTACCACCTCCAAACGGACAATACAATCAGACAAAAAAGAGGCATCGACAAATGCAAGAAGACTGAAATTATCCCATGCATCCTATCAGATTACCATGGACTAAGGCTGGTCTTCAATAGCAACAAAAGCACAGAAAGCGCACATTCACAGGAAAGCTGAACAAAGCCCTACTCAGTAACAACTTGCTCAAGGAAGAATAAAGAAAGCAATTAAAGACTCTGTAGAATTTAATGAAAATGAAGGCACCACATACCCAACCTAAGGGACACAATGAATGAAATCAGCGTTAAGAGAAAATCTCAGCTCTGAGTGCCTTCAAAAAGAGACTGGAGAGAGCATACAATACCAGCTTATTGCTCTAGAACCAAAAAAGAAGCAAATACACCCAAGAGGAGTAGAGGGCAGGAAATAATAAAACTCAGGGCTAAAAGCAAGCAAGTAGAAACAAAAATAACTATACAAAGAATCAACAAAACCAGGATCTGGTTCTTTGAGAAAAATCAACAGGATATATACACCTGTAACCAGACTATCAAGAGGGCACATAGACATTATCCAAACTAACAAAATCAAAAATGAAAAGGGAGATATAACAACAAAAACAGAGGACATTCAAAAATCATCAGATCCTAATATAAAACATACTATATTCAACAAACCTGGAAAATATTTTCTTTTACTGAAGCATAACTAAGCATTTCAAAAGATGTAATAATTGTGATATGACATGTACAGAGGGGTGACTTTTAGGAAACTGGGAGTAGATTAATTTTACTATTCAACAGTCACATAATTCTTAGCAAATGAATGATTTTGATGACAGTAACATCAGTAATTAAAACTGATTGTGTCTTTCAGTTTGTTTATATGGTCGATAATATTGATTGATTTACGTATATTGATTCATACTTGCATCTATGTGATGAAGACTACTTGGTCATGATGGACAATTTTATTGATATGGTCTTAGATTCACTTTGCAAGTATTTTACTGAGAATTATAGCATCTATGTTCATAAAGGGAAATGGTCTGATAAAAATATACTTGTTATATGTCTGCAGAAATATTAAAAGATAAATGTTTAATTCAAGCCTCATACAGTGGAGTAGGTCTTTCATTCTAACTATCAAGGGGCTCAGGCAGGCAGATTTCTCTGAGATAAAAGCCATTTTGCTCTCCATATCAGGATACATGAAAGATAGGTCTACAGGGTGAGACCCTGTTTTACAAACAAGAAACCCATATAAGAAATTAAAGTTATATTTTTTACATTGATATCAAAGTCAGTTAAAATGTATCAGGATATTAGAAGACTGATTATATAAGTATGAATGAATAATTCTCCTATTGGATAATACTTTTAAAGTTGGATTGCCAGTTGGTCACAATGTTTTGGGAAATTTAGTTGTTGGAACATTACTGAATAAAGTAGGAGACTGGTGGTAGGCTCTGAGAAAAAGAATAGACCTAAGGCACCTTAGTTCTCTCTTCCCCCTTAGTGACTGGGTTGAGGATGTGATATTTCACCTTTCTATTTCAACAACATGGCTATTTGCTATCAGTCCTCCCTGCCACATTTGATGGTTATCCTCTGGATACATTACCCAAAGTGGTCTTTTTCTTCTATTAGTTTCCTTGAACATGGTGCTTAATGAAAGCAATAGACAAAAATACAGACCAAATGCAATAAAACATATTCTGCTTGGATTTAAGATTCCCTTTCGAAGAGAGAATTCATGTCATACTCGGAAACCTAATCAAAAACAGGATGTATGTAAGGTCATGGGAACTATGAGGCCATTTTCAGAAATGATATGATCTAAAATCATCATAGTCTATATTGTGTTCCCTTCTCTCAGTAGAAGTAGATGACATAATGGTCTCAATCATACATTTAGATATTGTATTGTATATATTTGATGTCTAGATGCAGGAATATATCTTTAAGAACACTGTTTTGAAGCATGGCAGTGTAGGCGCATGCCTTTAATCTCAGCACTTGGAAGTCAGAGGCAGGCAGATTTCTGAGTTCGAGGCCAGCTTGGTCTACAAAGAGAGTTCCAGGACAGCAAGGGCTACACAGAGAAACCCTGTTTTAGAGAAAAAAACCTAACAAATAAACCCACCGTCTTGATAACAAGAATGATCCCACTGACAGACCTCTAATGGTAAAGTTATGGTTAGTAAAACGATGCTTCCAAATTCTACAGCTGTCAGTTTTGCTCAAATATGAATCCTCTATCTGTATTGTTTGCAGTTGGTTGTCAACAGCCTGACTGTGGTCTAAAATATTCAGTTGGGTTTGTAAGATCTATACACAATGTTTCTTCTGTTCTAGAACAAACAAACAAAAAAAAGAGTATGGAAGATCAAGTACAAGAATTACTTAAAAGGCCAGGAAGTTGTGGCACAAGCCTTTAATCCCAGCAGTTGGGAGGCAGAGTCAGGGGGATTTCTGAGTTTGAGGCCAGCCTGGTCAACAGAGTGAGTTCCAGAACAGCCATGGCTACTCAGAGAAACACTGTCTCAAAAAAAACAAAACAAACAAACAAACAAACAAAAATAATGACTCAAAAGAAATAGTTTTCTTTTTATTATACCAGTGAAGAAGTGTAAAATCAGTGTCTACAACCAAAATTAAAAGAAGACATAGAATTAAATACCTTGTGTTGTATTTTCATAAGAATATTTCCATGAAGAAGGATTAAGAATACTTAATGAAGAATTAACTTGAGAATATTTAATGAAATAAATAAAGAAGTTAGCATTGGGTAGCATTAATATCATGTAACATTTTCTGCTACGTGACAAACCAATACAGATAATAATTTAATAAATTACACCGTGGTTTACCTTCAGAATGCTTTAAATTGGCCTGGAGAGATGGCTCAGTGGTTAAGAGCACTGACTGCTCTTCTAGAGGTCCTGATTTCAATTCCCAGCAACCACATGGTGGCTCACAAACATCTGTAATGGGATCTGATGCCCTCTTCTGGTTTGTCTGAAGTGAGCAATGGTGTACCCACATACATAAAAACATAAATAAATCTTTAAAAAAAGAAAAGAAAACAGAATGCTTAGAAGTACATGTATAAATGTCATATGTGCAAATACAGTGATAAAGTAGAATTATTTTTAAAAATGGAAATGCCATATTAAGATGTATGAGAATTATACTAACTCTTCATTATTTATGGATATATTATTGCTCATGAATCTATTACTGGCCAAAAAAAAATATGAAACTTTTGACTTCAGAGATATTCTCTTCTTTATTTTTTGAGCTCAATGATCTAACATGATTATAGTCTACACAGATAAGAACCATCTATGATTCTTTGACTTCAACACTATTCTTCTCTTTATTATTTGAGCTCATCCATCTAACATGGTTAGAGGTTACACAGATAAACATATATAATTTTAAATAATGTTTATTAATTTTAATTTTATATGGAAAATTACCTTTGCCTGCATGTACCTCTGTAGACTTCTGAAATGTAGAAGCTATAGCACCCA
>LR749949.1:1070672-1148777 GCA_902729485.2 Mus minutoides | reverse complement strand
AACTCAGGGTTATTTTTAGGCTCTATCATGAAAGTGCACCAGAAATGTAAAACCCTGGTCTGAAGAGATGACTCAGGTGTAAAGGGCACTTGTTATTCCTGAAAGGAAACACAGTCTAATTCTGTGTTCTGTCACACAACAAAAACTTTGTGTGAGATAATTTATCAATTGCAACTAACTTGAATCTACTTACAAAGTAGAATGATAAAATTCAGATAATCAAAATCTGTTCAAGCGAGGCGTGGTAGCGCACGCCTTTAATCCCAGTACTCGGGAGGCAGAGGCAGGCGGATTTCTGAGTTCGAGGCCAGCCTGGTCTACAAAGTGAGTTCCAGGACAGCCAGAGCTAAACAGAGAAACCCTGTCTCAAAAAACAAACAAACAAAAAATCTGTTTAATATTTCATTTGAGTGCTAAACCTTGGTAGGCAACATTATTACATACTGATCATGTTGGAAGTATAGGAGAATCTAGCTAATGAGTGCCCAAGAGAAATTAATGTTCAGGACCTTATAACACCAAAAAGCATCCTTATAATATCCTCTCTTAGCTCTGCCTTCTTCCTGCTTTCTCTATAAGCTTCCAACAAGCAGATCCATTATGAGCTAATAGAAGGATCGACTCTTAACAGATTAGGAAAAAAAAAAAGCTTGAATTCCCAATGCCTTGTGGAAAAACCTTCCCATATATATGCAGAAGCATGCAGTTCATACTATTCTTCTAGACTGTATTTAGACAACTTGAAAATTAAATTCATTAATTTTATATTACTTTGTTTTGTTTTATTTGTGAATGTTCTAGCTGCATGTGTATGTATGTGCCTCACTTGCATGCTTTGTTTCCATGGACATCAGTAGAGGAGGGCAGATTCCCACAAACTGGAAGTATAGAAGGTTATGGAACATGATGTGGTGGTAACAATCTAATCCTGTTCCTCTGCAAGAGCAACAACTTCTCTTCAAATCTCAACCATCTCTGAACATGTAGCATGTAACCCAATTTATTTTACTACTCAGTCTTGTTTTCTGACCATGAACTATTGAGAGTGGGATCATGTCTTTTCTACATCACAGGTGACTGATCAGGGATAGGTAAGATCTAGGTCCCACGGTTACACACTACAGTGAGAAAATGGGAAAATCTGGCGCAATTAACTTTCCTTCTGGAGCAGATTTCGTGGTTGATGGGATGCTGGATAACAGCATTTTCCTGTATTATAAATTCCTTCACAATTAGGGTGCCTCCTCATAAATGTTAATACCTAAATACTTCATCGATAGGATAACTCATCTTTTCTCACATTACAATGAACACATAATAGTCTCCAGCTTGGCTCCATTGATAAAAAACATTTTTATCATACATAAGGATCATTCCTAATTATTAAAATGTTGATATGAAGGGTCAGCTGTCCTGTAACATATTCAGGCTTAACATTTCCTCTCTTTCTCTTTCCTGGACTGTTTCTTGTGTCCTATGCAATACTTCCAGATCATATATAATTTTTAAATAATGTTTATTAATTTTAATTTTATATGGAAAATTACCTTTGCCTGCATGTACCTCTGTAGACTTCTGAAATGTAGAAGCTATAGCACCCAAACAATGGTAACAGATATTCTGGAAAAAGAGTTCTGGAAGAAGAAAAGTCCCCAGGCAGTTACAGGAAACTGAACCTGAATACCACAAGAAGAAGTACCTTAACTGCACAGCCATATCTTTCATTCTTAATTACCTACTGTGGAGACATAAATCAATAAACATTGGGACAGATTTCATGGAGCATGAAGGATACTTTCTTAGAGTGTCAGGGTGATTTCTAGCACAGTCAGGAAATACACTTGCACAGAAGTGAGGTGGTAAAGATACATTGAGAAATTTGGCAGTGAGACACTGGTTGTGAAAAGCCTTTTCTCATAATTGTGTACTTGAGGGCTTATAAGCATGAAAAATGTGTCACTTGAAAATAGTACAGAAAGGAGCTGGAGAGATGGCTCAGTGGTTAAGAGTACTGACTGCTCTTTAAAACTTCCTGACTTCGGGCTGGTGAGATGGCTCAGCAGGTTAGAGCACCCAACTGCTCTTCCGAAGGTGATGAGTTCAAATCCCAGCAACCACATGGTGGCTTACAACCACCTGTAACAAGATCTGACACCCTCCTCTGGTGCGTCTGGCGCACGCCTTTAATCCCAGCACTCGGGAGGCAGAGGCAGGCGGATTTCTGAGTTCGAGGCCAACCTGGTCTACAAAGTGAGTTCCAGGACAGCCAGGGCTATACAGAGAAACCCTGTCTCGAAAAACCAAAAAAAAAAAAAAAAGAATAATAAGAAATGAATCCTTGGGCTGGAGAGACCAACCAGAGCAAGCGAGGCTATCCAGAGCGAGCTGAGCCAAATGGGGAAGGCTGGAGAAAGGAGGGAAGGCGGGAGCTAGCAGGCCGGAGCAAGTGGGGCCTAATGAGCGGGGCCAACCAGAACAAGCAGAGCTGGAGCCATTCAGAGCGAGCAGGGCCGACTGGAATGAGAAGGGCCGGCTGGAACAAGCGGGGGCCATACGGGGGTGGCCAGGAGTGAGTGGGGCAGGCCAGAGCGAGCAGAGGCAGCAGGAGCAAGCGGGCGTTGAGCAAAGCGAGCGAGCGGGGTTGACCAGAACAAGGGAAAAATAATAAAAATAATTAAAAAAATAATAAAAAAAATAATTATAAAAAAAAAAAAAAAAAAAAACAAAAAAAAAACTTCCTGACTTCAATCACCACCAACCACATGTTGACTCACAGCCATCTGTAATGGGAACTGATACCCTCTTCTGGTGTGTCTGAAGACAGCTAAACTGTACTCATATAAATAAAATGAATCTTTCTTTTTTTTTCGAGACAGGGTTTCTCCATATGGCCCTAGCTGTCCTGGAACTAATTCTGTACCAGCCAGGACTCAAATTCAGAAACCTGGCTTATAATAAATCTTTAAAAAATAAAAAATAAAAGAAAAGGGTGTAGAGAAAATATTAATAAGGTTATGTAGAAATTAATGAATAAGCCAGGCATGGTGGTGCACACCTTTAATCCCAGCACTCAAAAGGCAGAGACAAGCGGATTTCTGAGTTCCAGGCAAGCCTGGTCTACAAAATGAGTTCCAGGACAGCCAGGGCTCACAGAAAATCCCTGTCTGGAAAAACCAAAAAAAAAAAAAAAAAAAAAAAAAAAAAAAAAAAAAAAAAAAAAAAAAAAAAAAAAAAAAAAAAAAAAAAAAAAAAAAAAAAAAAAAAAAAAAAAAAAAAAAAAAAAAAAAAAAAAAAAAGGAAAGAAATTAATGAATAGAGACTCAAAGAGAATTCAATGGTTTAATATAATGGACTTTTTCCTGTGAAGACACTAAAGTCCTAACAAAATAAGGTTCAGCTTATTTAAATTACAAGAAAGTTTGTATGTAAGAGAGCTAGAGCTAAAAAGGAGACACTGCAATATAAGACAATGACTCCTTATGCAGTACTATAGAGAGGTACACACAAATCCATCACAATTGAAGAAGCCATGATGAGTCCTAGAAACAAGTGAAAAAAAATCAACTTCCTACATTACAGAAGTAAGACACACATCAAGGATGTGCTCAGACTGAAGCAGGAAGAGTTTCCTCTGACAGTATCTGAGGACTGCACAGATTAGAATGGAACTCTTCTTCCTTAGGCAAACCTTATTCTAATGCCAAAAGAATAATATTGCAAGCCGGGCGTGGTGGCGCATGCCTTTAATCCCAGCACTCGGGAGGCAGAGGCAGGTGGATTGCTAAGTTCGAGGCCAGCCTGGTCTACAAAGTGAGTTCCAGGACAGCCTGGGCTATACAGAGAAACCCTGTCTCAAAAAACCAAAAAAAAAACCAAAAAAACCAAAAAAAAAAAAAAAAAAAAAGAATAATATTGCATAAAAGGCAAAGAAGAGGAACACTAGAAAGACACCATACAAAGTTGGTGGAAATCTACATCCCAAAGAGGTAAACAGAAGCAAATATATGCAAAGGAATATTACAGAGCAGTTGCCAGAATATGCACAAACACAGATACTGTCAAACATTATGTGGAAGTGGAAGGAAAGCTATTTACATCAAGAATGCAAGAGAGTTTCAAAATACAAAACTAATCAATATAAGATTCCAAAGACTCAGCCGGGCGTGGTGGTACACACCTTTAATCCCAGCACTCAGGAGGCAGAGGCAGGTAGATTTCTGAGTTCGAGGCCAGCCAGGTCTAAAAAGTGAGTTCCAGGACAGTCAGGGCTATACAGAGAAACCCTATCTCGAAAAAAAAAAAAAAAAGATTTCAAAGACTCAGTGAAAGGATATTTATTATGCTCCGATATTTGAACCTGTTTCTACTTAGGATATGGTTCTACCAACAACACACGTTTATTCACTCTGCTAAGCATACAAGGCAAGCCATTAATACTCACTTCAAACCCAAAAGATGAAGGTTGTAGAGGACGTAGAATGAAACACACATGTTTGAGCGTGATGTGAAACTGGGTGGCAAAAATGTTACAAATAAGAGAAAGATCTGACAAAATAGGATGTGTTGAACTCCCATAAGAAGCGAGAGAGGGGCTGGTGAGATGGCTCAGCGGATAAGAGCACACGACTGCTCTTCCGAAGGTGATGAGTTCAAATCCCAGCAACCACATGGTGGCTTACAACCATGAGTAATGAGATCTGATACACCCAAGGGGAATAAAGGGCAGAAATCAATCAAAGGCAGGGATGAAATCCACCAAGTAGAAACAAAAAGAATATACAAAAAATTCAAAAAAACAGGAGCTGATTCTTTGAGAAACTCAACAAGAAAGATAAAGCCTTAGCCAGAATAACCAGAGGGCACAGAGACAGTAACCAAATTAACAATATCAGAAACAAAAAGGGAGCCATAAAAACAGAAAGCAAAGAAATCCAAAAAATCATACTACTACAAAATCCTTTACTCAACAAAACTGGAAAACCTGGGTGAAATGGACAATTTTCTTGACAGATACGAGGTACCAGAGTTAAATCAGGATCACATAAGCAATCCCATAACCTCTAAAGAAATAAAAGCAGTCATTAAAAGTCTCCCAACCAAAAAAAAAAAAAAAATCACAGGGCAAGATGGGTTTAGTGCAGAATTATTTCAGATCTTCAAAGAAGACCTAATTCCAGTTCTCCTCAAACTATTCCACAAAATAAAAACAGAAGATACTTTACCCAATTCAATCTATGAAGCAATAATTACTCTGATACCTAAACCACATAAAGACCCAAAAAAGATAGAGAAATTCAAACCAATTTCCCTTATAAATATCAACCTGAAAATACTCAATGAAATTCTCGCTAACTGAATCCAAGACCACATCAAAAAAATCATCCATCATGATCAAGAAGGTTTCACCCCAGGGATGCAGGGATGGTTTAATATATGGAAATCAATCAACATAATCCACTTTATAAACAAACTCAAAGACAAAAACCACGTGATCATCTCCTTAGATGCTGAGAAACCATTTGACAAAACCAACACCCATTCACGATAAAAGTCTTGTAAATATCAGGAATTCAAGGTCCATACCTAAACATAATAAAAGCAATATACAGCAAACCAGTAACCAACATCAAACTAAATGGAGAGAAGATGGAAGCAATCCCACTAAAATCAGGAACTAGACAAGGTTACCCATTTTTCTCGCTACCTATTCAATATAGTACTAGAAATCCTAGCCAGAGCAATTAGACAACAAAAGGAAGTCAAGGGGATACAAATTGGAAAAGAAGAACTCAAAATATCACTATTTGCAGATGATATGATAGTATATTTAAGTGATTCTAAAAATTCCACCAGAGAACTACTAAACCTGATAAACAAATTCAGTGAAGTAGCTGGATATAAAATTAACTCAAACAAATCAATGGCCTTTCTTTATACAAAGCATTAACAGGCTGAGAAAGAAATAAGGGAAACAACACCATTCACAATAATCACAAATAATATAAAAAACCTTGATGTGACTGGAACTTAGAAAGTGAAACATCTGTAATAGAAGAACTTCAAGTCTCTGAAGAAAGAAATCAAAGAAGATCTCAGAAGATGGAAAGATCTCTCAACTCATGAATTGGCAGGATCAATATAGTAAAAATAGCTATCCTGCTGAAAGCATTCTACAGATTCAATACAATCACCATCAAAATTCCAACTCAATTCTTCAATGAATTAGAAAGGGCAATTTGCAAATTCATCTGGAATAACAAAAAAACAAGGATAGCAAAAACTCTTCTCAATGGTAAATAACCTCTGGGGGAATCTCCATGCCTGACCTAAAGCTGTACTTCAGAGCAATTGTGATAACAACTCCATGGAACTGGTACAGTGACAGACAGGTAGATAAATGGAATAGAATTGAAGACCCAGAATTGAACCCACACACCTATGGTCACTTGATCTTTGACAAGGGAGCTAAAGCCATCCAGTGGAAAAAAGACAGCATTTTCAACAAATGGTGCTGGCACAACTGGCGGTTATCATGTAAAGAATGTGAATTGATCCATTCTTATCTCCTTGTACTGAGGTCAAGTCTTCCTGGATCAAGGAAATCCACATAAAACCAGAGACACTGAAACTTATAGAGGAGAAAGTGGGGAAAAGCCTCGAGGATATGGGCAAATGGGACCTCATAAAATTGCAAAGCTTCTGTAAGGCAAAAGACACTGTACATTAGACAAAAAGACTAGCACCAGATTGGGAAAGGATCTTTACCAATCCTAAATCACATAGGGGACTAATATCCAATATATATAAAGAACTCAAGGTGGACTTCAGAAAATCAAATAACCCTATTAAAAAAATGGGGTACAAACCGGGTGTGTTGGCACATGCCTTTACTCACAGAACTTGGGAGGTTAGAGGCAGACAGATTTCTGAGTTTGAGGGCAGCCTGGTCTACAGAGTGAGTTCCAGGACAGCCAGGGCTACACAGAGAAACCCTGTCTAAAACAACCGAAAGAAAGAAAGAAAGAAAGAAAGAAAGAAAGAAAGAAAGAAAGAAAGAAAGAAAGAAAGAAAGAGAAAGAAAGATAGAGAGAGTGAGTGAGAGAGAGAGAGAGAGAAAGAAAAGAAGGAAGGAAGGAAGGAAGGAAGGAAGGAAGGAAGGAAGGAAGGAAGGAAGGAAGGAAACGGGTACAGAGCTAAATGAAGAATTCTCAACTGAGGAATAACAAATGACTGAGAAGCACCTGAAAAAATGTTCAACATCCCTAATCATGAGGGAAATGCAAATCAAAACAACCCTGAGATTCCACCTCATACCAGTAAGAGTGGCTAAGATCAAAAATTAAGATGAGCCAGGGGATGGTAGCTCACATTTTTAATCCCAACACTTGGGAGGCAGAGGCAGGCAGATTACTGAGTAGGAGGCCAGCATGGCCTACAAAGTGAGTTCCAGGAAAGACAGGGATATACAGAGAAAGCCTGTCTCAAAAAACAAGCAAAAAAAACCCAAAACAAACAAACAAAAAAAATTCAGGTGACAGAAGATGCTGGCAAGGATGTGGAGAAAGAGTAACACTCCTCCATTGCTGGTAGGATTACAAGCTTGTACAAGCACTCTGGAAATCAGTCTGGCAGTTCCTCAGATTTTGGACATAGTACTACCGGATGTTCCAGCAATTCCTCACCTGGGCATATATCCAGAAGATGTTCCAACTGGTAATAAGGACACATGTTCCACTATGCTCCTATGCCTTATTCATAATAGCCAGAAGCTGGAAAGAACCCAGATGTCCCTCAACAGAGGAATGGATACAGAAAATGTGGTACATTTACACAATGGAGTACTATTCAGCAATTAAAAAGAATGAATTCATGAAATTCTAATGCAAATGGTTGCATCTGGAGGATATAATCCTGAGTGAGGTTACAAAAGAACACACATGGTATGCACTCACTGATAAGTGGATATCAGACCAAAAACATAGAAGATCTAAGATACAATTTGCAAAACACATGAAACTCATGTGTTTTGGTCAAGAGGGAAGACCAAAATGTGGATACTTCATTCCTTCTTACAATGGGGAATGAAGTACCCAAGGAAGGAGTAACAGAGACAAAGTTCAGTGCTAAGACAGAAGGAAAGACCATCCAGAGACTGCCCCACCCAAGGATCCATCCCATATACAACCACCAAACCCAGACACTATTGCATATGCCAGAAAGATTTTGCTCACAGGACCCTGATATAGCTCTCTTGTGAGAATCTACGCCAATGCCTGGCAAATACAGAAGTGGATGCCCACAGTCATCTATTGGATGGATCACAGGGCCCCTAATGAAGGAGCTAGGGAAAATTCCCAAGGAGCTAAAGGGGTCTATAAACCTACAGGAGGAACAAAGATATGAACTAACCAGTAACCCCCAGAGCTGTGTCTCTGGTTGCATATGTAGCAGAGGATGGCCTAGTCGGCCATCAATATGAGAAGAGGCCCTTGATATTGTGAAGATCATATGCCCCAGTACAGGGTAATGCCAGGGCCAGGAAGTGGGAATGGGTGGGTTGGGGAGCAGGGTAGAGTAGGGGAGATTATAGAGGGCTTTGGGGATAAGATTTGAAATGTACATAAAGAAAATATCTAATAAGAAAAGAAAAAAGAAAAAAAATCTATGCTGTGCAGCAATGTCCTGAAAATTGCATTCTTGGTGTGCACATCCAGGGAGGGCAGAGGGAGGAAGGGAGAAAAAGGAAGTCAGGAGAGGAGGGAGGAAGGCTAAACAAATCCTGCTGCTTGTGGCTCTGCTGACCAGAACCTGTGAGCAGGGGTGCTCTGGTCCCAACCGAGCCCACCTCCTTACCTCCTCCTCCTTGGCAGCATCCAGACTCCTGAGCTAGCCTGGCCTCTTGGAGGTCACCACCCACCCTTTTGCCTTTGCTCTCCACTGTGCTGCTCAGCTCCAGCCCCATAGCCCTCCCCTTAAGGAGGTAGCAGTGGGCGGGCATGCTCGCAAAAAATTAATAATAATAATAATAATAATAATAGAGCCCAGATCAGAAGGGTTTACTGCAGAATTCTATCAGACCTTCAATGAAGACCCCATACCCATGCTCTTGAAACTGTTGCACAAAATAGAAACAGAAAGAACACTACCCAATTTGTTCTATGAAGTCACAGTTATGTTTATACCTAAGTCACAAAATGACCCAAAAAAGAAAGAGAACTTCACACCAACTTACCTTATAAATATTGATGCAAATGTAATCAATAGAATTCTAGCAAACCAAATTCATGAACACATCAAAACAATCACTTAACATGTCAAGTAGGCTTCATCGCAGGGATGAAGGCATTGTTCATTATATGGAAATCCAACAACATAATCCATTATATAAACAAACTCAAATGAAAAAAAAAAAAAAAACACAAAATCACCTGATTAGATGCTGAGAAACCATTTGACAATATACAACACCCCTTCATATTAAAACCGTTGGAAGATCAGCAATTCAAGGTCCATACTGAAACACAATGAAGGCAAATAAAAAAAAAAAAAAAAAGCCGGACATGGTGATGCATGCCTTTAATCCTAGCACTTGGGAGGCAGAGACAGGCAGATTTCTGAGTTCGAGGTCAGCCTGGTCTACAAAGTGAGTGCCAGGACAGCCAGGACTATACAGAGAAACCCTGTCTCGAAAAAACAAAAAACAAAACAAAACAAAATAAACAAACAAACAAAAAAACAAGTAGCCAACATCAAACTAAATGGAGAAAAACTTGAAGCAATCCCAACTCATATCAGGAACTAGACAAGGCTGCCCACTCTCTCTCCCCATCAATCACCCATTGAAATCAAAGTTTTAGATAGAGCAATTAGAAAACAAAAGATGGTCTACAAGATACAAATCTGAAAGGAAAAAGTCAAGATCTCACTATTTGTGGATGATATGATAATATGCATGCCTTCAAAAATTCCACCAGACAACTCATACAGTTCATAAACAACTTTAGCAAAGTGGGTGGGTATAAAATGAACTCAAACAAATCAGTAGCCTTCCTCTACTCAAAGGATAAGCAGGGTGGGAAAGAAATTAGAGAAATGACATCCTTCACAATAGTCACAAATGCTATAAAATATAAAATATCTTTGTGTGACTCTAACCAAGCAACTGAAAGATCTGTTTGACAAGAATTTCAAGTTTCTTAAGAAAGAATTCCTCAGAAGATGGAAAGATCTCCCATACTCAAGAATCAACATGATTGCCAGGCAAGGTGTCACACGCCTTTAGTCCCAGCGCTCCAGAGGCAGAGGTAGGCAGATTTCTGATCTTAAGGCCAGCCTGGTCTACAAAGTGAGTTCTAGGCCAGCCAGGGCTATACAGAGAAACTCTGTCTCAAAAAAAAAAAAACCAAATTAACAGGATTAACATAGTAAAAATGGCCACTTACCAAAAGGAATCGACAGATTTAATTCAATACACATCAAACTTTCAACTCAAATCTTCACAGACATAGAAAGAGCAATTCTTAAATTCATCAAGAATAACAACGACAACAACAACAAAAAAAACCCAGGATAGCGAGAACTATTCTCAACAATATGAAAATTTGGGGGATAGCGGGGAATCACCATTTCTGGCTTCAAACTCTACTACAGTGGAAAAATGATAAAGAAGGCATGGAATTGGAACAGAGACAGAAAGGTAGATGAATGAAATACAATTGAAGATGCAGAAATAAACCCATACACCTACTGTAACCTGATCTTTGAAAAAGAAGCCCGGGCTGCTGAGATGGCTCAGCGGGTAAGAGCGCTGACTGCTCTTTCAAAGGTCCTGAGTTCAAATCCCAGCATCCACATGGTGGCTCACAACCATCCGTAACAAGATCTGGCGCCCTCTTCTGGAGTGTCTGAAGACAGCTACAGTGTACTTACATATAATAAATAAATAAATCTTAAAAAAAAAAAAAAAAAAGAAAGAAAGAAAAAGAAGCCCAAGCCTACCAGTGAAAAGCAGACAGCATATTCAACAAATGGTGCTGGTTCAAGTGGAGCTCCACATGGAGAAGAATGCAAATTGATCCACTCTTACCTCCTTGTACAATACTCAAGTCAATGTGGATCAAAATTCATAAAGTGACATGCTTTGCAAAAATGTCCTGATTAGGGCTGGTGAGATGGCTCAGCGGGTAAGAGCACCCAACTGCTCTTTTGAAGGTGATAAGTTCAAATCCTAGCATCCACATGGTGGCTCACAACCATCCGTAACGAGATCTGGCGCCCTCTTCTGGAGTGTCTGAAGACAGTTACAGTGTACTTACATATAATAAATAAAATAAATCTTTAAAAAAAAAATGTCCTGATTAGGGCCGGGTGTGGTGGCGCACACCTTTAGTCCCAGCACTTGAGAGGCAGAGACAGGCAGATTTCTGAGTTCAAGGCCAGCCTGGTCTACAAAGTGAGTTCCAGGACAGCCAGGGCTACACAGAAAAACCCTGTATCGAAAAAAAACCAAAAAAAAAAAAATCCTAAGGAATATAATCTCACAAAGAACAGAATGACATTTAACAATCTTCAAAGAACATTATAATAAAATCCCTAGTAGAAATCAGAATAAATGAAACAGATATCAACTTACTGAAGAATAGTATATGTGGATCTTGATTTACATTTCAGGAAGAAGAAATTGTACAGAAGTAAACTGACATCACATTGGGTAGGGATCCTTGAACCCGTTGTGACTTAGGGTGCAGTTCAGCCCAAGGCACACATCATTAATCGCTCTGGTTTTAGTACAGGCAAGACCTTAGTATTCACTTTAATTTAAAATAACAAAAGTACAGTTTATGTAGAAGAATACACCCATGTTTGAAAGTGAAGTCTAATAGAATGAGAGAAAATGTGATATATCAGAGAAAGATCTGAGAGAATAGGATATGCCCAACTTTGCTGTAATAAGAGGAAAAGGAAGCTACTTCACGGAGAGAAAGACATTACACAAGGAAGAGAATAATAAAGGAATACAGTAGAGTGAATCAGCCACAGTACAGTAGAGGTGAGAGAGAAGAGCAACAGAGAGAGAGACAGAAGGAAACAGTTTTACTGGAAGAGCTTTACAGAGTCAGATTGAAGATAGAACATGCTAGGCACAGGCAAAGACAGAATGAGCAGGAGAATGAGAAGGATCCAGAGAATTAGAAAAGATTTCTACACTTAATTTAAGATCAAGTGGAGAAATTCAGTGTCTGAGAGACTAACTCAGCTGGGAGAGGAGCTTGAGCTGGAAAAACTGAGTTAAATCAGGCAGTTAAGCTTTGAGAAGGAATAAGAAAGGGGGAGCTTATTCAGCAGCAAATTTCAAGGGCTGAAAACACACTAGGCCTAGATAATACTGTATGGAGAGTAGAAGCTTATGGAACTAGGCCTATGTCAATAGTTGTAGGCAGGAATCCTCCCAAATTTCATTGACAATAGGAGAAAGAAACTTACTTATATAGCACCGTGGTAAAAAGTATAAACTGGGCCGGGCGTGGTGGCGCACGCCTTTAATCCCAAAACTCGGGAGGCAGAGGCAGGTAGATTTCTGAGTTCGAGGCCAGCCTGGTCTACAAAGTGAGTTCCAGGACAGCCAGGGCTATACAGAGAAACCCTGTCTCAAAAAACCAAAAAAAAAAAAAAAAAAAAAAAAAAAAAAAAAAAAAAAAAAAAAAAAAAAAAAAAAAAAAAAAAAAAAAAAAAAAAAAAAAGTATAAAATGCTCAGTATAAAAGCTCTCAAGAATATAAGAGAAGCCTGGGGTGGTGGCACACGCCTTTAATCCTAGCTTTAGGAGGCAGAGGAAGGCAGAATTATGAGCTCGAGGCCAGCCTGGTCTACATAGTGAGTACCAGGACAGCCAGGGCTACACAGAGAAATCCTGTCTCGAAAAACAAAAAAAAGAAAATAATATAAGAGAAGAAACATACCTCACAGATAAGGCAAACAGACTCAAAACTAAAGCACACAGTACAGAGAAGGTCAACATTAATTATTCCACTCTAATCGGGACTAATGCACCACAGAGCATCAATAAGAACACAGGTCAAAGACAAGAAAACATTTAGAGTGGACAGAATAGGTGATTCAGAAAGCAAGTAGACCCTGTGGAGAAAACCAAATCATATCAGATCATTCACTCTCAACAGACATCTTAGACACCCTGGTGGTAACTTTCATAGTGACAAAAACTGATAGGCAAATTGGTGCAGGCAGCAGAGGTTTCAATGACTATACTCAGGTTTGCAACTTGCTTGCTGCAATCTGAATCTGCCAGACAAGACATGGAAATTTTTATGATAGTGGCAAGACTACCTGTGGGTAACAGAAGGTTTTCTGGTTCAAGCTCCACAAAAAAAAAAAAATTACATAGATTGCAGGGGAATAAATATAGACATGAAGTGACAGCTTACAGCACTGCCTACCATGAGAAATCCATATCATCACGTCTAATATTATTGTTTCCCAGAATCATTAAGAAAATAGAATCTGGCAAAATCAAATTCATGTCCTCTTTCTACTGACAGGTGAGCCCCACTCCAACCCTTGCTCAATACCTTTAACATACCTGGATCCTTTGTGAGAGTCTCCTTGACCTTTAACCTTCCAGTGCTCTTAGTGTTGATTTACTGTTATGCAGATTGGGTTGAGCATATGAATACCTGAAAATGGGAAAATATTGTTCAGGATGAACCTGGAACTTTTCATGGAATAAAAAGGAAAGATGTCAATCCCTGATAAAAGGATGAACATGAGGGAAAGAGAAGATATTATGAAAATGTCTCTTCTTAACCGAGTATTTCAGTTTACCCTAGAGATGTGAGAGTCATTCAGCAATTAACACACATACAGAGTCCTTTTCTAAGCAACACAGAAGAGGAGCAAGGAAGCCTAGAAGAAAATTATTCTGATCCACAGAATCCAGACAGCTGGACTTCTCCAACAAGAGGTCTGTGAAAAAAAATTCCTTAGTGCAGGGTCTTAGCATTCCCACACCTTCAAGAAGTCCACAGTACAGAACCATGAATGTCCATGGGCTTTTCATGAAGCAAGGAGTCATTTTTTCTTATGTAAGTGAGCAATCCTAATTACTCAAAAGGTGCTGTCCAATTTTCTCTTAATCCATAGTAAGTTTTCCACTTATTAAAATATCCTGGTCTGAAATCAACCTCTCACAGCCTGCTGGGCTGAACCTTGGAAGGACACAAAGTAATTAAGCAGGAATGGCTAACTGGGGAGGCTGTTAACATATCAATGAAGTCATAGTTGGGTAGGTGCATTCTTGGTTCCTGGTTATCTCTTTCTTGGCCTGCCCCTCTATCCTCCATCTCATCCTGACTTACCCTCCCCTCACATGATGCCATGGTTCAGTTTGGAAACAACCACATATCTCTGAATGCTTTCTCCCTCAGACTGAAAGGCCAAAAATTAAACCCCATGAGCAGCCCAAGAACTAAGTACCTTCTTGCAATGTTGCAGGTTGTATGTCTCAGGAAATAATAAGGCCTCATAGGAAACTACACTGGCCTATACAACCGCCTGTAGCATGCGACCAAATCCATCTCTTGGTCAGGATGCATTATTTTATAAAACTTGCCCACACGGTACAAATAATTTTTTCTGGCGACACTCAGGGTTGACAGAACCTACTATATATCTTCTCCTCAGCTGTACCTTGCTGCAATCCTGTCTTCATGTTTCATTCCAACCTAAGGTGTGACACTAAGCCTATGAAGACACATATCTCAATGCTGAATTTACATCATAGACTGCATATATCTCAGTGTTAAACTAATGGAGACTATAACTTTGCTAGGTTAATGTTAATATTTACAGCCACATGACGGTACTGTATAATGAATATTTTCTAATTCAATCAAATCTGCACTGGTCCCCCATATGATAAATATCTACAAAGCTCTCTTGGGATGCCGAGTCAGTAACCTGGAGAAAGGGATATGAAATGGCAAATGGAAGAACAGGGGAGTTGAGAGAGCATGAATGAATATGAAATCGAGGAGCTTTATTAAGGATCTTGCAAAGAAAACCATCCCGATATACAAAGTCCAGAGATGACAAGGTAATTAAAAAAAAATTCTGGCAACCATAAAATTAATTAAAACAGCACCATGAACCCAATTCACAGGATCTCAAACTTCCTGATAATGGTAAGATATCCACAACAGAATTGTGAGAGTTGGGCAGAAAATGCACCCCTGCCCGCACGCCTGCCCTGCTCCTGCCCACTTCCCAGCCCAACAGCTCCTCTGACCTGGAAGGTGACAGGACCAGCTGCTGAATGTCCTGGGAGGCCAGCACAACAACTGCAGCTTAAGGAAGTCTTCAGGTTCCACAAATACTAGGCACTAGTCTCCCTCCAGTACTTCCTGACCACGAGGCAGCCAAGATACAAGGAGAATGCTGAAATGGAGAACTTCCTGACTCTTCTGCCTAGCCCCTCCTTCTGGACCCGCCCAACATTCAGCAGCTTCCTGTAGTTCTTCTAAGCCTACCTACTTCAGGACCTTTTAATTAATTGCAGAAGAAACCGGAATCTGGAGTGATCTGCGTGACCAGCCATGGTTAGGTATTCAAGCTGGTACACGGATGAAAGCAGCTTCCTGGTAGAAGGTAAAAAGATGGCAGGGGCGGCGGTGATAGATGGCAAGCAAATCATGTAGACTAGCAGCCTGCCAGAGGGTATGTCAGCACAAAAAGCCAAGCTGATCACCCTAACTCAGGCCCTTCAGATGGCTGAGGGGCGGCCCATCAACATCTACATCCATAACAGGTATGCTTTTGCTACAGCCCATGTCCACGGTGCCATCTATAGACAAAGAGGGATGCTGGCATCAGCTGGCAAAGACATAAAAGATAAAGAGGAGATTCTGAGTCTCCTTGAAGCTGTCCATCTGCCAACTACAAGTTGGGGGTCACTGCAGAGAATTCAAGAGGTCAGAAAATGACCAATCATGGTAGAGTGGCACTACCACAGGAAGGAAGAAAAAGATGTTAAAATTTTACACTGGCTACAAACTCGGGTCAAAACTTTCATGTTTTAAGACTCTTGGATGTTATAGAGGCAGTGGTCAAAAACTGTGTACCATGTGCTATGACTAATGCAGGATATTCAAAATATCCTCTGGGAAAAAGATCAGGAGATAGCCCTGGAGCTTATTGGGAAGTGGACTTTACTGAAGTGAAAGGAGCTAAATATGGTAATAAGTATCTTTTAGTTTTTATAGATACTTTTTCAGGATGGGTGAAAGCTTATCCAACTAAAAAAGAAACTGCCAATGTCAGGGTAAAGAAGATCCTAGAAGAGATTTTTCCATGGTTTGGAATGCCTAAGGTAATCGGGTCTGATAACGAACCTGCCTTTTTTGCCCAGGTAAGTCACCGACTGGCCATCCAACTGGGGATTGATTGGAAATTACATTGTGCTTATAGACCCCAGAGTTCAGGGCAGGTAGAAAGGATGAATAGAAATCTAAAAGAGACCTTGACTAAATTTACTTTACAGACCAGCGGAAATGACTTGATAGTTCTCCTTCACTTTGCCTTGTTCACAGGAACACCCCAGGGAAGTTCAAGCTTACAGCATAAAAGATCCTGTAAGGGGGAGCACCCCTGCTTACTGAAATGGGGGAATGTTAAAATCTCTAGAGTTTAACCCTGGTCCTTTGTTGTTTGCACGCAGGAAAGCCCTAGAAGTGGTCAGAAAAACTGCCTGGGAACAGCTCAGAGAGGCCTATGAACCTAGAGATTTGATAGTGCCACACCAGTTCCAGGTGGGAGACACAGTACTCTTCTGACAACACTGAGCTGAGAATACAGAACCTCGCTGGAAAGGCCCCTGAAGGAGGGTTATGTGCTGCCTTAAAAGAAAAATGGTGGGCTGGTGAGATGGCTCAGAGGGTAAGAGCACCCGACTGCTCTTCTGAAGGTGATAAGTTCAAATCCCAGCAACCACATGGTGGCTCACAACCATCCTTAATGAGATCTGGCGCCCTCTTCTGGGATGCCTGAAGACAGCTACAGTGTACTTACATATCATAAATAAAATAAATCTTTAAAAAAAAAAGAAAGAAAAATGGTGCTTTTATGTAGACCACTCTGAGTCATAGAAGACTATGAGCAAGTTGACAGATAGACTAGAAGGGAAGAAGATAGACTGAGAAGTGCAGATTGGATGCTTTGAATGACATTTTAATAAATCCCCTTGGTTGATTACCCTCATTTCTACTCTGATGGGCCCAATAATAATTTTGCTTTTGCTACTAGCATGTGGCCTGTTAATTCTTAATAGACGTGTAAACTTTGTCAGAGAGAAGATTAGTGCCCTTCAGCTGTTGGTACCAAGACAGCAATACCAGTCTCTACAAACCTTAGAAAGAGAAATTAAAATCTAGCTCAAGATTAGAGCTAGTAACTAGAAGAAGTGGGGAATTAAAGATCCTGAGAAAAATGTAACAGGCCACAAAGACCCTGAAACTGGGAAAAGAGATTTCACTATTAGCAGAAAGCCTTTACATAGCTGAACATAATAGCCTGAACATTTCTTGAATGTGTGTGCTTGGCCCTACTGTTCTTTGAATGCATGTATTTTCCAACTGATATAGCTCACTGCCAAGTGTTTGTGGTCTGGTTGATGAATTGAGATACAGCTCATTGCCAAGTGTTTGTGGTAAATTTCACTTCAGCACCTGTGCACCTCAGTGTGACAATCTTCTGTGTACCCATTCCTCCTTCCTTGTATCCATGACATTTTGTTTTTTTTGGTTCTTCGAGACAGGGTTTCTCTGTGTAGCCTTGGCTGTCCTGGAACTCACTTTGTACCAGGCTGCCCTCGAACCCAGAAATCTGCCTGCCTCTGCCTCCCGAGTGCTGGGACTAAAAGGCGTGTGCCACCAAGCCCGGCTGACAATTTTTTTTTCTTCTTCCAACTTTTATTAGATAATCTCTTCATTTACATTTCAAGTGTTATCCAGAAAGTTCCCTATACCCTCCCCCCTCCAGGCCCTACTCCCCTATCCACCCGCTCCCACATCTTGGTTCTGGCGTTCCCCTGTAATGGGGCATATAAAGTCTGCATGACCAAGGGGCCTCTCTTCCCAATGATGGCCAACTAGGCCATCCTCTTTTATATATCCGTCTGACAATTTTTGTGCCCATTTTCTTTCTTTCTTTTTTTTCTTTTTTCTTTTTTTGGTTTTTCGAGGCAGGGTTTTTCTGTGTATCCCTGGCTGTCCTGGAACTCACTCCATAGACCAGGCTGGCGTCGAACTCAGAAATCCGCCTGCCTCAGCCTCCCGAGTGCTGGGATTAAAGGCGTGCGCCACCACACCCGGCATGTCCCATTTTCTTTAGAAAGTATAGATATTGTTAAATCAGGAAAATCCCCTACTCCTCCTCCTCCTTCTCTCCCCCTTGAGGGACCATAAAAACTGGGTTCTCTTTTCACTCACAGTTGACTCCTCTGGGATGTGAGGAATCCCCAGTGCTCTGGCTTTCTCGGAATAAAGCCGCATGTGATTTACATCAAGACCGTTTCTTGTGAGTGATTTGGGGTGTTGCCTTTCATGAGTCAGAACATGAGAGTCCTTATGTTCTGGGTCTTTCATAAGCAATTTACATGGAGAAGTGGGGAATAAAATAAAATAAAATTTAGGGTCTATGTAGCATGTAGCACATGCCAGCTACTCAGGAGGTTTGTGGACCTAGGCCTGGGGTATGCCAGGACATGCCTGAACAAAGGATGTTGATTCATTCCAGGAACTATCTGGTCTTAAAGATAGAGAAAGTATTCAAGGAAATGTCCAGGATTATCCTTAATGAGTAAGGAGCCATCTGGCTTGGCACCTCCTCGACTCCCTTATGTAGGTCAAAGTTAACCAGATGCCCTGCTGACTCAAATATTCCCCAGCCCAATGGAATTGCTGTTACCTTGGGCGGCACTTACCTCTTGCTGATTTTGCTGATGTTTGAACTAGCCAATCGTGTGGAACCATGCCAATTTCCCCAACCCCCTACCCCATTTGCCATATAAATCCCTAGCTTTCGAGCCTCTCGGTCGACTCCTCTATCTCTTGCATGAGATGTGTAGGCCCTGAGCTCCGTGAATATACAGCCTCATGTTTTTTACATCAAGACTCTGTCTTTTGATTCCTTGGGGTACGCCATCCCAAGCTTGAGTGGAGGGTCTCCTTCCGGGGCCTTACAAAAGTTTTACAGAGGGAGAAGAAAGGAAGGAGGAGTGACAGACAAGGAGATGGAAGAGACATAGGAGGTAAAAGGAAAGGAGGTGGAAGGAAGTTGGAGCAGAACCACGGGGACTGGAGAAGCCACAAAAAGTAAGTGATCTCATACCTGGGGAGTAGAGAAGTGTAGTGGTAAATCTGCCCAATCAAGGTATGCAGCTTATAAATATTGTAACTGAGTTGTGTATTCTTTGCACGGGATTATTGGGATTGAAACTTACTCCAACAAATTGGTGTGCAATGTATGGTTTAGAACCCATCTATCCTGAGATAAAAGTCCACTGCCCCTCCACCACCCACAAACACACAGCTGAAAGAGAGATCTAAGGCTTCATCAGCCTTTGGATTGAAAGCTGACTGGGTCTGCGGAGCCTACAGAGGCTCCCTATCCAAGCCCCAGGTAGGCAGCTACAGACAGGGGACGCACCCCAGCCTTGAGCTGGACTTGGGCAGCAGCACATTGGATTCCCAGGGAAGGTCAGGGGCCCTGGACAGCAACTGCATGGAGGTTGTTTTCTGGCAGACAGAGTGAGCTGATGGAGCATGTAAACCTGAAAGGACATTTCTGTTTTTCAGTCCCCTCACATCCCACGAGTTCACACAGAACATGGGACAGTCAGACCAGATCTCCCAACTGCTTGTGCTGAAGGTGCCTGAGATCAATGTAAAAGCCAGGTGCATATCACGTGCTCATAATCCTATGGGGAGGTGAGAATTGGAGACAGAGGAATCCGAAAGGCGGATGAGCAAGGTAATCTGACATACACACATTGGAGAACAACAACGAAACTCCTTACCTCAGTTTCGAAGGTTTGGACCCACACCCAACATGGTCTTCAGGATTTCATATGCATGTCATGGCGTGTGTACACCTGTATTCACACACATACAGTGTCACAACCTGGGACTCACTGAAAAATATGTCTCATGTTGAATGAGCTTTCTCCTTGATCTCAGTGGAAGAGTTCTCTTGAGATCCCTAGTATCTTCCTGCTCAGTTCTGGGTGCAATTCCAGAAACTAGGTGATCCACAACCCTAGGAAGGGTACATTAGGAAGGTGAGAGCAAAGGACCTCATGAGAAACAGATGTGGCAGGTGTTAGAGATTGGAATGCTGTTTTTCCCATGCCTTGTATGCTTTAGGTTGCATCACATTCAATTTGAGCTTAGACAGGTGAGAGATGGATCAGCACTTAAGAACGCATACTAGGTGTGGTGATTTGAATGAAAATATTCCCTGTAGTCCTTGGGATGTGAATGCCTAGCCTCTGTGAAGATGTGCCTTTGAAGAAATAATGTCACTGAATGTGGACTTTGGGAGTTCAAAGCCTCACTCCTCTGAGTGCATTCACTCTGTATTCTCTTTGTGGTTCTGCATATGAGCCCTCAGTTCTCAGGTTCTAGCTCAGCTGCCCTACTGCCACACTGTGCCCTTCACCATGGGCCCTACCTTCCATGAACCTTATAAACCTTCCCTCTGTGAGTTCCTTGGTCACGCTGTCTCACCATAGCAGTGAAAAATAAACTAAGAAGCTTCTATTTCAGAGGGCTGGCACTGGATCACCCATATCCAGTGGTACTCAGATGCCTGTAACTCCAACTGCAGAAGGCCCAACACACCTCTACAGCCTCTTTAGACAAGTGCTTACTGTGTACACATACAGAAGTGTTGTTTAAGTTCCAGTTTCAGACTGGAGAAATGGCTAAGCAGATTGAAATGGCTGCTCATTGAGAGGTCCCAGGTTCAATTCCCATCATCTACATAATGGATCATAATCTTTTGTAACTTCCTTTCCAGTAAATTTGATGGTCTCTTTGGGCCTTCATGGGCACAAACATCCACATGATGGACAGGAAGAAATACATGCATGCTAAACACTTGTACATTTGAAATAAAATAATGAGAAATAAAAATATTTTTTAAATGCCAAATTCAGAAATGGAAAAAACAAAATCAAGAACAAAAAAGCAAATGGGAACGTGATCTACTCAGAGGCATTTGCTTTTTTGTGTGTTTTGTTAGGTTATGGAGATCAAGATGTCCTGGATCCTCAAGCCTTTGACTCTGAGTTGCCTTCCATCTTATCTTTATCAATCTTTATCAACAGGTGTTTGTTTTTAAGTTTCAAACATTTGAGGATTGTAGTCTTCCACTACAGCTCATAAAATTTTGAAAAATCTTTTCTTGTCTGTAGCATCCCATTATGGAACCAGTGTAAGTCTGATAGTAACAAGTTAATGCCCCAAATATATAATGTAAAGGCTTATTTCATCCAGTATTCATAATTCTTATCAAATGCTCATTTTGTGTTTCAGGATAGTAACTGACTATGAGTCCCTTTTGCTTTTGTCAACATCACTTTCCTCATTGTCCTTGAAATAAAGCTGAATGATTCAACAAGGTTGAGTTGGTTGTTTTCAGTTTGTACTTTTGATAATTAGATGAATACATGTTTCATCTTCCCTGGAAGTGTTTCTCTTAAAACCTTTGCTGAAGTCATGAAATTGCTCAGTCTCTGAGATTATCATTTGTGAAATAAAGCTGAAATCCTTTGGTACAGGAAAGTACACTCTCAATAAAGAAGAAAAGTTTTCCTCATCCCCAAATAGAGAAGAATTTTTCCCTTTTCCTGCTTAGGATCTTTTGCTTTTCTCCTAAGCTACCATTCATAGGAAACTTTTTATAACTTAGTAATAAGTGCTATAATCACTTTTCAAAGTTTCCATTTTTCTTCCTAGGACTTCAGTTTAGCAGGCCTAAAGGTAGATCAGTGTAGTTCCTGCTGAGATAGAACAAAAGCCACGTAATTTTTCTCCTCTGCTGTTAGGCTACATTTGTTAATAGTTAAACCAGCAGCCTTTTAAACTCACAAAGAGCAAGAACATTTTTAGCATTTTTTAGATTTGTTTGTTTGTTTATTTTGAAACAGGGTTTCTCTGTATAGCCGTGGCTTTCCTGGAAATCATTTTGTAGACCAGGGTGTCCTCAAACTCAGAAATCTGCCTCCCTCTGCCTCTTGAGTTCTGGGATTAAAGGCTTGTGCCACCATGCCCAGACTGATTTTTTAGAATTTATCATCAGCATTTCAGTAAAGTTAGAGAACTAGGCCATCTGGATACTGTCAGACTTTACAGCCATACCACTGTCCCACTCTGTGCCCCTGTCACTACCTTCTCCAGGCCCGCACAGTTTTTATGAGCCTACCAACCCTCAGAGCAAAGGATGATCTTCTATAAAGTGAAAATTATAGTACCAGAGAAATGCCACCAGTGAATAATGTCTGTGATCTATGTAATCTCAGTTTTTATTGTCATCTATCTATCTATCATTTATCACCCTGGTTGAATGAGTTTATGGGCATGAGTTTAGATGTCAGAGGATAACTACTCTGGATATTAAAAATGAGAAGAAGTATTAGGGAACAAAATTTATTTCTTTTTATTTAATGTGTATTAGTGTTCCACCTGCATATATATATATATATATATATATATATATATATATATATATATATCTGCATGTGTATATGTGCATAAGTACATGGGTTAGAAGAGGTTGCTGGATTCAGCCAAGACCCAACAACCAAGGAAGTCTCCGACTATGTACAAGGCACCTGAGTCCAACACACACTTTCCTCCTTCCTCAGTTTTTCCCTTTCTTGTTAATTTACCCCTCTGTCTCCTCTGGCAATCAGTAGCCTTTACTGCCAATGCATAGAGCCCCAAATAAAATCTCCTAGGACCTTCCTTGTCCCCAGGGGCAGGAATGTCAAGTTCTCAGATCTGGAAACCTGGACTGAGACAACAGTTCTAGTCCCATGCATTGCTCTGAGAACTTGTCGGAACCTGATTTCTGGGTGGTTTTCTTTCAGGTCCAAAAATGTGTAGTGAATTCTGAGAAAGTTCCCCCTTGCCTGTTTTGTTTTGATTCTTATCGACATTATCACTAGTCTAAATTCTTCTTCCCAATAGAAAGTTATTGCCACTCACAATAAATATTTTTAGGAATAGTTGAGTGTAGATTAGTCCATAACTGTCTCTCCTCCAACTGTCTTAGCCCTGGCAGACTTGTCAGATGGTGATGAGGAATCTTTCCAAAGTGTGTGACTGTGTGGTGCTAACATCAAGCCTCTTCCCCTCCCCAGAACCGACGACATGAACTTTGTGCCAGGGATACTACTGCCCTATGTCTCCCACACCTACAAGCCTCCCTCACATTTGCAGACACCTGCAGTTGGGCTCCAACAATACCCTGCCTCAGAGATGCCTCCCTAGATCCATAGAGTTGGGCCTGAGGCTTAAAAATGGGATGGCCCCCAATTCTAAGGACTGCTGCCCACACAGGGCCTCCTTCCCCTAAGAGCAATTATGACTTTTACCTGACCCTGGTAGAGGCCTTGTTTCATCTAAACTTCCTCAGCTTTGATGATCAATGATTAAGCCCTGCCTATAAACATTGGAATTTCCTACCTAGGTATACCCCTTTTCATTGGGTATGGTGGAGAGATACCCTAATACCATAATAGCAGTCACCTGCCCACTTGCTGACACAGGACTGAGGATATCCTTGTATTTTTTCACAGGAATCCATAGCACCAGGATGGATAACAGTATGGGCCATCTGTCCCCAGGAAAAAGGAAGATGAAGATGAAGGCTCCTCCCCCTCAGACCTTATGGCTGAGGAGGTGACACTTGTTACAGATAAGTTTCTACTTGCCTGTGATCCCTGTGTTCAGGCCATTTGCCTGACACCCTATCAAGTACAAGATATTTCCCAAGCTGGTCAACTACACTGAGCGAGCCTGATCCAAAAAAATTTTAAACTATTCAGTCCTACTCAGAGAGAGTCTATACAAGATCAATGAATCCAGAGGACCTATTCATCCTTTTGATAAAGGGGTCATGGAAAAAGTTTGGCCCAACATAAAAAGTTTTTTGGCAGCTAGGCATGGTGTTACATGCCTTTAATCTCAGCACTTGGGAGGCAGAGGCAGGTGATTTTCTGAGTTGAAGGCCAGCCTGGTCGATATACTGAGTTCCAGGACAGCCAGGGCTATACAGAGAAGCCCTGTCTAGAACGCCCGCCCTCCCAAAAGAAAGGTTTTGGCTCCTCCTGGATAGTATCTTATGCTATAATGGGAGACAAAGTACTACTACTACTTCTATAATTGTTACTTATTAGTAGTAGTAGTAGCATTATATTGTTTAAGTATCTTGTATAGCAATCTCTTGTCAATTGTCTATGAACAAATGCTTCAACTACTGATAGTTATGAGCATCTAAATTGAGACCTGCCCATGGAGGTGATTAGAATTTGGCACATAGAATTTCTCCAGGGTTCTGTTTAGGCTCCCTCCATACATCCTGATATACCCTCTGGAATGGCTTGGCAGGTAAACATAAGATAGGAATGGTGAACTCTACTGGAGGCCACCTGAGATGGGGCCAGAGTAAGGAACTTTGACTCCCACTGGGCTTTCAAAAATTAAAACAAAAGGGTTAAAATGTAATAGGAACTTAGTCAAGCAGACCCTGCCTCACCCTTACTCCCTGAGCCATTTGAGCACTCGCCAGCATAGATCCCTGGTGCTGGATGAGGCAATAGAAGAAGCCAATGTAACAGAGCCAGCCCCATATCTGACTACTTGAGAGCCAATGAGATGCTGGGAGGAAGGTATACAGGTTTGCTCATTTCCCTGCAATAAAGAAGTCTGATTTTTCTACTTGCCTGACTCCTGATTCTGCTCCCTCTTACCTCCCTCCTCCTGACAAGGTTTTTGGTTGGGGTTATATAACTCAAATCTGCAGTTTTAAAACTCTGTTGTGGATTCGCCTTTTAACTAAAGAACTTTTTTTTCTTTTTCTTTTTCTTTTTTTTTAAGATTTATTTCTTATTATATCTAAGTACACTGTAGCTGTCTTCAGATGCACCAAAAGAGGGCATCAGATCTCATTAAGGATGGTTGTGAGCCATCATGTGGTTGCTGGGATTTGAACTCAGGACCTTCAGAAGAGCAGTCGGTGCTCTTAAACGGTGCTCTTAACCACTGAGCCATCTCTCCAGCCCTTAACTAAAGAATTTAATCATGAGAAAAACAAAGTCATTGTATTGAGGAACAACAGATTGCCATCAAGGTGACCTGAGCTACACTTTTTTTGTAAAATGCTAAAGCTGCACCTGGGCCCAGATCTTGACACCTGCAAAGAGACCACCAGAGACAACTGTGATGCAAGCACAGGAGAGACTTTATTCAAGTGTCAGGTCAGGCTACAAACAGAGTAAGAGAACAGCACTGAGGTCTAGGGTAATGGGTTTTATAAAGAAAAAAAAATGCAAGCTGGGATTTACAAGCCTTTGTTACATGATTGTGTAGGAGGGTAAAGGAATGTTGCCTTTTAAACACATTGGTTTATACCACGTGGTACAACCACAAGGAAGGCCAAGCCATCCAACAGGAGGATCATGACCTGGGAAGGGCTCATGTTTCCTGATCACATTTCATTATTTTTGGTAGGACCCAGCTGTTATGCCTGTTTACCAGCTGATAGGAATGTCTTTTGGGTATTTTTTTTTCCCCCGAGAAATCACAGGGGTGGGTGGAGGATTCACTCTGAAAGCAAAAGACTAAATTGGAGTCTAAAAATCAAAATGGAGTTTGTCTGCTACCTCAGTCATTACCTACACAGACCAACAGGTTCATAATCTATCCATGCTTGGTCTCAGTCCCAGGAGACCAAACTCTCATAGGTCGGCAGGCCTGCTCCATCTTGCCTGTGGACATTGGCTCCCAAATTAATCATGGCATGGCATGAAGACTTCCTCAGAGTACCCTATGACTGCATTAGGGTTCTCCTAGAAAGAACATTGAAGCAACCTCACACTGGTGCTGCTCATTGTTAGGCCTGCCCAGAGTCTCTCATTAATTTCTACCATGAAGTTGGATCATAGGACAGCATCAGGTCATCTACTTAGGGGAAGCAGAGATCAAATGACTCAAAGACAGCTGGGGCATTCCTAGCTCAGCTCTGCCACCCTAGGGTTGACAGAGCACTAGTCTTGCCAATGTGTATTTTAGGACAATTTTCTAGTCTCCTAGAACACTTCCTCTTCCCCTTCCAAAACACAAGGTCCTTTGTATGTATCTTCTGTTACATACTCAATGCCCACCTCAGCAGTCTCTCCCTCATAGCTGGGAAGTCCTGCAGGCAACTTTCAGACAATATCACACTGTAACAACTAGAGAAAATAGTGGCCATGAATTTGAAAATACTGTGCAGTTAATGGTAGGTGAATGAGAAAATGAAATAAAAAGGAAAGGATATGGCTCCTCCCTGGCTGTCCTGGAACTCACTCTGTAGACGAGGCTGGCCTCGAACTCAGAAATCCGCCTGCCTCTGCCTCCCGAGTGCTGGGATTAAAGGCGTGAGCCACCACACCCGGCAGTAGAATGTTTCTTATTGGTAAAGAGAATGGCCAGACACAGGGACAGTCCACTATGAACATGACCCTGAGACACATGAGGACAGGGTAGAGGCAGAGGCAGAGATAGATCAAGAATTCAGGAGGTTAAATGATCAATAAAAGAAGACCAGGTAGCCAAAATGGTTGCGTTACATGAAGAAGGGCTGCTGAGAGGACATTTTCTAAACCAGTGGTGCTAAAGGAACTTTGCATGATAGCAATACCCTGTAACAGGCAGGGATGAAGGGATGTCTGGAGAACCTGGAACCCGGACTACTTTGATTTGTTAGTTAGGCACCTTGGACTTTTGTCCCAGTATTTAAGATTCAACAGTAAGGAGGATTGAGCCAAGTTATGAGTGTCCTACCTGGGGATCCATCATGTCTGCAGATAACAAACCCAACACTGTTGCCTTGGTCCAAAGGCACTTGCTTACAGGAACCTAGTGTGTGGTTCTTTGAGAGGTCCAGCCAGTAACTGACCAATGCAGAAGTGGATGCTTGGAGCCAACAATCAGATTGCACTCAGGGAATCCTGGTGGGGGAGCTGGTGGAAGGACTGGAGGAGCAGAGGGTGATTGTAACAGTATTAGAACAAAAACACAGACTTGCCTGACCACCCAGTTCTCCCAGAGTCTACACTGCCAACCAAGGAGTGTGCCTGGAGGGATCCATGGCTCCCAATTCATTTGTAACAGAGGATGGCCTTGCCTGACAGCAATGGGAAGGGATGTCCTTGGTTCCAGGGAGATTTGGTGACCCAGAATAGGAAGATGCTGAAATAGTGGCTTGGGAGAGGGTGGGTGGGTATGGGATCACTCTCATATAGATAAAGGGGATGGGGAAGGGTAGTAGTGGATGGGAGTGATTGGTGGAAGGGTAACCAGGAAGTGGTATATCATGAGAATGGGGGTTGCTGAAGGGGTATCTATTAAGCAGGACATCACTTTAGATGTAAATGAATGAAATAATTAATTTTAAAAGAAAAAATAGATTGAAATGACTTAATTTTAATCTCAAAGTTATTTTTAAAAACTGAGTTAGTTCTTTTATTTCTTTCCTGACTAAGGTATCAATGAAAACAGAGGGAAGAGGGACCTGATTTGAGAAGGAGGAGCAGGGGAAAAGGGGAGCAAGATTAGGGTGGGAGAAAAGAGAGCAAAGAGAGCCAGAAGATGAATGGAAACATAGATCTGTAGGAGGTGGGGCTGGAGGGAGACCTTTAGAAAGTCCTATAGAGCTGAGCTGTGAGAGGCTTCTTGGATGCTGCCATGTTCACACCTTGGTGATAATAAACTGAACCTATAACCCTATTCTCCTTGTGAGAGTTGCCTTGGTCATTTGTCTGTTCACAACAGTAACAGCCTAATTAAGCAAGTCTTAACTGCAGAGCATGAGGAAAGGCTGAGCTAAATAGGACATGTTGCTCTAAACAAAAACAAATATGAAAGCAGTTGAATGAATCCATCATAACTGGGAAATATTGGCAATAGAAACAAGTAAGAGATCAGAGCAGTGATGCATAAAGAAAGCAAAATTTAAAGATCAATAGCAAGGTAAATAATATAATTGAATAATCCCCAAGGTACACCAACTCTGTTGTGAAAGGACCTTTTAACTTAAGAATTTCAGCCATTTAAATAAGAGAAAAAGTATTTTCATTGTCCTGGGGATCAACAGACTGGGATCAAGGTGACCTAAAATCCCCAGCTTCTTTCAGAAACATTTTTTGTAAATGTTTCTTTTGTAAAAGGCTGAAGATGGGCCCAGATTGCTGGCACAAGCCTTTAATCCCAGCACTCTGGAGGCAGAGGCAGGCAGATTTCTGAATTTGAGGCCAGCCTGTTCTACAAAGTGAGTTCCAGGACAGCCAGGGCTATACAGAGAAACACTGTCTCAAAAAAAAAAAAAAAAAAAAAAAGAAAAAGAAAAACTAAAACTAAAAAAATATATATTGACTGGAGAGTATTAGTTTAGTCACTTAGACATTTGGGATGTTTACATAGTACACATATTGCCAAACTAATTTTCTTACTAACACCATAGCCCTAAAATGGAAGGTTATTCTACCTGGATGATTCAGCTCAGCTATTCAGGCTCAAACTCCTCTGCATGTAGGCATTCAATTTGACTTCTATCAGCTTCTCTTCCATTGCTCTGTTTGGCCTCATACTAACTCTGGCGTTATGTTCTAATTATCTTTCTCCATATCATTCTCTGGCTTGTTCTGACTTCATCTGCATCTAGCTTGACCTAACTTCAGCCCGTCTCTGTAAACCTCTCCTGGGAACTTGGTCCTTTCTCTGCATTGTTCTCTATGAAGTTACTTCTCTTTCCTCTGTCTTTTAGGACAGTTGAGCATATCCAATTCTGTAAAATCTCTCTCTGACTTGTCACTTTAACTGTCATGAAATTATATCTCACATTCAAACTTGGGTGCCTCCTTTTACAAACTAACTTGCCATTACTTTTGTACCAAGTGCATATCTCTAATCCAGGCAGAAGGATTAAAGGCATGTGCTAAGGGTTGAGCAACACTAGAGCATAATCTCTGGTTTTCCTATGTGATCAAATATCCTGCAAGTGAGCACTATTTTATTGACAATATTTTGGGCCTTTTGTGAGTGCCCCCAAGGCCTAGGCCCCCGTCTGTGACAAGTTCTACCAAACATATTCCTGTGTTGAGAATAAGCTACAGCATTCTCTATATGTGAGGCCCTCATGTAAAGCCTTGACAGATAAGGCTATCCCTCAAGAGGACAGTGTTTTTCCTTTGCAAAAAGATAGCAACAGTGTATTTTGCTCTTGTGGCAGACTAAGATTTTCTCAAGAAGACAATTAGACCATATGGCATAGCAGAACTGATGTTGGCTGTGACCTTGTATTGCCTTCTTGAGAAGCTCATAGAGGCCTAGTCTTTGATTTGGTGATAGCCTACTGGCTGGACTTTCTCATGTGTTATGGTTGGAGTCAAATTTGGGGACCATTCTGGTGAAATATTATGTGTGTTTTTTTTTCATCATGCTAATTTCCATCATGCCTGACTAGCATACTCCTTATCTGTGTACAGTTTTAGAGGCAGTACTCCCTCTGCTACATTCCACTTGGTTTCACTATCATCTATGCATTTGTAAATCCTTTACATATCAATTGTACTCTTGATTATAACAATTATTATTTGAGTGTTACCCAACCTATGAGGTACCTTTTACAACTTCCAAAAACTTAACTACAAAAGGATATTACTCCTAAATGTTAAATGCTTAGGGCAGAACTTGCACAAGATTGTAACAGAAACAAGAGTTCTCTAAATTTTGCTTCCTACCAAGGAATTTCCACAAATCCACCTGCTTCAAATGCTCTGTGCCTAAGCAGGCCTGCAGAGCCTACCATTGATTCTAGGAAATGACCAGAACTAAAAACAAACAAACAAACAAACAAATTGTATTTAATATCTAATGAATGCTTACTTTATATATGGTCCAAATTGTTCTGTTGGTTTTCTGGCAAAAATCAGCATTAACATATACAGTCCCATAGCCAGATAGTTCTACCCTAAATTTGCTCTTTATGGGACTGTGAAATGCAGTCTGTTTTGATTGACCAAGGCTTATTCCAGAGATCCAGCAGAAAACTCTACAAGGGACAAAGAGCAAGCCAAATTCCTAGAGATAGGTGCCTGACACCACAGAGCTCCCAACTTTATTATTCTGTGGCTATCATTAATTCAGACAAAGCCCCAAGCTCCTGTCATTCTAGCTAGACTCCACCCTCACAATTACCTTACAATACTAAGGTATGCTTCTCTCCACAGCTACCCTGCAACTTAAAGATAGCCCAGCCTACTATAAAAGGGTCTGCTTGGCCCCTCCTCTCTCTCTTAAGCTCTCACCTTTCTTACTCTCATCTGTAGCTCTCCTTTTTCCCTTCTCTTCCCCCTTCTCTCCATGTGGCCATGTCCTCCCTCTCTCTTTCTTTTACCTTCTCTCTCTCTTTCTTTGTCTTTCTACAATAAAGTTCTAAAACCAAAGACTGTCTCTGTTCATCAAGGCCCGCCATGCTTTGATGATGGAATAGGTTTTCTCCTAAAGAACAGCATCTAACCTCCCACTGGAAGGCTTTCCTGTGCTCTAGCCTCAGACCAAACCAAGGACTCTTGCCTGCATGGGAACCAAGCAGTGCCCCCTTTGTCTCTGCCCCCTCCTCTCCCTGGCCCCAGGGTTGACCAAACTGCCTCCAGCCCCCCTACATTATTCTCAGCTCTTCCTTGGTGTCCAGCAGAGTTTGGCATGCCCGAGTCTGAGAACCTGTTATCTCTGACCTCCATGAGGCCCAGAGACCTTGGACTGCCCCTTGTTCACCCTCCATGGGATGGGGTCTGTGGCTTCCCACAGCCAGACCCCCACCTGGGGCCAAGTGGAGAATGTGCAATTGTCCTGCACATTCACCTGCCCAGAGCACCAGAATACTGGTAGAACATGGGTTTTCTCCCACTCCCTTTATTCTGCCACACCTACTGCCTAACACTCTTAAATACAATTACTAGAGTAGTGACTTGAGCTTCCAGGGTCCATGAGTGTCCAGAGGACCACTTTTTCCATCAGGCAGCTGAAGTGGGGTCCTCACAGAAGCAAATAGTCTCTGATAGAAGGTAAGTAGTTAGCCACCTGATGACTGTACTGAGATCTGCTGCCCTTTCCTGTCCATGCATTCATACCTGCAGGCATAACATTTTATACATTAAAATAAATGAAATAATTAAAGAACAAAAAAAGTTATAAATGTTTGAGCTATTTGTCTATATACCTGTGCTATGCTGTGTATGTGGCAGTGAGAGAAAATCTTATTGGTGTCTATTGTCTGCCTATACTATGTGAGTTCTATATATGAAACCTATGGCATTTTTTTCAAGTGATATAATTTGGCTTTATTTGGGTTAAAAAAAAAATAAAGATACTGGAGTCTGAGTATCCACATGCCACAGCCCAAGTGTCAATATAAGAGAAAAGTTTGTAGGAGTAATGTGGGTCTCACAGACTCTGAACTGAGGACATCAGGGTCAGCAGCAACCAACTCTAGCTACTTAGACAATTCTTTGCATTCATTTGATTACTGAGAATGGGACAACTGTTTAGTCCTAAGTATAAACTAGTCCACTTGAAAAAAAAAGATAGCAGTATATAATGTTCATGTGCAAATAAGATTTATTATTCAAAAAATTTTAGTCCATCTTGAGATGACAATATGTTTATATCTAGAAAGAAGACAATATTTTATTGATGTAATGCCTAACCTTTTTTGAGCATCTGTGCGAAGGTTCAGTTTGTAATGTCTGTATGGTACAAAGTTGGAAAGGTGACCTTGAGCAACATATAAAAAATGTGCAGGGGCTAGAGAGATGGCTCTGTGGTTAAGAACACTGACTGCTCCTCCACAGGTTATGAGTTCACTTCCTAACAAAGACATGGTGGATCACAACAATCTGTAATGGGATTTGGTGCCCTTTTCTGGTATGTCTGAGGACAGCTATAGTGTTCTCCTACACATCAAATAAATAAATAAATCTTTAAATATATTTCCAATGTAGACTGCAAAATGTTGTCTTCCAATATACATATATCATTCATGGCCCAAATCATTTAAAAAATATCACACACACACACACACACACACACACACACACACCAGAAATGTTTCCATTTAAATTAATCTTATTGCTGTTACAGTATCTACCATCTCAGGATAATTCCTTTAGAAGTCACTACTTGAAGATGCAGTGTCAAAAGATAACTAATAGCCAGGTGTGGAGGCACATTCTTTTAATTCCAGCACTCTGGAGGCAGAGGCAGGCAGATTTCTGAGTTCAAGGCCAGCATGGTCTACAAAGTGAGTTTCAGGACAGCCAGGACTACACAGAGAAATCCTGTCTCAAAAAACAAAAAACAAACGAAAAAAATTAAATGGATTTGCCTCATAGACATTAAACTTTAATATTGACTTCAAATATTTCAAAATAAAAACTCCAGCAACTATGAGTGATCAACTTCACTACACTTGAGTGAACACGGTAAACCATATTCTTCCTTCAAAGCCATGATGGAAAAGAGAAGAAGCACAATTTTTTTTTTCTGGAAAATGAAGACAACTATGATGATTATAGACTTTATCAAAAGGTCACATAAATAGTGTTTTTCTCTTGTGTGAGCTCTTTCCTACATTTACTTGTGGTGTATACATTCATTCCTGTTAAGGCATCTAAAAGTCTACCTATGGAATATTTCTGCACCATGAATTTGTTTATGTAACAGAAACCAAGCATGTAGTCTTACAGTCAGAAAAGTCAATCCTTCCTTGTTGGTAGTATCATTTGGTAATATTTAGCAAATGCTACCTTGCTGGAAGCAATATATCACTTGCCGTGGGCTTGTGTTTTTACATACATACACCATTTCTAGGTCCCATTCTCTTTTTGTTTTGTTTTGTTTTGTTTTGTTTTGTTTTTAAAGATTTATTTTATTTATTATATGTAAGTACACTGTAGCTGTCTTCAGACAATCCAGAAGAGGGAGCCAGATCTTGTTACGGATGGTTGTGAGCCACCATGTGGATGCTGGGATTTGAACTTATCACCTTCGGAAGAGCAGTCGGGTGCTCTTACCCGCTGAGCCATCTCACCAGCCCTTTGTTTTGTTTTTTAAATATTTATTTATTTAATGTATGTGAGTACACTGTAGCTGTCTTCAGACACACCAGAAGAGGGCATTGGATCCCATTACAGATGGCTGTGAACCAACATGTGGTTGCTGGGAATGGAACTCAGGACCTCTGGAAGAGCAGTCAGTGCTCTTATTACTGAACCATCTCTCCCGCCCCCCCACTCTCTGTTTCATTCTTCAGGTTTGTATGTCATCTTTGAGCATCCTGTTTTAGCTGCGATATGTAATAGTTGTTGGTATGCCACCTTCTTGGTGTCTATACATTCATTTCAACACTAAGCCAAATTAAAAACTTTTATGTTACCTTAGACATTGAATTTTATCACTGCAACTGCAAAGCCTCTGATACACACCCATAAAGCTTCACACCTGATTGAGTTATTTCATGTAATTCAAGACAATTGTGAAACCTAAAAGGGTTACCTTCTTGTTTAAATTCCTAGGGCCTTTTTCCATATGAGTTTGCAAGTACAAAGAAAATCAAGAATGAAATCATAATATTTGAATAGATTGTCCATACTTACCAGACTTTTTTCTCCAGAATCAATACTGTGTGTGATTAGATGTAACTTGTTACCTTAAGATATTACCAAATCCTTTATAGACATTTATTTGCTACTCTATGAATTTTTTCAGATCCTCTATACCTCAGGAATATGTAAAATCTCTAACAGATTCATTACACATTAAAGTTTCTACTCTTGTATAAAGGTACCAGGAAGTGCAATACATTACGAAACTGAACACATTAACAGGATTTCTCTGCAGTATTGCTTTTCTCATGATTTCTAACAACATTTGAGGGCTTTATCACATTGCTTATTCATAGGGTTTCTCTTCAATATGCATTTCATATATTCTGAGATGTTATTTCTGTGAAGAGGCTTCTTCATATTTGGTGGAACAGGCAGGTATAATCCTAGAAAAATCACACCAAGCCTCAGGTGTCACNTGGGAAGTGTTATTGGCAGAAGCAGCCTCTGAGAGGGGGTGATAGGTGAGAAGAAGAGAAGGGGCTTTGGGACAGGAAAAGACTTATTCAGTCCATGAGGATGGGAAGCATGTGAAAGGGAATTGGTGACATGATGGGTGCCATGACAAAAGATGCAGGAGCTGTGCTGTTGCATACAGATGAGGACCCTCCTCACTGGGTGGAAACATGATTGTAAAGACACTTCTAGATTTCCACAGATGTACCTGGCACTAACAACATTGCTTATATTTGTAGGATTTTCTTCACTATAAATTCTTTTATGACATTTAGATAATAGTGACTTGCAAAAGCTTTACTGCATTGATTACTTTTATAGGGTATATTTTCAGTATGAATTCTTTTCTTTTTGCAGACCCTAGAGACCAGTTTATTTTTTCCATATTGTGTCACAATCTAATCTTCTAGGACAATTGTCTAAGAGAAATGCAAAGGCAGATAGAGTTTCCACATAATCTCTTTTTCCAGGAAATATCAACCTAAAGAAAGCACAATAATTTCATGCCAGATTTAATTAAAATGTAGCATTGATAAAATGTTTTTCAATTACAGCAACAACATTAATAATAACAAACAGACTCGATTAGTCACTGTGGAATGTCCTCCATGCATAAAATTTAATATTTGTGACCACTGTGATTCATGCATTATTGCTGCAAAATCATGTTTGGTGCACTGATAATACTCATGACCATAGTTTTGGGAGGCTGAAGTATGTTCATGTCATTGTCAACACTTTCAGAACAATTTCCCTTATAGACATGGATACAAACATACTCAATAAATGACTTAAATACTGAATCCAAAAAACATCACTAAGAACCCATGCAAAATAATGATCCTCTTTTCTCATCCCATATATCTTAGAGAGTTTCCATTCCCTCTACTCCTCTCAGCTCCTCCCCACTTTTCATCCTTTCTGCATCAAAGCCCTTTCTGTCTCTCTGTAGGAAAAACCTCAGAGACCCACTTATTGACAAATCTGCTCCAAAAAACTAAAGTAAAAGTTATAATATATGCCAGAGGACCAGGCACAAAAATATACATGTCCTGTGCTTATTGATTTATTCTCTGTGAGTTCACATGAACCTGATTCATTTGATTCAGATAGCCTTTTCTATTTGAGTCCTCTATCCCATCTGGCTATTTCACTCTTTGTCACATGGTGTTGCCTGACCTATTTTGGGGAAGGTTTGATTTAAAGGTCTGTGTTCTAAGGACTCTTGACATTATGTAACATCTGCTGGTAGGTGTCTGCATCTCTTCCAGCCTGATGCAGGAGGAAGCTTCTTGGATGGTGACAGAATAAGACCCAGGTCTTGAGTATAACATAATACTGGGGATCACATTATTGATATGTTTTTTCAGGGGTAGTGTTTGTTTTTCTCCTGGGTGTTTATTTTATCTACTGTCTGGTTCTTAGCTACACATGCAGAATTGGGAATGAGTTTCAGCTTGCAGAGTAGGATCTAAGTCAAAAGAGACATTGGTTAACTTTTCTTACATGGTTTGTGCCATCATTCCCCTAGTATATCTGGCAGGCTGCCAAAATTTTAGCCAAAGGTGTTGAGGCTAGGTTGCTTTTCATGTTTCTCTTTTGTTAGCCTGTTTAATAACGATGCATAACAGAGACAATATTATATAGGCAGGAAGGTTCAAATTCTCCATGTCCAATGACTTGTTTGGATTATATGCTTGGTAATGGAGAACTGCTCTCAATTTTAACAGAACTAATAGTTATCTTAGCAAGTGCCTAGGTTGGTTAAGGATCCAAGGCACCGACTTAGCCAATAACTCAATTGAATAAAATTCAGGTAGTGTACTAGAAAGCTCATTTGAAGCAAATACCAGGTCAGTTGGGATATCTTCACCCCTATAGTAGGTTACTGAATTTTGATTATCTTTATAGCATTTAGGAAGTATATACCACTGTAGGTTTCCATATCATCACTCTAATGCCCCTCTCAATTCCAACTGTCTCTCAGCATTTACTTCTTCAACCTTAACTTTCCTCCCAGTTTCTACCTCATTTTCCCATTCACATCCCCATCTGCCTCCAGTCCATCCATGAAATCTATTTTATTTTCTTCCACCAGGGAATCTATGTGCCAATGTGTCTCCTGAAGTATTATATCTCTGAATAAAATGGTTCTATGAATTGCTAGTTTATTATTTTAGCATTGTCTAATATCCACACATAAGTGAATATATTCCATAATTCTCCACCTGTGTCTGGCTTACCTCAGTAGATAATTTTTTCTAGGTACATCTACTTGCCTGAACATTTTTAATGTGAATATCTATCTATCTATCTATCTATCTATCTATCTATCTATCTATCTATCTATCATCTATCTATCTATCTATCTATCTATCTATCTATCATCTATCTATATTTTTATCAAAACCATAATGAACAGCTTCTATTTATTAGCAGCTGTCTTCCTAAAAACAGAGAAGTCAGAACTGAGTTCCACATCCAGAGTAAGTTGCCTCGGTTGCTGTGGGAATGCTAGGACAAAAACTGCAGAGCTTTCCTTGTGTCTAAGATTCTTCACTCCCTCTAGGTATCCAATGGAACCTATGAAAGGAGAAAGGAAATTACTATACTCCCTAACCATTGGAAGGTCACAACAACTTACCACTACTGATGTTAGCTGCTGTACATCACAGCCTCTAATACTAGCAACAGTATCAAAACCAGTTCTCAAACACCTGTTCCCGATGACCCTTACAGTCTGGATTGGCTAGCATACAGTCTGTATTTTCTAAAATAATGTGTATATAAAGCAGAAATACATTTCTTCATTAAATTGAGCTTTCTAAAGAAATCATGCACCTCTTAGCAAGCGTTTTGTGATGGTGCTGGTGGCTCCTGGCTTTCATGTTCTGCAGAGGACCTGACATAAATTATTTTTTTCTGGGCTGCCAGAATCTTATGGATTCCTTTCTAGTGGTGCCCTGAAGATGCTAAGTTTGTGGTCCACCACCTGAGAATTAATCCTCTCCCTTTCTGCTTCCAACTTATCTGTCTGAACCATGTTCTTCCTCACACCATTTCATAACTAGTTCTTGTTCATCGCAAGATTACACTTCTGTATGTCCAGGTGTACTGACACAAAACTATTCACTTTCTGCCGCAACTTCCTGTGAGCTAGCTGGCTTGGTATATTGACCAGACAGTTATGGCAAAACTTTTCAAACAGGCCATATTTCTTCAAGACTTCTACTGTGAGATCAATGAGCTATTGGTCTTCCAAAGTCAGTAGAACTGTGATTGACTTTGAGACATACTCCATTCAGTTGTCCAGAATGCTCAAAGAAGCATTTTTCTTTCTGGCAACACTAATAACAGTAACATCCACACACAGGTAAATATATATATATTACTTTTTAATCAATGAATGTGATGGGCACATTGAATTAGAATTGTTGCTGTACCACAGTGACTTTTGTTACATCTTCAGCTGTAAAGGATGTAGATGTTGCATAGCGTTTCCCATCTAAGTCTGATGTCACCTATGTCCTGTGACTGTGGAAGCTGCAATGATGCTACTTTCTTTTCTCCATCGCATGTGTATTAGTGCATGAAGTGTTCAGAGGACTGACACACCATCACAGAGCATAGATTACTACTGTGTTCATACACCTGTGACATCTCTGGCCTATGGAGACTCTTTGAGAATGGCTCTTGCCTGTGTGCATCTATGTTTCCCTGCCTGCAGAGGTCTGATTCTTGGGATTTTTGTGAATTACCCAGCATCTTCCATTTGGAAAGCCAGTAACAGTCCTCTCTTCTACATTCTTGCCATTTCCCTCACCTTCTCTTTCCTAGGCTCTGTGATATTCTCAGGCCATTCACACTCAGTCATTTTTTTGTGAACCAAACCATGTTTGTAGCTGCATAGACTGGGAAGTTCTTTTCTATACTTTTTTCCAAATTGACCGTGGTTCTGGATTTCAGAGTGTTTTATTCTGAAATTTATTCACACTATGAACATCATCATTCATTTTTCATGTACAGGCATTAGTATTTGTACCTCACAAATTCTAGTCTCTCATTTCTGGTCTTTTCTGCATTTTTCTGTGAAACATTTTGCTGACGGCTTATAAATTATATTCTCTATGGGTCATTATAAATGAAAAACATCAAAAAGCTAAAATTTCAAAGGGGAAGAAATTTTGTGCTCAAAACTGAGTTCATTAATCGGAAGGAAAGACTATGATTGATGTTTACTGGTTAGGTGATATAAGTATGGGGTCTCTGCAAACACTGTCTGGTAGAGTAACAATCCATGAGATCAAAAGAAATCTACTTCCATACTGCTCTGTAAATATTTCCGCACTGGTTGTGAATGTGTTGTGGGTTATTGCCAATGAAATTCTTCTAGCACTCAGGAAAAATCTTTCCCAGTGAATGTGGGAACAGCTCTGAAATAAAAGGTCTCCTGTAGTCAGAAGTCATGATATACCACAATGCCCCATGGAACAATTAACCACACAAGAGATTTAAAGGGAAAACCCTGGAGGGAGGCTGCTGGGATTTTATGTTCTGAGTTTGAGTAAACTGAGTTATTAAAACTGGGAAGTAGCCTGGTGTGGTGGCACACGCCTTTAATCCCAGCACTTGGGAGGCAGAGGCAGGCAGATTTCTGAGTTTGAGGCCAGTCTGATCTACAAAGGGAGTTTCTGAACAGCCAGAACTATACAGAGAAACTCTACTCAACAAACAAAAAACAAAAACAAACAAACAAACAAGAAACCCCAAAAAACTGGGAAATAAACTATAAGTTTTCTCTGTAGACTCAGTGGCCAATGCTGAGTGAACCTTCAAGATTCTGACCCCAGTGTGGTTTATTTTAGGAATAATTAGCACAGTATAATTTTGGCAAAAAATTTCTTGGTAATAATTGTCGCAATCATTTGTGCACAATGAAGATGATTGTGTGGGTACCTGAAAAAAAAATGGGGGCATTTCTAAGCACCTATTGAACTAAATTTTAATATTTCATATTGTCCTCATTTACATGTATTAGGAACTTTAATCTCCTTGATCATGACTGTGGGTTTTCAATTCTTATCTTGGATATCAGGTAAATTGTGCTCCTTATAGGATACATATATGGTTTGTTGTTTGAGTCAGGACATTTTATCTTAGTTTCTGTGTGTTTTGGGTCCTGTTCTGAGCATCAGAATTCAGAGGGGTTGCTTCATTGTGTGCATTTTTAGCCCAGATTGCTAGACGCACCATGTGAGAAGTTAGACAGGGTTAGTTGTATAAGAAGGGTTCAGAACCCAGGGTCAGTGTCCTAGTACATCCAGTTCTGGTCTAGTCTGGCAGCAACCTTGTGGGGAAGCTGTTCCAAGTAAGTCCTGGGAAGTTGTGTGGAAGGCAGCCTGCAACAGAGTTCCAGGAATAGTTCCTGATAGATGAGTTTAAGGAAAAGACAAATTAAAAGCAAAGGAATAAGCAAGCAAGCAAGCAAGCAAGCAAGCAAGCAAGCAAGCAAGCAAGCAAGCAAGCAAAAATCCAATACAACAAAAATCGCTGTGAAGAATTGGGAAGCTAATTAATTTTTTTTTGTTTTTGTTTTTTGTTTTTTCGAGACAGGGTTTCTCTGTATAGCCCTGGCTGTCCTGGAACTCACTTGGTAGACCAGGCTGGCCTCGAACTCAGAAATCCGCCTGCCTCTGCCTCCCAAGTGCTGGGATTAAAGGAGTGCGCCACCACGCCCGGCTGGAAGCTAATTAATTAAAAGGTCCAGAAGTAGGTAGGCTTAGGAGAACTGCAGGAAGCTGCTGAAAATTGGGCGGGTCCAGAAGGAGGGGCTAGGCAGAAGCATCCGGAAGTTCCTCCACTTCAGCCTTCTCTTTGTCTCTAGGCTGCCTCGTGGTCAGGAAGTCCTGGAGGGAGACTAGTGCCTAGGATTTGTGGAACCTGAAGACTTCCTTAAGCTACAGTTGTTGTGCTGGCCTCCCAGGACATTCAGCAGCTGGTCCTGTCACCTTCCAGGTCAGAGGAGCTGTTGGGCTGGGAAATGGGCAGGAGCAGGGCAGGCTTGCCGGCAGGGGTGCATTTTCTGCCGCCACTCTCACAATTCTGTTGTGAATATCTTACCATTATCAGGAAGTTTGAGATCCTGTGAATTGGGTTCATGGTGCTGTTTTAATTAATTTTTTTTTTTTTTTTTTTTTTTTTTTTACAGCTTGAAATCAGGGACAGCAATTTCCCCTGAGATCATTTATTGTTGAGAATTGTTTTGGCTACCCTGGAGTTTTTGTTTGTCCATATGAAGTTGAGAATTGCACTTTTATTTGTCCATATGAAGTTCAGAATTTCACTTTCCATCAAGAATGATGTTGAAATTGTGGTGAGGATTACATTAAATCTGTAGATTGCTTTTGGTAAGATGACAATTTTTATATGTTCATCATACCAATCCATGAGCATAGGAGACCTTTCCATCTTCTAAGTCTTCTTTGGTTACTTTCTTATTTTTTTTTTTTTTTCTTCTTCCAACTTTTATTAGATAATCTCTTCATTTACATTTCAAGTGTTATCCAGAAAGTTCCCTATACCCTCCCCCCTCCCGGCCCTGCTCCCCTACCCACCCGCTCCCACATCTTGGCCCTGGCGTTCCCCTGTAATGGGGCATATAAAGTCTACATGACCAAGGGGCCTCTCTTCCCACTGATGGCCAACTAGGTCATCCTCTTCTATATATGCAGCTAGAGACATGAGCTCAGGGGGTACTAGTTAGTTCATGGTTATTCTTCCACCTATAGGGTTGAAGACCCCTTCAGCTCCTTGGGTACTTTCTCTAGCTCCTTCATCCTTGGGAACCCTGTGTTCCATCTAATAGCTGACTGTGAGCTTCCACCTCCATGTTTGCCATTGGTATAGTTACCCCTGAGACAGCTATATCCGTGCCTTTTCAGCACTATCTTGCTGGCATATGCTATAGTGTCTATGTTTGGTGGCTGATTGTTGGATGGATCCCTGGCAGCTTCAGTGATTGGGTCCATCCTTTGGATTCAGCTTCACACATAATCTCTTTAACTCTTTCAATGTGTGCTTTGTTCTTAATTCTAGGAAGGGGTGACGTGTCCACATTTTGATCTTGCTTCTTCTTGAGTATCATGTGTTTAGTAAATTGTATCTTGGGTAGTCTAGGTTTCTGGGCTAATATCCACATATCAGTGAGTACATGTTATGTGAGTTCTTTTGTGAATGGGTTACTTCACTCAGTGTTTTAATTAATTTTATGGTTGCCAGAATTTTTTTTTTTTAAATTACCCCGTAGATCCCTTGGTCATCTCTGGGTTTGTATATTGGGATGGTTTTCTTTGCAAAATCCTTAATAAAGCTTCTCGATTTCATATTCATTCATGCTCTCTTAACTCCCCTGTTCCTCCATTTGCCATTTCATATCCCTTTCTCCAGGTTACTGACTAGGCATCCCAAGAGAGCTTTGTAGATATTTATCATATGGGGGACCAGTGCAGATTTGATTGAATTAGAAAATATTCGTTATACAGTACCGTCATGTGGCTGTAAATATTAACATTAACCTATCAAAGTTATAGTCTCCATTAGTTTAACACTGAGATATATGCAGTCTGTGATGTAAATTCAGCATTGAGAAATGTGTCTTCATAGGCTTAGTGTCACACCTTAGGTTGGAATGAAACATGAAGACAGGATTGCAGCAAGGTACAGCTGAGGAGAAGATATATAGTAGGTTCTGTCAACCCTGAGTGTCGCCAGAGAAAAACTATTTGTACCATGTGGGCAAGTTTTATAAAATAATACATCCTGACCAAGAGATGGATTTGGTCGCATGCTACAGGCTGTTGTATAGGCCAGTGCAGTTTCCTATGAGGCCTTATTATTTCCTGAGACATACAACCTGCAACATTGCAAGAAGGTACTTAGTTCTTGGGCTGCTCGTGGGTTTAAGTTTTGGCATTTCAGTCTGAGGAAGAAAGCATTCATAGATATCTGGTTGGTTCCAAACGGAACCATGCCATCAGGTGAGGGGAGGGTAAGTCAGGATGAGATGGAGGATAGAGGGGCAGGCCAAGAGATAACCTGGAGCCAAGAATGCACCTACCCAACTATGACTTCACTGATATGTTAACAGCCTCCCCAGTTAGCCATTCCTGCTGAATTACTTTGAGTCCTTCCAAGGTTCAACCCAGTAGGCTGTGAGAGGTTGATTTCAGACCAGGATATTTTAATAAGTGGAAAACTTACTATGGATTAAGAGAAAATTGGACAGCACCTTTTGAGTAATTAGGATTGCTCACTTACATAAGAAAAATGACTCCTTGCTTCATGAAAAGCCCATGGACATTCATGGTTTGTTAAGTTCTGTACTGTGGACTCCTTGAAGGTGTGGGAATGCTTAGACCCTGCACTAAGGAATTTTTTTCACAGACCTCTTGTTGGAAAAGTCCAGCAGTCTGGATTCTGTGGATCAGAATAATTTTCTTTTAGACTTCCCTGCTCCTCTTCTGTGTTGCTTAGAAAAGGACTCTGTATGTGTGTTAATTGCGTGAATGATTCTCACATCTCTAGGGTAAACTGAAATACTCAGTTAAAAAGAGACATTTTCATAATATCTCCTCTTTCCCTCATGTTTATCCTTTTATCAGGGATTGACATCTTTCTTTCGTTGTTCCATGAAAAGTTCCATGTTAATTCTGAACAGTATTTTCCTATTTTCAGGTATTCATATGCTCAACCCAATCTGCATAACTGTAAATCAACACTATGAGCACTGGAAGGTTAAAGGTCAAGGAGACTCTCACAAAGGATCCGGGTATGTTAGAGGTATTGAAGGAGGGATGGAGTGGGGCTCACCTGTCAGTAGAAAGAGGACATGAATTTGATTTTGCCAGATTCTATTTCCTTAATGATTCTGGAAAACAATAATATTAGATGTGATGATATGGATTTCCCATGGTAGGCAGTGCTGTCAGCTGTCACTTCATGTCTATATTTATTCCCCTGCAATCTATGTAATTTTTTTTTTTTTTTTTTTTGTGTGTGTGTGTGTGTGTGGAGCTTGAACCAGAAAACCTTCTGTTACCCACAGGTAGTCTTGCCACTATCATAAAAAATTCCATGTCTTGTCTGGCAGATTCAGATTGCAGCAAGCAAGTTGCAAACCTGAGTATAGTCATTGAAACCTCTGCTGCCTGCACCAATTTGCCTATCAGTTTTTGTCACTATGAAAGTTACCACCAGGGTGTCTAAGATGTCTGTTGAGAGTGAATGATCTGATATGATTTGGTTTTCTCCACAAGGTCTACTTGCTTGCTGAATCACCTGTTCTGTCCACTCTAAATGTTTTCTTGTCTTTGACCTGTGTTCTTATTGATGCTCTGTGTTGCATTAGTCCCGATTAGAGTGGAGTAATTATTGTTGACCTTCTCTGTACTTTTTACTTTAGTTTTGAGTCTGTTTGCCTTATGTCTGAGGTATGTTTCTTCTCTTATATTATTTTCTTTTTTTTGTTTTTCGAGACAGGATTTCTCTGTGTAGCCCTGGCTGTCCTGGCACTCACTTTGTAGACCAGGCTGGCCTCGAGCTCAGAATTCCGCCTGCCTCTGCCTCCCGAGTGCTGGGATTAAAGGCATGTGCCACCCCCCCCCCCCCCCCCGGGCTTCTCTTATATTCTTGAGAGCTTTTATACTGAGCAGTTTATACTTTTTACCACAGGGTTATATAAGTAAGTTTCATTCTCCTATTGTCAATGAAATTTGGGAGGATTCCTGCCTACAACTATTGACATAGGCCTAGTTCCATAAGCTTCTACTCTCCATACAGTATTATCTAGGCCTAGTGTGTTTTCAGCCCCTGAAATTTGCTGCTGAATAAGCTCTCCCTTTCTTATTCCTTCTCAACGCTTAACTGGCTGATTTAACTCAGTTTTTCCAGCTCAAGCTCCTCTCCCAGCTGAGTTATTCTCTCAGACACTGAATTTCTCCACTTGACCTTAAATTAAGTGTAGAAATCTTTTCTAATTCTCTGGATCCTTCTCATTCTCCTGCTCATTCTGTCTTTGCCTGTGCCTAGCATGTTTTATCTTCAATCTGAGTCTGTAAAACTCTCCCAGTAAAACTGTTTCCTTCTCCGTCTCTGTTGCTCTTCTCTCTCACCTTTACTGTCCTGCGGCCCATGTACTCTACTGTATTCCTTTATTATTCTCTTCTTTGTGTAATATCTTTCTCTCCCTAAAGTAGCTTCCTTTTCCTCTTATTACAGCAAAGTTGGGCATATCCTATTCTCTCAGATCTTTCTCTGATATATCACATTTTCTCTCATTCTATTAGACTTCACTTTCAAACATGGGTGTATTCTTCTACATATAAACTGTACTTTTGTTATTTTAAATTAAAGTGAATATTTAGGTCTTGCCTGTACTAAAACCAGAGCGATTAATGTTGTGTGCCTTGGGTGAACCGCACCCTAAGTCACAACAGGTTCAAGGATCCCTACCCAATGTGTTGTCAGTTTACTTCTGTACAATTTCTTCTTCCTGAAATGTAAATCAAGATCCACATATACTACTCTTCAGTAAGTTGATATCTGTTTCATTTATTCTGATTTCTACTAGGGATTTTATTATAATGATCTTTGAAGGTCGGTCACTGTCATTCTGTTCTTTGTGAGATTATATTCCTTAGGATTTTTAATCTGGAAGATTTTGCTGGCAGTGTAGGTGGCAAAGTATGGTTCAGTTTGCTCTCAATTCCTTGTGTGGGATAGAGCTTTATTGTGTTGTATATGAGGAATACTTACTAGTTCTCCTGTATTTATTCATTCTTAGCAAGAAATTTCTTATTTCCTATGACCTCATGAAACATGTATGCCTTATTCTTTTGTGCATACTTTCATCAGTTCATTTTCCAAATAGGTTTTTTGTTTGTTTGTTTGTTTGATTGATTGATTCATTTTTGTTGTTGTTGTTGTTTGGTTTTATGAGACAGGGTTTCTCTGTGTAGTCCTGGCTATCCTGGAACTCTTTCCATCGAGCAGGCTGGTCTGAAACTCAGAAATCCACCTGCCTCTGTCTCCCAAGTGCTGGGATTAAAGGCAAGCTCCACAACCTCTTGACTCTAAATTGGTTTTTGACTAAAAATCATGTCTGCAGGGCATGGTGGAGCACGCCTTTAATCCCAGCACTCTGCAGGCACAGGCAGGCAGATTTCTGAGTTCGAAGCCAGCCTGTTCTACAAAGTGAGTTCCAGGACAGCCCGCTCTATATAGAGAAACCCAGTTTTGAAAAACAAAACAAAACAAAAAACAAAAAACATGTCCTTATGAATTACTACATTCAAATTTTCTTTATATACTTTCAATACTAGTAGGCACTTTGGAATGACAGTTATTTTCTCTCAGGGCTTGAAAAATATTGTTCCCTTCACTCCTGATTCTAATCTATGTGTAAATATTTATTAGTACTGAATGCTACTGTAATGTCACCACATTGATGGTAATGGACAGGACAAGAGAATAGGAAAATAGATGTACATTGTTATAACACATAGATATGACAAAAGACACACAAATATGGGGGTAGATAAAGCCAATCTGTAATAGCCTTCCCTAGGGAATGCTAAGCTAGAATGCTATGTTCTTCTTCTACTCAATAGTCCCAGTATCTGAAAACACTACCCATTCCTTTTATAGTTTGTCCACTTTCAAAATATTGGGATGAAAGAAGTGATAGTAAAAATGGTCTGGAAGGTTGATAAGTACAGAATTAAACCTTGTCAGAATCAGATGTGTATTTGAGGCAAAGCCAGTTTCAAGTTTAAGGTCAAAGCCCTAGTGTTCCTATGGACTTCTTGGTGGATGTGAAACCATGGGTCATTCTTTCCATCTTAGAATGAGCTCTTGTTCAGTCTCCATAAGATGCAAGAGGTACTTTTCCTGTTATACACATAGACAAAATAATTCCATGATATACATTCATTACATGCATTTACTATTGTTGAAACTAATGCCCAACATCTATCACTGGTACAGGAATTTAGGATCTGTTGCTGTAAAGTTGACAACAATACTCTGCCTGTATGTCACGGGCAAAATTCATAAAGTGACATGCTTTGCAAAAATGTCCTGATTAGGGCCGGGTGTGGTGGCGCACACCTTTAATCCCAGCACTCGGGAGGCAGAGGCAGGTGGATTTCTGAGTTCGAGGCCAGCCTGGTCTACAGAGTGAGTTCCAGGACAGCCAGGTCTATACAGAGAAACCCTGTCTCAAAAAAACCAAAAGAAAAAAAAGTCCTGATTATTCCCTGAATATTTATGCATTCCTATGCCCACTTTTTATAGCCCATTTGATGTTGTCTTCAAATGCCTGGGTCATAGAGATTTCCATATAATAAATTTATGACAGCATTATATTTTTCCCTGTATCTAAGTTTCTGTTGTACAAAAATTCCTCTTGCCCCTCAACTTTTCATCACATGAATTAGGGATTATCCTCGTTTCTTTCATGCATATTACACCTGTTAGAATATTCATAGAGAAACATTCTGGTAGAGTATTTGTATTTCTGGTTTTTTTTGTTTGTTTGTTTGTTTTTTGTTTTTTTTTTTTTTGCTATTGCAGATATTAGAAAACTCCTAAAGTTTTTTTTTAATCTGTGCTAGCTAAATCTCCTGGTGCTAGCATTTTCAGGTGAATGGCTTTTGTAGGATATTAGTCTGAAGGCTTTGCACATCCTTGTCTCTCTCTGCTTAGTAGAATAAAATGATGACAGATGTCTTCAGTTTTTGTAGTGACAGGTTTAGGATGATAGCTACTATGTTCATTAGACTCAGTGTTCTTTCTTTCTTTTAAAAAGATGTATTTATTTTATGTATGTGAGTACACTGTCACTGTCTTCAGACACACCAGAAGTGTGTCTGTTTGTCATTCACCGAATTCTTGCCCACTTGCTCCAGAGAACACGTTCCACGCAGACAGGGGGCCTAAAGGGTCTATGGCAGGAGACAACTGTATCAGGGTCTTGCCAGCAAAATCTTATTGACATCTGCAATAGTGTCTGGGGTTGGTGGTTCTTTATGGGAAGGATCCCTGGTGGATCCCTGGTGGGGCAGTCTCTAGATGGTTCTTCCTTCAGTCTCAGCTCTGAACGTTGTCTCTGTAATTCCTTCCATGGCTGGGTACCCTATTTTTATTAGGGTTATTTGGTTCTATGAAGTCTTAAATTTGTTTTTGTTTTGTTTTGTTTTGTTTTTGTTTTTTTGAGACAGGGTTTCTCTGTATAGCCCTGGCTGTCCTGGAATTCACTCCATAGACCAGGCTGGCCTCGAACTCAGAAATCTGCCTGCCTCTGCCTCCCAAGTGCTGGGCTTAAAGTCTTGTGCCACCACCACCCGATGAGTCTTAACTTCTTGAGTTCTTTGTATATAGTAGACATTAGTCCTCTCTCAGAGAGAGAATTGGTTAAGATATTTTACCATTCCGTGGGTTGCTGTTTTGTTCTATTGACAGTGTCCTTTCCCTTACAGAAGTTTTTCAATTTTATGAGAACTCATTTGTCCTTAGTTGACCTTTGAACTTGAGCCATTTCTGTTCTGTTCAGAAAATTTTACCCTTTGCAGATAGGTTGAAGGCTCCCCCCACCCCTTTCTCTTCTATTATATTCCGTGTATCTAGTTGTATGTGGAGGTTCTTGATCCACATTGACTTGAGCATTGTACAAGGAGGTAAGAGTGGATCAATTTGCATTCTTGTCCATGTGGAGCTCCACTTGAACTAGCACCATTTGTTGAATATGCTGTCTGCTTTTCACTGGTAGACTTGGGCTTCTTTTTCAAAGATCAGGTTACACTAGGTGTGTGGGTTTATTTCTGGGTCTTCAATTGTATTTCATTGATCTACCTTTCTGTCTCTGTTCCAATACCATGCCTTCTTTATCATTTTTCCACGGTAGTAGAGTTTGAAGCCAGAAATGGTGATACCCCACTACCCCCCAAATTCTCATATTGTTGAGAATAGTTCTCGCTATCCTGGGTTTTTTTGTTGTTGTTGTTATTCTTGATGAATTTAAGAATTGCTCTTTCTATGTCTGTGAAGATTTGACTTGAAAGTTTGATGGGTATTGAATTGAATCTGTCGATTCCTTTTGGTAAGTGGCCATTTTTACTATGTTAATCCTGTTAATTTGGTTTTTTTTGAGACAGAGTTTCTCTGTATAGCCCTGGCTGGCCTAGAACTCACTTTGTAGACCAGGCTGGCCTTAATATCAGAAATCTGCCTGCCTCTGCCTCTGGAGCGTTGGGACTAAAGGCGTGTGCCACCTTGTCTGGCAATCATGTTGATTATTGAGTATGGGAGATCTTTCCATCTTCTGAGGAATTCTTTCTTAAGAAACTTGAAATTCTTGTCAAACAGATCTTTCAGTTGCTTGGTTAGAGTAACACAAAGATATTTATATTTTTTAGTATTTGTGACTATTATGAAGGATGTCATTTCTCTAATTTCTTTCCCACCCTGATTATCCTTTGAGTAGAGGAAGGCTACTGATTTGTTTGAGTTCATTTCATATCCACACACTTTGCTGAAGTTGTTTATGAACTGTATGAGTTGTCTGGTGGAATTTTTGAAGGCATGCATACTATCATATCATCCACAAATAGTGAGATCTTGACTTTTTCCTTTCCAATTTGTATCTTGTAGACCTTCTTTTGTTTTCTAATTGTTCTATCTAAAACTTTGATTTCAATGGGTGATTGATGGGGAGAGAGAGTGGGCAGCCTTGTCTCTAGTCCCTGATATGAGTTGGGATTGATTCAAAATTTTCTCTATTTAGTTTTATGTTGGCTACTCATTTTTTGTTTGTTTGTTTATTGCCTTCATTGTGTTTCAGTATGGGCCTTGAATTGCTGATCCTTCCAACGGTTTTAATATGAAGGGGTATTGTATATTGTCAAATGGTTTCTCAGCATCTAATCAGGTGATTTTGTGTTTTTGTTTTTTCTTTTCCTTTGAGTTTGTTTATATAATGGATTATGTTGTTGGATTTCCATATAATGAACAATACCTTCATCCCTGCGATGAAGCCTACTTGATCATGGTAAATGATTGTTTTGATGTGTTCTTGAATTTGGTTTGCTAGAATTCTATTGATTACATTTGCATCAATATTTATAAGGTAAGTTGGTGTGAAGTTCTCTTTCTTTTTTGGGTCTTTTTGTGACTTAGGTATAAACATAACTGTGACTTCATAGAACAAATTGGGTGGTGTTCTTTCTGTTTTTTTGTGCAACAGTTTCAATTATTTTTTTGCGGGCATGCCCACCCACTGCTACCTTCTTAAGGGGAGGGCTATGGGGCTGGAGCTGGGCAGCACAGTGGAGAGCAAGGGCGAAAGGGCGGGTGGGGACCTCCAAGAGGCCAGGCTAGCTCAGGAGTCTGGATACTGCCAAGGAGGAGGAGGTAAGGAGGTGGGCTATGACTTAAGACGCACCAGAGGAGGGCATCAGATCTCATTACGGATGGTTGTAAGCCACCATGTGGTTGCTAGGATTTGAACTCATCACCTTCGAAAGAGCAGTCGTGTGCTCTTATCCGCTGAGCCATCTCACCAGCCCTTCTCTCGCTTCTTATGGGAGTTCAACACATCCTATCTTGTCAGATCTTTCTCTTATTTGTAACATTTTTGCCACCCAGTTTCACATCACGTTTAAACATGTGTGTTTCATTCTACATCCTCTACAACCTTCATCTTTTGGGTTTGAAGTGAGTATTAATGGCTTTCCTGTATGCTTAGCAAAGTGAATAAACGTGTATTGTTGGGTAGAACCATATCCTAAGTAGAAACAGGTTCAAATATCCGAGCATAATAAATATCCTTTCAATGAGTCTTTGGAATCTTTTTTTTTTTTTTTTTTTTTTCCCGAGATAGGGTTTCTCTGTATAGCCCTGGCTGTCCTGGAACTCACTTTGTAGACCTGGCTGGCCTCGAACTCAGAAATCTACCTGCCTCTGCCTCCTGAGTGCTGGGATTAAATGTGTGCACCACCACGCCCGGCTGAATCTTTGGAATCTTATATTGATTAGTTTTGTGTTTTGAAACTCTCTTGCATTCTTGATGTAAATAGCTTTCCAACCACATGTTGACTCACAGCCATCTGTAATGGGATCTGATACCCTCTTCTGGTGTGTCTGATGACAGCTACAGTGTACTCATATAAATAAAATGAATCTTTTTTTTTTTTTTCCGAGACTGGGTTTCTCCATATAGCCCTGGCTGTCCTGGAACTAACTCTGTACCAGCCAGGACTCAAATTCAGAAACCCGCCTGACTGTGCCTCCTGAGTGCTGGGATTAAAGGCAGGCGCCACTAAGCTCTGCCTCTGCTGCCGCAGCCCCTCTCAGCGCTGGCCAGCTGGAGGGAGTGGGGCGGGGCATGGCAGCGGGAGTAGGCCTGGGGCCCAAGGAAGACAGGAGCCACAGCAGTAGTGCCCCGCCAACCCCCAGCGGTCCCCGCCAACCCCCAGCGGTCCCGCCAACCCCCAGCGGTCATGTTGGCGCACGGATGTTATGGTATCCAACGGGCCGCCAGAGTGGGCGGCCATGGGCCCCCGACTGCCCCTCACCCCTAGCAGCTGCGTGTGGCACGAAGACTCATGCCTGCTCTCTTTCTATATAAGCCCGGGGGGTGCGTGGAGCCTGGAGGCCACCTCAACCCCGAGCAACTTTTCTGTGGGGACGGTAGCGGCTGGCGGGCGTGGGGGTGGCCCTCACGCGCTGTGGGCCTCCGGGGTCCCCTGGGAAGCCTTGGCAGGCCCCGCCCCACCACAAAGGTTTAAAGCGGGGACCAATGTATGGTATTGTAATTTAACCTCTTTTGGTGGTAAGGGATAAGACAGGACAAATGTAATAGAGATGCACATTGTTTTAGAACTTAGATGTAAGAATAGCTGGCTCTATGTGGGAGTTGAGAAAACCAAACTTATAGAGATATTCCTCAGGAATAATAAAATAGAATTTTATGGCTTTGTACTAATCAAGCGTCCCAGTGACTAACCACTACATATAGCTATTTGAACATTTTCTGTTTTAAAGAGTTTTGATGTAACACTTGACAGTAAACTTTAACTGAAAGGCTCAACAGTACAGAATTATGTCTATGCAGAGATAGGTGGGCATTTGAGGAAACGTTAGTTCCAATTTAAAAAGTAGAAACTGTAATGTTCCTAGTGACTTCATGATGGAAGTCAGTAAAACCATGGGTACACATTGCAAGACAGGATGGCATTTCATCACAGGGCATCAGCATCTAGGGAGAGCCATTGATCACTCTTTATACTGAGCATGCTACAGAGCCCTTTTATCAGTGTATTTGCTACACCCACATATCCAAGACCTTTTTAGACACCGAGTGCTCTTCTGATTTCTCAGATTATTCTTAAGGAATGTATAAAACCATGTGGTACTTCTTGTATTTTTAAATAGCTTATTAAGTATTATCAGATTGGAGTATTCTCCTGGGATATTGAAAAATTATGTTTCTTCTAATTTGAGAAAATTTGCCCTCCCTGTATCCTTATTTGACACATTGAATATATTCTGTGTCTTTCTTGCAGTTTTTAAGCCCTGATACTCTGTGATAAGTTACTGTGGAGACTTTGCACATCCCTTTCTTTTCTGAATAGAGTAGAATGATGACATCTGTCTTCAATATTTGTAATGATAGGTGTAGGGTATTGGCTATTATCTACATTAGACTGAGGGATGGATGTTCTTTCTGTTCTCACAATCTCCAAAGGTCTCATAATTATCCACTGTGATATTTTCCCCAGGTGTTTCATAGGTATATTGACATGGTTGTGAGCTTTCTCTTAGTGTACATATTTTGAGTCTTGACTTGCTTGGTTTGTGCCTTTTGAAATAGTCTTGCATCTCTAGCATGAAATCAAATCAAGTTGAATTCACTTTCTGCATCCACCAGAGATAGTCTTTATCAATGTATATTGGTTCACAGTGATTCTTTTTTCTTTTGTTTTGTTTTTTGTTTGTTTTGTTTTGTTTTGTTTTTCATGGCAGGGTTTCTCTGTGTAGCCCTGGCTGTCCTGGAACTCACTCTGTAGACCAGCCTGACCTCAGAAATCCGCCTGCCTCTGCCTCCCGAGCGGTGGGATTAAAGGCGTGCCCCACCACTGCCTGGCCACAGTGACTCTTATTCTTTTTTCTTTGTACATATTTTAGGGCAATTTGTTTTACATCCAGATAAAGTCAGCATTGTGTGATGACTGTACAACATTATCCTTTTTCTTTATTCTACAATATTCTCTCTGCAATATTTTGGGGGGTTTTCTAAAGAAATTTGTGAATACACTGTATATTTGTTTAGTATCCAGATGACATTTTTTTGAAGAAACACTGATGGCCTGAGTGTTTGCACTCTCTTATTGCCTGGCCTAGTGTTAGGACTTTGGACGTTTACACATTCACATGTTTCTAGAAAATCATTATTTTCCTCATCATTTTTCATTAATTTTATATGGCTTTCTGCAGCACTCCATCCATGTGCTATTTCCCGGTGTCAATCTAAACTACTTAGGCAGAGTCTTTGGAAGAGACTATTCATACATCTGTTAAATGCCAAGAGAAATATTTCCATGAGATAAATATTAGTTCAATGTAATACATAAAAAGTGCTGAATAAATGGTGATAACATGGCAACTTTGTGTAGTAAATGTATCACAACGTTTTAAAAGAGTTACTATGTTTTTACTCATGTGTAAACCCATTGATGCATATGTATGTATGTGTGCATAATGTGTATGTATTGGTATCTATGCAAGGAGACACATGTCATATATTCTTACTTTCATATGGAACTACATCATATTTAACAGATAGAACCTTTGTACTCCAAGACAATAGGACACATGTTGCTTCTTCTGGGTAGAATGAACTAGATTCTCATCAAAGTCTCAGGTATTTTATTCTAGTGTGACTACTAATGAAACTTCATCCAATTCTAGAAATCATTCATTGGACACCCACTAGCCATTTGTCTTTGACTCTAATCCCAGTAAGATAACTTTTCAGTAATAACACTGAATATTAGTGTTTTACCTGTGCTCTGTGTTAGTGCATGGTAACTCCTAAGGCTTGAAATAGTCCTAAGTTTATACTCCTATTCCTTATAAGTCTAAATATATCATTCCATGCTTTCATGACTGTAGAAATGTTGTCAAGATCCCTAGTATCATTTTGCTTTTAATGATACTTATGCCATTTAGCATTGTCTGTAATGGAGTTGTATTTATTTCAAATTTGAATTGTTCAATCCTTAATCTGAAATTTGAAGAATTCCAATCTTTATTCCTTACACAGAACCTGGGAGAATAACAACCAGAAGAATGAGTGTGTCTCTGGTTAACACTCCACAGGTCAGTGTCCTGTCCACATGTCTTTTGAAAAATCCCTTTTTCATTCACATTATCCAAAGTTTTATTCTCTATATGTGTCATGTCATCTTTAGGGCTTATTTTCTATGATCTTTGTTTTTTCTCTGTAATAAAGAATATTTAAAGTTTTTGCATTTCATGTATATAAGAGCTTTATATTTTAACTTGATTTTGTCTTGTAAGGACATATAATTCCCTTGGACTGGAGACCTGCATGTCTCAAAGAGCATCTCTTGTAAATGATACTCAATGAATATATTGATGCCTATCTTCTACATTGAATAAGTTCTGTCCTTTTTTATTAGTGTATGAGTAAGGTCTCTTGTGCCATACAAATTTCATTTCAGGGAAGGTCAGGTGTCTAGACATAAACTTGTGAATGTGGATATGGAAATATGTAGAAATTCTCATCACTAAGCAAGATATGAAAGAATAGAATTTGTAGAAGGCAAAATTATATGAGACCACTGTCTTGAATTTTTTTTGTTTTGTTTTGTTTTGTTTTTCAAGATAGGGTTTCTCTGAGTAGCTCTGGCTGTCCTGGAACTTTATAGACCAGGAAGGCCTCGAACTCAGAAATCCACCTGCCTCTGCCTCCTGAGGGCTGGGATTAAAGACGTACACCACCACGCCCGACTTGAATTCTAATAGTAAATATATTACCTACCTCCCTAGGGTCACAGATGATAGAAGATACTTATCTTTCATTGCCAATGTAGTTATTTTGAGATTATGCAGATTTCAGTATACTAGCAACTCTTGTTTCACAATTTATGTCCCACAATAATCATTAAAGTGTTGACATTGAAATCTATTCATCTGCAATATGTTTAGAAATAGTTAAATTAGGTTTTTATGCAGAAACAGCAAGTCCCTTTACACTATAGTCATTTTTATTCATTTTAGAGGCTCATTTGAAAAAGGACAGTATAGAACCTATATATTATATATTTTTAAACAACGTAAGAATTATAGATCACACTTGTCTATGCAAGCTATAATTCTAATACTTAGATCGTCAAATTCTGAAGAAAGAAAATAAAGTTAAAATTAGAAGATTGAAATAAGCCAGGCGTAGTGGCGCACGCCTTTAATCCCAGCACTCGTGAGGCAGAGGCAGGTGGAATTCTGAGTTCGAGGCCAGCCTGGTCTACAGAGTGAGTTTCAGGACAGCCAGGTCTATACAGAGAAACCCTGTCTCGAAAAACCAAAAAAAAAAAAAAGATTGAAATATTCAATTTATACAATGGGGAACAATTTATTAAACATTCATAAAATGTTAGTATAATTCTCCCTCAATTTAAATAAAAGGAAATGATTCTACTTCATTTCAATTCATTGCCACATATGATACTTGTCTACACATATGTATCTAATCATTTTGTAATCAAAGACCATATTAAAATATGAAATTCTTATTATGTCTCTTGCCCATGCCAACTCTTATAAAACATTGAATTGTTTTAATGTTCTCTAATGGTTGTATTTCTAGTTTATGATTTTAATTATATTTTCCTAAAATAATTTCCCATAGCATTTGATTCTCTGTCATAAGGAATGTTCAATGTATGCCCTGATAGTGCAGTTCTATTCTGTTCATAGAAAAAAAAAAAAACCCTGGAAGGTGGAAAAAAAGAAAATAAACTCTGACATTTATTTTATGCATTAATAGTGCAGTTCATATTCTACCTGTTTGTTCTAGAAAGGATGTAACATTTTACTTAGGCCTCAGATGGTCAAAAGGAAAAGTGATAATACAGTCATGGAAGACACAGCTGTACATAGGACTAAGCTAGTGTCCATATTTGAGCAAGGAGGATCCTGTAAAATTTGAAAGCATAAATTTTCTCATCATAACTTGATGATCTATGATGTGACACTGTGATTCTTTTTATTATCAACTCATATTTCATAAAGTTACATTACATTATCTAGACATCAAATGTACATGTTATATTCTGTAAATTTATACTGCTTTTGAGATGATTATATCATGCATTCAGAGAAATAGAAATATAAGGAAGTCTATGAATATTTTAGAAAGTATCTTTTATTGAAGTTAGAGTTTATGTTTCTTCAATATATGTTGGTTACATTTGCCTGAATATATGAATATGTACTATGTATTCCTCCCAACAGTATTGTTCAGAAGAGATCTGTTGTAGGTAGTATTTAAAAAATAAAAACAATTTCCTGTGCTTATGTCTCTGCCCCAGCAGCCTGGCCGCCCATGCACTAGGATGCTATGGCCAACCTGTTTTTATCTCATGGAGACTCTGACTCAGAACTCCACAGTCTCTCCACCAAACTCACTAAGTTTTCACTAGTGGGTCATTATCACACCAACCAACCTCCATGCTTTAAATTCCTCACAGCCTTTGTGGTGCACATCAGGCAAACTCACATTTTACCTTTCTCTCTTGAACCCAGACTAGCCCCTCAGTGAGGGAAAATACTATACAAACTTAGTTCAGAAACAATGGTAACTCAATCTCTGGCTTCAACAACCAAAACATAGTCTTATAAGCCTTATTAAAATCTGAATTCTCTGGTGGTGATTCCTTGCAGATCTGCCGTGATACTGAGAAACTCTTGCAGGTAATTCTTCCCTTATGCTGTTTCCATTCCAAAAGTTCCTAACTCCCTCCTGCTTTTACTCAGCCTCAGTCCAACCTGGAGTCCTGACAACTCACCCAGTGATTGGCTCCTTTATTGATTAGGGGATTGGTTCACAAGAAGCACACTGAGTACCAGACAGCTTCTCCTGGGAGAGCAGAATTAACATAAAAAATACAGTTCTCAGGAGCCATCCAAAACAGAGATCATTGGATTTTAAAGAACTGCTTTTTTTTACCAATTCATTGTGTAGTGCAATGGAAGTTTTGGTAAAGAAATTTCATCATAGAGGACTTGAAAAGACAGTACACAATCCAAACTACACACAAAATATTTAAAAACAGTGATGGTAACAAATCTTTAATGTGCTGCTAATGTCTTGGTAAACCACAAAAAATTCATGAAGGTAAGAAAGTTTCCAATTATGAACATTCTAGTAAGTCATTCTATAGATTGTCTGTTGAAGAGCAACAATTCATATCTTCAGACACATCTCGGTGAAACATTTAGAAACCATGTCCTTCAATTTTTCCTTTCCTCGCCTGTATCACAAACTATATCTTAGTTACTTCTTGTTTTTGAATAGAGTAAAGCATTTTGTCCAGTAGCAAATAGGTAGTTTTCCATTACAGGGTCTGTTAACCTTCAAGGACGTGGCCTTGGACTTCTCCCTGGAGGAATGGGAATGTCTCAGTTCTGCTCAGAAGTCATTGTACCTGGATGTGATGTTGGAGAATTATAACAATCTATTGTTTGTGGGTAAGAATGAACTTCTTGTTCAATTCCTATTTCTTTCTTTGAGTTTTCCTACTGTGTGTTTATAAACTCTTTGAGATATCCAGAGACCACTGAATAGGGGAAATTCTGGTAAAAATCATAACTTTTGCATTGTGTTTCCTTTATATTTTTCTGCTTTCTTTAGAAAAGTAACCAGTGCGATATTCTCTGAGATCACTCATTATCTCTTACCTAGCTTCAGTCAACATGTTCAAGTTGAAAAAAATCTAAATACTCAGAACAAGGAATTATATTTCTATACATATAATAGCTGCCATATTTTAATCTTATTATTGTTTTAAAATGTTCCCTTATTTACGATTACAAAAATGCACAAGGTTTCAAGTGGATATAGAGCATTTGTTTTAAATTAGCTCTTTTACATTTGTTCTCTGTTTAGATCTTGGAAAACATAACCTTTTTAAAATTTTATTAGATATTTTCTTTATTTACCTTTCAAATGTCTTCTTCTTTCCTGGTGTTTCTTCAAAAGCCTCCTCCCCTTATCCCTTCGTGCCTCCCCCTGCTCATCAACCCACTCCTGCTTCCTGGCCCTGGTGTTTCTGTACACTGTGGCATAGAGCCTTCACAGGACCAAGAGCCTTTTTCCCATTGATGACTAGACAATCCTCTGCTGCATAAGCAGCTGGAGCCATGTGTACTCTTTGGTTAGTGGTTTAGTCCCTGGGAGCTCTGGGGGTACTGGTTAGTTTATGTTGTTGTTCCTCCTATAGATAGAGCTATAAACCCCTTCAACTCTTTGGGTCATTTCTCTATCTCCTTCATTGGAGCTCAGCCCAATGGATGGCTATGTGCATCTCCTTTTGTATTTGTCAGGAACTGACAGAGTCTCTCAGGGGAGAGCTGTACCAGGCTCCTGCCAGAAAGCCCTTATTGGCATCCACAATAGTGTCTGGGTTTGGTGATTGTATTTCGGATGGCTTCTCCATGTCGGAGAGTCTCTAGCTGGTCATTCCTTCAGTCTCTGCTCCAGAATTTGTTTCCTTAACTCCTTCCATGGGCTTTTTGTTCCCTTTCTAAGAAGGATCAAAGTGTCTAAACTTTGGTCTTCCTTCTTCTTGAGTTTTATGTCATTTGTGAATTGTATCCTGGGTATTCCAAGTTTCTGGGCCAATATCAACTTTTCAGTGAGTGCATATTATGTGTATTCTTTTGTGATTGGGTTACTTCACTCAGAATGATATCTTCCAGGTCCATCCATTTGCCTAAGACTTTTATAAATTCATTCTTTTTTATAACTGCGTAGTATTCCATTGTGTAATAGTGCCACATTTTCTATATCCATTCCTATATTGAGGGACATCTGTTTTGTTTTTTTCCAGCTTCTGGCTATTATAAATAAAGCTGCTGTGAACATAGTGGAGCATGTGTCCTTATTACATGTTGGAGCATCTTCTGGTATATGTCCAGGAATGGTATTACTGGATCCTCTAATAGTATTATGTCAAATTTTCTGAGGAACCGCCATTCTGATGTCAAGAGTGGTTGTACCAGTTTGCAATTCCACCAAAAATGGAGGAGTGTTCCTCTTCCTCCATATTCTTGTCAGCATCTGCAATCACATGAATTTTTGCTCTTAGCCATTCTGACCAGTGTGAGGTAGAATCTCATGGTTGTTTTGACTTGCATTTTCCTGATGACTCAGTATGTGGAGAAAAAATTTTAGGTGCTTCTCAGGCATTCCTGATATTCTTTGTTTAGCTCTGTACCCCATTTTTAAATAGGGTTATTTGGTTTTCTAGAGTCTTACGTTCTTCATTTTTTTTTTCTTTTTTTTTTTCTTTTTTTTTTTTTTTTTTTTTTTTTTTTTTTTTTTTTTTTTTTTTTTTTTTTTTTTTTTTTTTTTTTTTTTTTTTTTTTTTTTTTTTTTTTTTTTTGTATATAGTGGATATTAGCCCTCTTTCAGATTTAGGATTGGTAAAGATCTTTCCCAATCTGTTAGTTGTCTGTTTGTTTTATTGACAGTGTCCTTTGCCTTACAGAATATTTGCAATTTTCTAAGGTCCCAATTGTCAATTCTTGATCTTCAAGCACAAGTCATTGGTGTTCTGTCCAGGAATTTTTTNTATATCAGGGTCCCTTCAGCACACTTTTGCTGTCCTATGCAATAGTGTCTGAGTTTGCTGACTGATTATGGGATGAATCCCCGGGTGGGGTAGTCTCTGGATATTCCATCCTTTCATCATAGCTCCAAAATTTGTCTCTGTAACTCCTTTCATGGGTATTTTTGTTTCCTATTCAAGGGAGGAATGAGGTATCTACATGCTGGTCTTCCTTCTTGATTCTCTGTGTTTTGCAAATTGTATCTTGGGTATTCTAAGTTTCTGGGCTAATATCCACTTACCAGTGAGTGCATATCTAATGACTTCTTTTGTGATTGGGTTACCTCACTAAGGATGATATCCTCCAGATATATACATTTGCCCAAGAATTTCATAAATTCATTGTTTTTAATAGCAGAATAGTACTCCATTGTGTGCCATGCAGTTTTTATCACAATTGCTCTGTAGTATATCTTGAGGTCAGGGATGGTGATTCCACCAGAGATTCTTTTATTGTTGAGAATAGTTTTTGCTATCCTAGGTTTTTTATTATTCCAGTGAATTTGCAAATTGACCTTTCTAACTCAGTGAAGAATTGAGTTGGAATTTTGATGAGGATTACATTGAATCTGTAGATTGCTTTCCGATGCATAGCCATATTGACTGTATTAATTCTGCCAATCCATGAGCATTGGAGATCTTTCCCTCTTCTGAGATCTTCTCCAATTTCTTTCTTCAGAGACTTGAAGTTCTTGTCATATAGATCTTTCACTTCCTTAGTTAAAGTCACACCAAGGTATTTTATATTACTTGTGACTGTTGTGAAGAGTGTTGTTTCCCTAATTTCTTTCTCATCCTGTTTATCCTATGTGTATAAAAAGGCCACTGATTTGTTTGAGTTAATTTTATATCCAGCTACTGCACTGAAGTTATTTATCAGGTTTAGCAGTTATCTGGTGGAATTTTTAGGGTCACTTATATATAGTATCATATCATCTGCAAATAGTGATGTTTTGACTTCTTCAGTTCCAATTTGTATCCCCTTGACCTCCTTTTGTTGTGGAATTGCTCTGGCTAGGACTTCAAGTACTATATTGATTAGGATGGGAAAGGGGGCAACCTTGTCTATTCCCTGATTTTAGGGGGCTTGCTTCGAGTTTCTCTCCATTCAGTTTGATGTTGGCTACTGGTTTGTTTTAGATTGCTATTATTATGTTTAGATATGGGCCTTGAATTCCTAATCTTTCCAAGACTTTTATCATGAAGGGGTGTTGGATTTTGTCAAATGCTTTGTCAGCATCTAACGAGATGATCATGTGATTATTTTTCTTTGAGTTTCCTTATATAGTGGATTACATTGATGGATTTCCATATATTAAACCATCCCTGCACTCCTAGAATGAAGATTACTTAGTCATGATGCATGATCGTTTTGATGTGTTCTTGGATTTGGTTTGTGAGGATTTTATTGAGTATTTTTTGCATCGATATTAATAAGGGAAAGTGGTCTGAAGTTCTCTTTCTTTGTTGGATCTTTGTGTGGTTTAGGTATCAGCATAACTGTGGCTTCATAGATTGAAATGGGTAGAGTACCTTCTGTTTCTATCTTGTGGAATGGTTTAAGGAGAATTGGAAATAGGTATTCTTTGAAGGTCTGATAGAACTCAGCACTAAACCCATCTGGTCCTGGGCTTTTTTTGGTTGGGAGACTATTGATGACTGCTTCTATTTCTGTAGGGGAAATGGGACTGTATAGATCATTAATCTGATCCTGATTTAACTTTGCTACCTGGTATCTGTCTAGGAAGTTGTCCATTTCATCCACGTTTTCCAATTTTGTTGAGTTTAGCATTTTGTAGTAGGATCTGATGATGTTTTGGATTTCCTCAGGATCTGTTGTTATGTCTCCTTTTTCATTTCTGATTTTGTTAATTAGGATACTGTCACTGTACCCTCTAGTTAGTCTGGCTAAGGGTTTATCTGTCTTGTTGATTTTCTCAAAGAACCAGCTCCTGGTTTGGTTGATTCTTTGAATAGTTGTTTTTGTTTCCCCATGGTTGATTTCATCCTGAAGTTTGATTATTTCCTGCTGTCTACTCCTCTTGTGTGAATCTGCTTCCTTTCTTTCTAGAGCTTTTAGGTGTGCTGTCAGGCTGTTAGTGTATGCTCTCTTTAGTTTCTTTCTGGAGGCACTCAGGGCTATGAGTTTTCCTCTTAGGACTGCCTTCATTGTGTCCCATCAGTTTGGGTATGTTTTGGCTTCATTTTCATTAAACTCTAAAAAGTCTTTAATTTCTTTCTTTATTTCATCCTTGACCTAGGAATCATTGAGTAGAGTGTCGTTCATTTTCCATGTGAATGTTGGCTTTCTATTATTTATGCTGCCATTGAAGATCGGCCTTTATCCCATGGTGATCTGATAGAATGCATGGGATGATTTCAATATAATTGTATCTGTTGCGGCCAGTTTTGTGACCAATTATATGGTTAATTTTGGAGGAGGTACCATGAGGTGCTGAGAAGAAGGTATATCCTTTTGTTTTAGGATAAAATATTTTGTAGATATCTATTTAATCCATTTGTATAATAACTTCTGTTAGTGTCCATGTGTCTCTGTTTGCTTTCTGTTTTCAGGATCTGTCCATTGGTGAGGGGAGTGTTGAAGCCTCCCACTATTATTGTGTGAGGTGCAATGTTTGTTTGAGCTTTAGTAAAGTTTCTTTAATGAATGTGACTGCTCCTGCATGTGGGGCATAGATATTTAGAATAGAGAATTCATCTTGGTACATTTTATCTTTAATGAATATGAAGTGCCACTACTTGTCTTTTTTGATAACTTTGGGTTGGAAGTCAATTTTATTTGATATTAGAATGGCTACTCCAGCTTATTTCTTCTGGCCATTTTCTTGGAGAATTGTTTTCCAGCCTTTTACTCTGAGGTATCATTTGTCTTTATCCCCGAGGTGTGTTTCTTGTAAGCAGCAAAATGTTGGGTCCTGTTTGTGTAGCCAGCCTGTTAGTCTTTTTTTTTTTTTAAATTGGATTAGTGAGTTCATTGATATTAAGAGAAATCAAGGAAAAGTATTTGATGCTTCCTGTCATTTTTGTTGTTAAATTATGGCTGTCTTCTTTTAGTTTTGTTAAAGGATTACTTTCTTGCTTTTTTTAGGGTATAGTTTCCATCATTGTGTTGGTGTTTTCCGTTTATTATCCTTTGAAGGGCTGGATTTTTTGAAAGATGTTGTGTGAATTTGGTTTTGTCCTGGAATACTTTGGTGTCTCTGTCTATGGTCATTGAGAGTTTTGGTGGATATAGTAGCTTGGGCTGACATTTGTGTTCTCTTATTGTCTATATAACATCTGTCCACTATCTTCTGGCTTTCATAGTCTCTGGTGAGAAATCTGGAGTAATTCTAATAGGCCTGCCTTTATATGTTACTTGAACTTTTTCCCTTACTGCTTTTAATATTCTGTCTTTATCTAGTATATTTTTTGTTCTTATTATGTGTTTGGAGGAATTTATTTTCTGGTCCAGACTATTTGGAGTTCTGTAGGCTTCTTTTATTTTAATGGGCATCTCTTTCTTTAGGTGTAGGAAGGTTTCTGCTATACTTTTGTTGAAGATATTTGCTAGCCCCTTAAGTTGAAAATCTTCTTTCTCATCTTCTCCTATTATCCATAGGTTTGGTCTTCTCATTGTATCCTGTATTTCCTGGATGTTTTGAGTTAGGATCTTTTTGCATTTTGCATTTTCATTCATGGTTGTGTCCGTGTTCCCTATGGAATCTTCTGTACCTGAGATTCTCTCTTCCATCTCTGTATTCTGTTGCTGATGTTTACATCTATGGTTCCTGATTTCTTTCCTAGGGTTTCTATCTCCAGAGTTGTCTCCCTTGGGGTTTTCTTCATTGTTTTTACTTCCATTTTTAGTTTTTTTTTTTTTTTTTGGTTTTTTTGAGACAGGGTTTCTCTGTATTGCCCTGGCTGTCCTGGAACTCACTCTGTAGACCAGGCTGGCCTCGAACTCAGAAATCCGCCTGCCTCTGCCTCCCGAGTGCTGGGATTAAAGGCGAGCGCCACCACGCCCGGCATTACTTCCATTTTTAGATCTTGGATGGTTTTGTTCAATTCCATCACCTGTTTGGTTCTGTTTTCCTGTAATTCTTTAAGGGATTTTTGTGTTTCTTCTGCCTGTTTAGCAGTTTTTGCCTGTAGTTCTTTAAGGACTTCTACCTGTTTATCAGTGTTTTCCTGTGATTCCTTGAGGGATTTTTGTGTTTCCTCTTTAAGGGCATCTTCTTCTTTAGTAGTATTATCCTGTAATTCCTTGAGGGATTTTTGTACTTCCTCTTTAAGGGCTTCTATCTGTTTTGCAGAGGTCTCCTGCATTTCTTTAAGAGAGTTATTAATGTCCTTCTTAAAATCTTCTACCATCATTATGAGATATGATTTTAAATCTGTGTCTTGCTTTTTGGGTGTGTTGGGGCATCCAGGACTTATTGTGGTGGGCGTACTGGGTTCTGATGGTGCCAGTGTTCTTGGTTTCTGTTAGTAAGATTCTTACTTTTGCCTTTCGCCATCTGGAAATCTCTAAAGTTAATGTTCAAGCTGTCTCTGGTTGGAGCTTGATCCTCCTGTGATTCTGTTAGCCTCTGTCAGCACTCCTGGGAATCCAACTCTCACCTGAGTTCCAGTGTTCAGAGCACTCTCTGCAGGCAAGCTCTTCACTTGCAGGGCAAGTTTCCAGCAGTCTGGAGCTCTGATCCACCTCCTGATTTCTGGGGTCAGAACCCTTCCTGAAGGCCAACTCTCCTCTGGTTAAGGAATGTGCCCAGTGGTCTGGGTTTCCCAGCTGAGGACAAAGGACTGATGTGACCCTGATCAAGAAGCTCTGTTGCTTCTATAGCCCACGTGCTCTCAGGTGATCAGAAGGTCCTGGGTGTGCTAGGCGGTCCTGTGATCTTGAGGTGATCCTCATGGTGTTGATCATGAGGCATGGAGAGCACTCCAGAGCCCCCAGCAGCCTCTGCTGGGTTCAGAAGGAAAATGGCAGGGGTGGCCCTGGCTAGAATAGATCTGAGACTCTGGTTGGGCGGGGTTCCATTGTCCCTGTCCTGCTGGCACAAGACCCTAGCTATTCCTGAAGCTGATGTTGAGTTCCACTCACCTGTGATCCTTAGGTCCTGTGGTGTGGAGAGCACTCTGGAGCACTGACCAGCCTCTGCTGGGCTAAAAAGGAAGATTCCTTTTTGATTTCTATATTCTGACTATTTCCATTTTTAGAACCTGGATGATTTTGTTCAATTCCTGCTCCTGTTCATTTGTTTTTTCCTGTAATTCTTTAAGGGATTTTGTTTGTTTGTTTGTTTGTTTCCGTTTTATGGGTTTCTACTTGTTTACCTGTGTTCTCCTATACTGCTTTGAGGGAGTTATTTAAGGCCTTCTTAAAGTTCTCCATCATCATCATGAGAAGTGACTTTAGATCTATCTCTTGCTTTTCTGGTGTGATGGTGTATCCAGGACTTGCTATGGTGGGAGAATTGCATTCTGATGATGCCAAGTAACCTTGGTTTCTGTTGCTTCTTTTCATGCTTCCCTCCCAATATTTAATTATCTCAAGTGTTCCCTGCCCTCCTTATATCTGATTGGAGCCTGTTCTTCCTATAATCTCAGTTGAGTAAGAACTGCTCAGAGTCAGGCTTTCTCTGTCATCCTGTGATTCGAGGATCCTGTGATCCTGAGATTCTTGGTGTTTCAGAGTTTCTGGGAGTTAAGTTGCCTCTGAGACCCTGAGATCCTTGTTTGACCGGATACTGTGCGTGTTAGAGTGCCTAGGAGTGGACACTCCTTTCCTCGTGCAACTTGGAACCTTCCTGCAATATTGCACCCAAGGAAGAGTTGCACTGACCAGAAGGAACCTGAGCCACTGGTCTGGTGGTGTTTCTACTTCCTTTGAATCTTCTCGTCCTAGTTACTCCAGGTGGTGTTGGAGCAGATATTGTGTTCTCCTCACTGGTGCTCCTAATATCCTGGGCATGTGAGATAACTGAGGAGTGGAGCCTCCTGTCCTCTGTGTACTGTGGGACTGTCCACCTTGATTGCTCCCAAGGCAGAGTGCACAGACCGGAAGGAACCTCGGATAGCATTATCTTTACCCTAGCATTGGGGCTCTTGAAAGAAACCTAGTTAATTATTTCCCTGACAGTATCAGTTACATCTTGAATTTATACCCGATCAAAGCTATCTGTAGTGTCATTCTGAATCAAACTGTACCCATAAAATTAGACATATATTGTTCAGAAATCTACTTTCTGAAATTTCATTACAGATCATTTATTTGTCCCAGCTTCTTCAAAGTACAGTTTTCTTTTTTTTTATTTTATTTATTTACATTTCAAATGTCATTATTCTTCTCAGTTACCCTTCCTTAGTCCCCTTATCCTAACATCCCCCCCTTACCCCCGTTACTATGAGGATGATCATCCACACAGCCATCCACTCCAGCCTCACCACCCCATGATTCTTCTATGCTAAGGCACTGAACCTTCCCCGGACAAAGGACCTCTCCTAGGACAGAACCAGATAAGGCAATCCTCTGCTACATTTGCTGCTAGAGCCATTGGTTCCTCCACGTGTACTCTTTGGTTGGTGGTTTAGTCCTTGGGAGCTCTGGGTATTCTGGTTGTTTGATATTTTTGTCCTTCCTATGAGGTTGCCAACACTGTCAGCTTCTTTAGTCCTTTCCCTAACTCCTCCATTGGTGTTCCCATGCTCAGGCCAATGGTTGACTACAAGATCTGCATCTCTATTGGGGCAGTCTCTGCTCCATCTTTGACTCTCTACTTCCTTAAGACAGGAGCAATTCTGATTTAATTTTTTGACATGACAATGTGGTACATTTTGACAGGGATCAGAGAAGAGATTCTTCTGAAGATACATGTATTTATTAACAAAAAAGAAAGAAAGACCTCTCTCGAGACTATGAATCTATGAGATCACTGATTATTGAATTACTTACTTCTTTTTTTTTTTTTTTTTTTTTTTTTTTATTATATGTGAGTACACTGTAGCTGTCTTCAGACACTCCAGAAGAGGAAGCCAGATCTCGTTAAGGATGGTTGTGAGCCACCATGTGGTTGCTGGGATTTGAACTTATCACCTTTGGAAGAGCAGTCGGGTGCTCTTACCCGCTGAGCCATCTCACCAGCCCCCGAATTACTTACTTCTTAAATACGTAATTCATGTAATCCCTAATTTCTCTGTTTTTCAGATAAAAAATTATTGATTCATTTACTCCTCATACATGTAATCCCTTTCATCCATAACGCCTTTTTTTTTTTTTTCAGAACGTCACTGCATATGTGAAAAGCATAGGAAGTTCTTGGACCAAGACACCCAGTGCATTGTCCATGAGCAAATGAATATTCAAGAGAACTCTTCTAAATGTAACAAACATAGCAATGTGATTCTTGAATCCACCCAAAGTATACCTTATAAAACTAACCTCAGTGATACCTCTTGTCAATTTTCAAACCAAAAAAGACATAAACTTGGGAACTCTAAAGAAGCTTGCAAATACAAAGACTCTGAAAACTGTGTAAATGTGTGCTCTATTATTAGTCCCAATCAAGGAATCCACCTGGAGAAGAAAGGACATACCGGAAATACAGAATTGGATAAGGTTTTTTTCTCTAAACATAAACTCATGGTGAAACTAAACAATAGTGGTGTGAAACCTTACAAATATAGTGAGAGTGACAAATGCTTTACCCATCAATACCATCTTATGGTTCATCAGGGAATTCATAGAGGAGAGAAACCTTATAAATGTAGTGAATGTGGCAAATGCTTTACCAGAAAATCCGATCTTATTATTCATCAGAGAATTCATACAGGAGAGAAACCTTATAAATGTAGTGAATGTGGCAAATGCTTTACCAGAAAATCCGATCTTATTATTCATCAGAGACTTCATACAGGAGAGAAACCTTACAAATGCAGTGGATGTGATAAATGCTTTCATAATAAAGCCTATCTGAGAAGGCATCAGATTATTCATACAGNACCCATCAACACCATCTTATGGTTCATCAGGCAATTCAGAGAGGAGAGAAACCTTATAAATGTAGTGAATGTGGCAAATGCTTTACCAGAAAATCCGATCTTATTATTCATCAGAGACTTCATACAGGAGAGAAACCTTACAAATGCAGTGGATGTGATAAATGCTTTCATAATAAAGCCTATCTGAGAAGGCATCAGAGAATTCATACAGGAGAGAAATCTTACAAATGCACTGGATGTGATAAATTCTTTACTCACAAATCCCATATGAAAAGGCATCAGAGAATTCATACAGGAGAGAAACCTTATAAATGTAGTGAATGTGGCAAATGCTTTACCGAAAAATCCAAACTTAGTATTCATCAGAGAACGCATACAGGAGAGAAACCTTATACATGTAGTGAATGTGGCAAATGCTTTACACAACAATCCCAACTTAGTATTCATCGGAGAATTCATACAGGAGAGAAACCTTATAGATGCACTGAATGTAACAAATGCTTTTCCCGACAATATTCTCTTAGTATTCATCAAAGAACTCATACAGGAGAGTAACCATACCAATGCACTGGATGTGATAAATTCTTTTCAGACAAATTTAGTCTGATAAGGCATCAGAGAATTCATAAAGGAGAGAAAACTTACAAGTGCATTGAATGTGACAAATAGTTTAACCAAAAATTTGATCTTACTATTCATCAGAATTCATACAGGAGCGAAACCTTATGAATGTAGTGAATGTGGCAAATGCTTTACCAGAAAATCCGATCTTGTTATTCATTAGAGGATTCATACAGGAGAGTAACCTTAATGCACTTGATGTGATACATTTTTTATTGACAAGCCCATCTGAGAAGGCATCAGAGAATTCATACAGGAGAGAAACCTCACAAATGCACTGGATGAGATAAATTCTTTATTGACAAAGCCCATCTGAGAAGGTATCAGATAATATGTACAGGAGAGAAACCTTAGAAGTGCAGTGAATGTGACAATTGCTTTACCCAAACATCCTATATTTTATTCATCAGAAAATTCATACAGGGAGAAACCTTACAGAAAGGCAGTGAATGTGACAAATGCTTACCTACAATGATAGTGCACTAAGGCATCAGAAAATTCACTCATACAGGAAAAAAGAAATACCATCCCAATATTTTGTTTGTTTTTAAATGCATTACCAAAAACTTCACTCAGACAAATCAAGAAATGTTTTTTACAGTAGAGGAACTTTATTAATGAAGTGAATGAGATAATTCTTTTTTTTTTTTTTTTTTCTGAGACAGGGTTTCTCTGTTAGCCTTGGCTGTCCTGGAACTCATTTTGTAGACCAGGCTGGCCTCGAACTCAGAAATCCGACTGCCTCTGCCTCCAGAGTGCTGGGATTAAAGGTGTGCGCCACCACACCCGGCTTGATAATTATTTACCAAGAAATATCACCTTAAAATTCATTGAAGAATACTTAAAGCAGGAAAGCCATTCAAATATATTGAAGGTATTATTCCTTTATTTTGGCTTATCCCTTAGAATGTTATAGAGAATATATACAGGCAGGAATCTTAAGAAATATAGTATATGATGAAATATCTTTGACTACATTTCAATTCAGAAATATTTTTTATGTGCTAAAAATTGTTCTTTTGGCATAAATGTGGTATATGTTTTACTCGGGTTGTATTCTTGGCATTATTTAAGTCTCCAAACTAGATATTTATGAATTTGAAAAACTTTTGAATCCCTCATGCACTGTTCAATCATTTATGTCAACTATTATGCTGGGAGAAATTCTGAATATATGACAATATAGGAACATTTCCATTAAACTTTTACTCGTTTAACCTCAAATAGTATAAAATGAAGAGAAGTGTGCAAGCCAGAAGAATATGTTGTGTAACAATTCATGGAGACAGAAATATTTCCTTCCAAAAGGAATTTAATTAAGATGTGTACTATATTCTTCAAATTGTCTAATAAAATTGGCATTATTCTGTATATTTAAATCAAATGAAGAAATTCACAGGAATTATCCTTAAAACTGTATTTGACAAACTTAGCCACCAATACAGCATGTTCTTTATCCTATAAATATGCCTACAGATGTAAAGTGTGCTTCAATGATCCAGTATTCATAATTCTTATCAAATACTCGTTTCATGTTTCAGAATAGTAACTGATCATGAGTCCCTTTTGCTATTGTTAACATCGCTTTCCTCATTGTCCTTGAAATAAAGCTGAATGATTCAACAAGGTTGAGTTGGTTGGTTTCAGGTTGCACTTTTGATAATTAGATGAATACACGTTTCATCTTCCCTGGAAGGGTTTCTCTTAAAACATTTGCTGAAGTCATGTAATTGCTCAGTCTCTAAGATTATCAATTGTCAAATGAAGCTGAAAACCTGTGGTACAGGAAAGTACACTCTCAATAAAGAAGAAATTTTACCTTATCCCCAAATAGAGAAGAATTTTTCCGTTTCCCTGCCTAATAACTTTTGCTTTTCTTCTAAGATACCTTTCATAGGAAACTTATAAAACTTAGTAAAAAGTGTTATAACCATTTTCAAAGTATCCATTTTCCTTCCCATGACTTCAGATTAGCAGGCCTAAAGGTAGAACAGCGCATTTCCTGCTGAGATAGAACAATGGCCACATAATTTTGTTGTTTTTTTTTTTCTAGACAGGGTTTCTCTGTAACCCTGGCTGTCCTGGAACTCATTTTGTAGACCAGGCTGGCCTTGAACTCAGAAATCCGCCTGCTCCCGGCCTACACATATCTCATGCAAGAGATAGAGGAGTCGACCTAGAGGTTCGAAAGCTAGGGGTTTATATAGAAAATGGGGTAGGGGGTTGGGGAAATTGGCATGGTTCCACATGATTGGCTAGTTCAAACATCAGCAAAATCAGCAAGAGCTAAGTGCAGCCCAAGGTAACAACAATTCCATTTGGCTGGGGATTATCTGAGTCAGCAGGGCATCTGGTTAACTTTGACCTACATAAGGGAATCGAGGAGGTGCCAAGCCAGATGGCTCCTTACTCATTAAGGATAATCCTGGACATATCCTTGAATAGCTTCTCTATCTTTAAGACCAGATAGTTCCTGGAATGAATCAACATCCTTTGTTCAGGCCTGTCCGGGCATACCCCAGGCCTAGGTCCACAAACCTCCTGAGTAGCTGGCATGTGCTACATGCTACATAGACCCTGAATTTTATATTATTTTATTCCCCACTTCTCCTTGTAAGATAAATTGCTTTTAAAAGACCCAGAACATAAGGACTCTCACGTTCGGACTCAGGAAAGGCAACACCCCAAATCATTCACGAGGAACTGTCTTGATGTAAATCACATGAGGCATTATTCTCGGAAAGCCAGAGCTCTGGGGATGCCTCATATCCCAGCAATGGATAGAGGAGTCAACTGCAAGGGAAAAGAGAACCCGGTTTTTATGATCCCTCAAGGGGGAGAGGAGGAGGAGGAGTACGGATTTTCCCGATTTAACAATATGTATACTTTCTAAAGAAAATGGGCACAAAAATTGTCAGCCGGGCATGGTGGCACATGCCTTTAATCGCAGCACTCGGGAGGCAGAGGCAGGCAGATTTCAGAGTTCCAGGTCAGCCTGGTCTACAAAGTGAATTCCAGGACAGCCAAGGCTACACAGAGAAACCCTGTCTTGAAAAATCAAAAAAAAAATGTCATGGATACAAGGAAGATGGAATGGGTACACAGAAGTTTGTCACACTCAGGTACACAGGTGCAGAAGTGAAATTTAGCACAAACACTTGGCAGTGAGCTGTATCTCAATCCATCAACCAGACCACAATCACTTGGCAGCGAGCTATATCAGTTGGAAAATACATGCATTCAAAGAACAGTAGGGGCAAGCACACAGATTCAAGAAAAGTTCAGGCTATTATGTTCAGCTATATAAAGTCTTTCTGCTAATTGTGAAATCTCTTTTCCCAGTTTCAGGGTGTTTGTGACCTGTTACATTTTTCTCGGGATCTTTCATTCCCCACTTCTAGTTACTAGCTCTAATCTTGAGCTAGGTTTTAATTTCTCTTTCTAAGGTTTGTAGATCCTGGTATTGCTGTCTTGGTACCAACAGCTGAACGGCACTAATCTCTCTGACAAAGTTTACACGTCTATTAAGAATTAACAGGCCACATGCTAGTAGCAAAAGCAAAATTATTATTGGGCCCATCAGAGTAGAAATGAGGGTACTCAACCAAGGGGATTTATTAAAATGTCCTTCAAACCATCCGATCTGCACTTCTCAGTCTATCTTCTTCCCTTCTAGTCTATCTGTCAACTTGCTCATAGTCCTATATGACTCAGAGTGGTCTACACAAAAGCACCATCTTTCTTTTAAGGCAGCACATAACCCTCCTTCTTCAGGGGCCTTTCCAGCGAGGTTCTGGATTCTCAGCTCAGTGTTGTCAGAAGAGTACTGCTTCTCCCACCTGGAACTGGTGTGGCACTATCAAATCTCTAGGTTCATAGGCCTCTCTGAGCTGTTCCCAGGCAGTTTTTCTGACCACTTCTAGGGCTTTCCTGCGTGCAAACAACAAAGGACCAGGGTTAAACTCTAGAGATTTTAACATTCCCCCATTTCAGTAAGCGGGGGTAGTCCCCCGTACAGGATCTCCTATGGTGTAAGCTTGAATTTCCCTGGGGTGTTCCTGTGAACAAGGCAAAGGGAAGGAGAGATGTCCAGTTATTTCCACTGGTCTCTAAGGTCAATTTAGTCAAGGTCTCTTTTAGATTTCTATTCATCCTTTCTACCTGCCCTGAACTCTGGGGTCTATAAGCACAATGTAATTTCCAATCAATCCCCAGTTGGATGGCTAGTCCCTGACTTAGCTAGGCAACAAAGGCAGGTTCGTTATCAGACCCGATTACCTTAGGTATTCCAAACCGTGGAAAAATCTCTTCTAGGATCTTCTTTACCCTGACAGTGGCAGTTTCTTTTTTAGTTGGATAAGCTTCCACCCATCTTGAAAAAGTATCTATGAAAACGAAAAGATACTTATTACCATATTTAGCCGGTTTCACTTCAGTAAAGTCCCCTTCCCATTAAGCTCCAGGGCGATCTCCTGATCTTTTTCCCAGAGGATATTTTGAATATCCTGCATTAGTCATAGCACATGGTACACAGTTTTTGACCACTGCCTCTATAACATCCGAGAGTCTTAAAACATGAAAGTTTTGACCCGAGTTTGTAGATGTTTGGCTCCTAGGTGAGGTAGCCAGTGTAAATTTTTAACATCTTTTTCTTCCTTCCTGTGGTTGTGCCACTCTACCATGATTGGTCATTTTTCTGACCTCTTGAATTCTCTGCAGTGACCCCCAACTTGTAGTTGGCAGATGGACAGCTTCAAGGAGACTCAGAATCTCCTCTTTATCTTTTATGTCTTTGCCAGCTGATGTCAGCATCCCTCTTTGTGTATAGATGGCACCGAGGACATGGGCTGTAGCAAAAGCATACCTGTTAACGATGAAGATGTTGATGGGCCGCCCCTGAGCCATCTGAAGGGCCTGAGTTAGGGTAATCACCTTGGCTTTTTGTGCTGAAGTACCCTCTAGCAGGCTGCTAGTCTACGCGATTTGCTTGGCATCTATCATCGCCCCCCTGCCATCTTTTTACCTTCTACCAGGAAACTGCTTCCATTCGTGTACCAGCTTGGAACACCTAGCCATGGCTGGTAACACAGATCACTCCAGATTCCAGTTTCTTCTACAAGAATGTCCATACAGCAGTGAACGGGCAAGGAGTCGTCCCCTTCAGGCAGGAGGGTAGCAGGGTTAAGGATAGCAGGTGAAACAAATATGACCCATTCAGTCAGCAGCAGACTCTGATAGTGGGTCATCTGAGCATTGGTCATCCATCGGTCTGGAGGCTGATGGATAATGTTCTCAAGAGAGTGGGGGGACCATCATAGTTATTTGTTGCCCCAAGGTTAACTTGTGGGTATCTTCAATGAGCAAGGCTACCACTGCAATGGTCTTCAAGCATGTAGGAAATCTGCTGGCCACTGGGTGCAGTTTTTTAGACAAATATGCCACAGACCTTTTCTATGGCCCCAGAGCCTGGGTAAGAACTCCTCTGGCCACCCCCGCCCTTTTATCAACATTGCCTGGTGCCAAGGCTGGTGCAGTCTTAATTCTCCATTTTCTTTGATCAGGGAGTATAAGGGGGCAGCCAGTATTGCAAACCTAGGTATCCAAAGTCTGCAGAATCCAGGAGTGCCCAAGAATTCTCTCACCTGTCTCAGAGTAGGTGCCGAATCTGAGTCAGAGTTGTTTGTTTGTTTGTTTGTTTGTGCCTCAGTCAGCCTTCATTTTCCAGGTCAGTTGTCTCGTTTGTACAGTATTGGGATCCCTCTATTCAAAAATAAATATGGGCTGACTATAGGAATGTAACTTTAAGCAAAAAAAACCAAAAATCAAAACAAAAAAAAGCATCTTTGCCAGGTTTCTTTACCAGCAGCAGGGTAGTGTTCCAGGGCAACTAACAAGGTACCAAAATGCCTTGATGTCATAGTCTCTGAATATGTGGCCTGATTTCCTCCTTTGCTTCTCGACTCCTTGGGTATTGTCGCACCCCTATAGGGGTCGCATCCATCTTCAGCCCCATAAAAACAGGGGTGGGTGGTACTTATTGGTCATCTCCATACTTCCAATCTCTGCCCATGCTTTGGGGAAGGCAGTCAGCCAGTCTTTCAGGTCTGACAATTCTGTTTGCCTTATACATTCATGAGTCAAAAGATCTCTCCCTCAGTAAAATCCATTTCTCAAATCTATAGTGTGTGTAGTGATCCAGGGGTATTGTTTCTGACCAGTGGCTCTAATTACTACGTTTTTTACCCCTTAGGGCATTCCTGTGCCCAATGTCCTTTCTTTTTGCAATAGGCACATTGGTCTTTCTCTAAAGTCTTCTGGACAGGTCTTTTTCTTCCAGGTCTAGATTCCCTGTTGCCCAGGTACCCTATCTGTCTATTCTCAGGCCTATTTCTCTCTTCAAGTTCCCCTAAATTGTGGACAAAATCCTGCTTACGTTTCTTTCCAGTCTTCTATCCCTTTTGTTCTCTCTTTCTTCTTCTTCTTCTTCTTCTTCTTCTTCTTCTTCTTCTTCTTCTTCTTCTTCTTCTTCTTCTTCTTCTTCTTCTTCTTCTTCTTCCCACTTTTACCTTTCTTTCTTCCTTCCTCTGTCTCTCTCTCTCTCTTTCTTACACTTTTGCTGCCTCTTTGACTAAATCTTGCAAAGCCATAGAAGTCCTTCTAGTCTCTGTAACTTTTTTAATGTCAGAAGCTGCTTGTCTTTTTATTTATTTATTTATTTATTTTTTTATTTTTTTATTTTGGTTTTTCGAGACAAGGTTTCTCTGTATAGCCCTCGCTGTCCTGAAACTCACTTTGTAGACCAGGCTGGCCTCGAACTCAGAAATCCGCCTGCCTCTGCCTCCCGAGAAGCTGGTTGTCTTATAAAAGCCATAGCAACCACAGCTTGTTGACCCTCAGAGGTCAGATCAAAAGGAGTGTAACGTCTATAAGCCTCCATCAATATCTGTAAAAACACTGACAGGGGCTTGGTAGGGCCCTGCATCAATTCTCTTACCTTAGCCAAATTGGTGGGGCACCTTGTTACTCCCTTTAGACCTGCCACCAGAGCATGACAGAAAACTGCCAACCTCTCCCTACCTTAAGCCTTGTTGTAGTCCCAATCTGGCTGTTCTAGAGGAAATCTGGCATTTATCTCATTAGGCAGGTTGGTTGGAACTCTATTCACTTCATGGACATTCTTCTGAGCCTCCAAGAGGATTCCCTCCTTTTCTTCCGTAGTGAACAGGACCTGGAGGAATTGCTGACAATCATCTCAAGTGGGTTGGTGAGAAAACATAAGAGACTCTACCAGCCCCGTCAGGCTGGCTGGATTCTCAGAGAAAGAGGCATGGTTAGCTTTTCAGTTATACAAATCAGCTGATGAAATAGGCCAATACTGGAGGGTCTGCAGAGACAGTTGATCTGCAGGCAGGTCTCCCACAGCTCTCAAAGGAAAAGCAGAAGTGGTGTCAGGAGTCCCATCTGTAGAGGGACTCTGGGCCTGTCTGCTGCAGGTCCAGCCTGCTGGGATGCTGGTCCGGGTGGGACCCAGGTCTGATCTAAAAAACAATGGCTTTAATTTTAAGGATTAGGGTCAAGTTAAAGTCCCCTCTGGTGGCCAGCCTACATTAACAGTCGGCCACTCAGAGGCCCAAAACGTCTGTCAAGGTCCTTTCTTAATTTCTACTGAAAGGTTATGGGTCCTTGTCCTAACTTCAGTCCAATAGTTAAGAATCAGTCAAAGGCGAGTGCTAATATGTCTGTCCCATTGTCTAGATCACATACAGGGAGATAAACAACACACACACACACACACACACAAAGATTATAATAACCAAGACCAGGACCCACCTCCTGCAAGACTTCTAATCACCCAAAAACAGAATCAGATGGCTGAGTGAGCACAAAATCTAACTTGGCACTCAGATGGGAAATCTCCAGGCATTCCTGGAGCTCCCTCATACGTCCTGGGGCGTTTCCCAAGGTTGCAGCCTGTGGTCCTCCACCATAGTCCTCCAGTCCTCTGGCCTAAAAGGACAGCTGCAAATACAAACTGTGAGCACTTTAGAAAACCCCATTGTAAATCAAACCCAGCCAGATCCAAACTCAGGCTGTGCTGTGCTTCAGAAACAAAGGATGAGGGACAGATTAATAAACTAACACAGTAAATTTACATTCATTTCAGAGAACAGAAAACAGACACTCAGAACAGAGACACTGGCCGGCACAAACACATTCCAGAGGAGATCTCCATGCCTCCAAGTCGTTTCTCAGGTGTGAGGGGTGGTCGCGGTTCCTGGCCAATGCACCAAATGAAAGATCCAGAACAAAAGGACTCTCATGTTCTGACTCAGGAAAGGCAACACCCCAAATCACTCAAGAGAAGTGGTCTTGATGTAAATCACATGAGGCTTTATTCCGGGAAAGCCAGAGCTCTGGGGACGCCTCATATCCCAGAAATGGATAGAGGAGTCAACCCCGAGGGAAAAAGAGAACCAGGTTTTTAAGGTCCCTCAAGGGGGAGAGAAGGAGGAGGAGGAGGAGGGGATTTTCCCGATTTAACAATATCTATACTTTCTAAAGAAAATGGGTACAAAAGAAAATGTCATGGATACAAGGAAGGTGGAATGGGTACACAGAAGTTTGTCACACTCAGGTGCACAGGTGCAGAAGTGAAATTTACCACAAACACTTGGCAGTGAGCTGTATCTCAATCCATCAACCAGACCACAAACACTTGGCAGTGAGCTATATCAGTTGGAAAATATATGCATTCAAAGAACAGTAGGGGTAAGCACACAGATTCAAGAAATATTCAGGCTATTATGTTCAGCTATATAAAGGCTATCTGCTAATAGTGAAATCTCTTTTCCCAGTTTCAGGGTGTTTGTGACCTGTTACATTTTTCTCAGGATCTTTCACTTTAGTGACCACATGCATTTATGTCAGGCTAATTATCAGAGTAGTGAGCAGAGCATAAATTTTTCATTCAACATATGCTGTCACCCTTAGGTCTCTTTTAGGTTCAGAACCGAGGTTATACATTGAACAGTTTATATATGGACTGGAGGCTACATGTCTAGACACTTAGACACGTAGAAAGTTTACATAGTACAGATATGCAGGGCAATGGTGGCACACACCTTTAATCCCAGTACTTAAAAGGCAGAGGCAGGTGGATTTCTGAGTTCCAGGCCAGCCTCGTCTACAAAGTGAGTTCCAGGACAGCTAAGGCTAGACAGAGAAACCCTGTCTCGAAAAACAAAGAAACAAAGAAACAAACAAAAAACACAGTCCAGATATTGCCAGACTAATATTCTTACTAACACCATAGCCCTAAAATGGAAGGTTATTCTAACTGGATGAATCAGCTCAGCTATTCAGGCTCAAACTCCTCTGCATGTAGGCATTTAATCTGGCTTCTCTCAGCTTCTCTTCCATTGCTCTGTTTGGCCTCATACTAACTCTGGCGTTATGTTCTAATTATCTTTCTCCATATCATTCTCTGGCTTGTTCTGACTTCATCTGCATCTAGCTTGACCTAACTTCAGCCCGTCTCTGTAAACCTCTCCTGGGAACTTGGTCCTTTCTCTGCACTGTTCTCTATGAAGTTACTTCTCTTTCCTCTGTCTTTTCAGGACAGTTGAGCATATCCAATTCTGTAAAATCTCTCTCTGACTTGTCACTTTATCTGTCATGAAATTATATCTCACATTCAAAGTTGGGTGCATCCTTTTACAAACTAACTTGCCATTACTTTTGTACCAAGTGCATATCTCTAATCCAGGCAGAAGGATTAAAGGGATGTGCTAAGGGTTAAGCAAAACTAGAGAACAATCTCTGGTTTTCCTATGTGATCAAATATCCTGCAAATGAGCACTATTTTATTGTCAATACTTTGGGCCCTTACTGATTGCCCCCAAGGCCTAGACCCCAGTCTGTGACAGGTTCTACCCAACATATTCCTATGTTGAGAATAAGCTATGTCATTCTCTATATGTGAGGGCCTCATGTAAAGCCTTGTTGGATAAGGCTATCATCCCTCAAGAGGACAGTGTTTTTCCTTTGGGAAAAAAAA